>JAHRHZ010000029.1:27383796-27406745 GCA_024137785.1 Ginglymostoma cirratum
GGTGTGGGGGCAGGTGTAGCACTTCCTGCGGTTACAAGGAAAAGTGCCGGGTGTGGTGGGGCTGGAGGATCTCCCCCCTACCTACACTCACCTTTACTGGCTCCATCCCCGCCTCTTCGACTTGTCTGCCTCCTCTCCACCTATCCTCTCCTCTCTCCCCATTTATTTCAGAACCCTCTTCCCCGCATCCGTTTCTGATGAAGGGTTTAGGCCCGAAACGTCAAGTTTTCCTGCTCCTATGTTGCTGCTTGACCTGCTGTGTTCATCCAGCCCCATGCTTGTTATCTCGGATTCTCCAGCATCTGCAGTACCTTTTATCTCTGATACAATCTGCCATTTGTACCTGGTTTGGCCTACATGTAACTACAGACCCATAATAATGTCATTGACAGTTAACAGCCCAACAGGCCATTCAGATGGAGGGCGATTATGGATAGACTAGCAACACCACTATTACACAAAGAAAATACATTACCCCCCAAAAAAACCATGTTAAATCATAGAAATATAGCTGTCATCATTTATTTCCACTGATGAAAAGTCTTGTTCAAATTGAAAACTTTGAATAACCAATAAATTGCAGGGAATTTATTTAATTCTATCAGGGCAGATACACAATGCTTATAAAAATAATTAAATCCCAATTTTTCACTGCACTTAAAAAGTAAACACTTTGCTCATCACGATTAAAAGAGTGATAGATTTTGAAGAGCAACTTATAACATCTCAAACCTATGACAGTCATTCTCCTTTCTAACCTTCTGCTCCTCTTCTATCGACCTCCACCACCCCTACTCACATCCCCCAAAGAGTCTGGTTTGCAGTTTTTTTTGTTTTAGTCCATTCCACTGTGTTCTGGAAACACACTTGACTGATTCCACCTTTGGGTCAATTATTAACATTGAGTCAAGTTCTCTTGCTTTCAAGTTTCACCTGTTCTCCAGAGCGACTACACTTTGCAGCTCACCTCCAAAGACCAGAGCAAGCTCCAGGACAATAAAGTTTCCCATTTCATGTCATTACAATTACTTGTAATTCAGCTGTTGATTTACACTGGCTGATTCCTTCTCCAGTTTACTCATTTCTTTTTAAAGGGCTGTCTAAAGCTTATACGGTCATGCTATACTTTGATAGGGACAAACAAGCAGTGTGCAATTAATGTACCTTTCCATTTAAAACAAGGGGAGGCTATACACAATCTCTTTCCAGAAATTGGCTCTTAAAAGTCATAACGAGTTTGCAATACAACATTCTCTCACCAATACTGCATAACGTAGTTCTTGGGAATAAAAGAAATTCACCTTGAAGGTTCCCCAGGAGATCAGATATTTGTTGCTTTACACCTGCATGCCACACAATCTGCTTAGCTCGATTACCCACATTACATTTGGCTTCAATAAAAATGGAATTCTTGGGACATTTGTTTTCCTTCCACATTATGTCAGCTTCAGCGCTCACTCATGATGGTGTTTGCGTTGTCAGGTTACATTGGGTGGCTCGTGGTTTTCCCCCAGTTTGTCACGCACGTCAGACCAGTTACAAAAACCAAGGCCACTCACTTAATTTATGTCTGAATAGCTAGAAATGGCAAGAGCTCATTAACTATAGAGAAGTTAGCAAATTCAAACCATTAAGTGATCAAAGTTAGAAGAAGCCTCCCTGCCCCCACCTCCCCCCCCCCCAACAAAGGGAATCATTAAGGACTCAAAAAATATATCTCATAATAGGAAGATCTCTCAGCCCTCAAGACTAAAGCTGCACACTTTTGCCCAGCTTTGCTGCTCAACAACAGGGTAAAAATTATCTCCATCTATGCAGGTGAACAGGAAAGTTAGGAAGAGCTAACAGGTGGGTTCTATATAAAAGGTTTAATGCCAGAAAACGTTCCCAATTTTGGATTTTTATCCCATAAACATCTCTGGAAGGTTCTATGGATACAGAAAGGAGATAGAGTCCAGATTAGCTACAATGGTATCTACTGTCATATTGCTCACATCCATGTACTGAAGCCTTCACAGGCAAAGACTATACAATGGGTGGGAGGAAAAGTGACAAAGGATATTTGCATTTATGCTATGCACATACTACAGAAAATAAATGGACAACCTAGATTTATGTAGCATTATTAATATGATGGAACATCCCAGAAGAACTTCACAAAATTACTGTAGAACCAAAAGTATGATGCTGGGCTGCATGGTAGGTAACCAACAGCTCAAAGAGGAAGATATTTTAGATTGTCTTAAAAAGGAGGAAAGTGAAGAGTAAGAGGTTTATAGAGAGGGAAATTCCAGAGCTTGGGGCCCAGGCAGCAACCAAAATCAGGACTGCACAAGAGACAAGATTAGAGGAGCACCGATATTTCAGAGGTCTGTGGGATATTACAGAGAAAGGGAAGGATGTTGGGAACTTCAAAATCAAGACATTACTTGACCAGCAGCCAGTGTAGGTCAGTGAGCGTGGAATGAGACTTGGAGCAAGTTAGAGCCACGAGCAGAACTTTGATGACCTCCGGTTGGGTGTGGGAAATAAAGGAGTACACTGAAATAGTCAACTCTGGCGGTAACCAAGCACAACTAAGGGTTTCAGCAGGATATGAACTCAGGTGGATGAGACAAAGTCAGGATGTTAGATGTGGAAATAGGTAATTTCACCAACATGGACACCAGTCTGAAACCTTACCTTTGGCTCAAACGTGAGCTAAAAAGGTGGAGACAGGCTCCCCTCGAGATGAGAAGGAAAATTTTGTCAAACTCAAGCAAGAATTTGTTAGCGTTGATTCACAAAAAAAAATGCTAGGAATTCATTACTGGAAATCCATTCAAGTTTTGTTTTGAATTATCCTAGAAATGATCTAAATCGCTATAAACATCAAGGATGGTGTCTCATGTTCTTTCTTATTTCTTCATGCAAATTAAATTTTCATTGTGTCCTTCACAACCTCTCTCCTTTTTTCTTGCCTGGCGCAGCAGCAGAGCTGCCAGAATAACCAGCACAAACGCAAAACAATACAACATCCAGTATTGCACAGAAAATATGCTCCATAACAAACTGCAGGAGTCCTTTTGTGTCTCAACACTCAAAATAGCCATGCCCCTGGCTCAACAAATGTGCTATTCTAATTTGCGCCGGTCTGGACAAGACAACATTTCCATGACCTTCACAGTCAAGTGTGAAGAACGGCAAAGTGTTACTTACAGTGCCCCCTTTGGTGTTTTTCCTTTGCAGCATTTTTATATGAGTCTATTAATAAACCATTTTGCATTCTAAATGTCATGAGACTGCAGGCTACAGCACAGCATCCCAAATATATCATACACTGGTGTTGATGGGCTCCTATCGTTCAGAACTGCAGTATGTACAGCTCCTCAGATCATCTGTTGGACAGCCCGTACTCTTTTCAATTGAATCATTGAATGATCTTTTAAAACATAGTGGCTGCTATTCTAAAATGTTTTAGACAGAGGAAAATTAACGATTGACACTACTGCTTCTAATTGCAAAGCTTTAATTGCTGCTTTTCAATGATCTTGCCAAGGGCTATAAATTTAAATTACCGATTTACCCTCCAAATTCTACTACTGCAAACATATAAGAAGAATTCAGGTCAACAATCTGATATCAAAACACTTGCTGCTTGGTCTACTTTTAATATAAAAAAGCTCCATCCTAAAGGAAAGGTAACATCATGAAATCAGAACAGGGGTTTCTGATGTTATGTAGATGACAGCATTTACAGTACTTCCAAGTTCAGTGGTTTTGTTCACTGGAAGCCACCGCCAAAAAAACCTGAACAGCAAACAAGCACAAATGTTAAATCCAGGATAATACGCACATTCCAAAAAATTTTCCTCCGTCCCCCACTCAGCTGCAATGACCGCATGGGTATTGACAGTTAAATACAGTACAGATTCATCTGTAAATGATAACATCTCATTCCAAATAGTTTACATTTGAACACAGGCATTTGATTACTTGGCAATTTGCAGGATTTCAAACACACAAAAATGACAACTTCCTCAAATTTCCACAGACGATTAAAGGCCATGTCTTGATCACAATGCAATAAAATTAGCCACAAAAATACAGCTGCAAGATTTCGTTAAGCTGTTGCTTGGCAACCAGTATTCAATTATAATGGTGGCAACATACATGACCAGCCACAGATTTGACAGGAGACAAACAAGTCTCCATTATTGATTTTCTGGGTCTGGATGAAATCAAGAAACACCAAGTTCTCATCCAATTGCACAGTTTGTACTTCAAATGGTATAGTGTACCTCCAAGTCATTTACAAAAATAGTTTTAAAATCACTCATTATTCAATGCCATACAATGCAGGACTTGGCCAATAAGCTGTTTCAAGTGATCCTGTACATAAAAACAAAAATTCAAATTCAATATAAAAAAACTGCAAACAACATGCTTCACCTTTAATCACTGCAAACGATAATTGAACTTTCGTACGTCTTTGGAATCAAGATTTTCTGCATGTGGCCAGTAATCTGTTTTATTTTAGTATTCATGACTGTCCCATGCTAGAAAATCAAACTTACATTTCTGTAGTGCCTTTTACATCCTTACATTCCATTTCATTGCTACAAAGAAGGGAAATCAAGCAGCTAATTATTTTGTTAAAAGGGAAAAGTCTCAAACAGCGACACAACGGAAGAGAGTGATGGCAGAATCAATACTGTGCAATCACTAAAATAAAACAAAAGAACTGCGCACATTCAAAACAGAAATTCCTGAGTATCTCAGCAGGTTTGGCAGCATCTGTGAAGATGAAGCAGAGTTAATGTTTTGGGTCCAATGACCTTTCTGCATAACTGTGTGATCACTGTTAGCCAAGAAGCTTAGAAGTCAGCTCTACAACACCCCAAACAAGTAGACGTGATGATGTCTAAATACTAAATGCAGGAATGTTACTGCTTGAAAAAAAAAAAATCAAATATACACACTCACCAAGAGAAACGGAGCACAAAAAAAATGAAGACTGATACTCTGTTACACTGTTAGAGGTGTTGGCTTCCAGCAGCAATATCAAAGCAAGATCCCATCAGCCTTCTCAGGTAGGCAGAAGGTTCCTTTGCAATTATTTGAAGAAGAGCAGGAGAGGTTCCCCATGAAGTTCAGGCCAATACGTACCTCTCAAGCAACAGTGGAAAACAGTACCTGGTGTTATCACATTCCTTTCTGTGGAAGCTTTATGTAAATTGGCTGCCATGCTTCCCACCCTGCCAGCAACTCAAGGGTTTTAAAAGGAATTCCATTAGCAGTCAAAGCACTATTCGGCCTCCTGAGGTCATAAAAGGCGTGACAGAAATGCAAGATTTTATTTATACAGCTCCATGGTGATCTGGTGAGTTTACAGAGCAGCTGAGCTTCAGAAAGCAGCAAGAACTAATTCCAATCCATATCATTACGCAGTGGGTGTTCACAATGGAAGAAGCTCGAACTAAGCTCTGCTGTCTACATCATGCTGACTCTCAACACCCACCATCAAATCTTATACATAGATTAACCAGTTAACTGTAATTATATATACTGATGCTTGACACCAATGGAATCATGAATCACATCCATACAGGGAAACAACTCACAGTGAGGCAACAGACTAGCAATAAAAAGTTTGCCCATAGTTACCAACGCACCTGCCCATCCATTCATAAACAAATAGGATCATCTGAACCAGAGCCCCCTCAGTCAAGGGAGTGAAGAAATTGTGGCATACCACTCTCCAACCAGGAAAGACCCATTTATGCTTGCTTTCTGCTTCCAGTTAGCTAGCAAATCTGGGAAGTGGATCTGAGTAAATGGTTAGAATTATAGACAAGTCCCTGGGTACTGATAGACTTCATCCTCAGGTCTTGAAAGAAATGGTTAGTTGATGTGTTAGCCTTAGTTTTCCAAAATCCCCAAATTCTAGGAAAGTTGGAAAACAACTGCAGGATTAGACAGAGTCAGCGTGGATTTATTAAAGGGAAATCATGCTGGACAAATCTTCTGCACTTCAAGGACGTAACAAGTAGCGTTGATGAGGGGAAGCCAATGGATGTGGTTTATTTGGACTTTCAAAAAGCCATTGACAAAGTCCCACATGAGAGATTAGTGTGTAAAATTAAAGCGCACGAGTTGGGGGCCAGTGTATTGAGCTGAATAAAAAACTAGATGAGAAACAGGAACTAGTAGGTTTAAATGGGCCTTTTACTGAATGATCAGCAGTGACTAGTCAGGTACAGTGGGATCAGTGTTAGTGTTATTCAGCTGTTCACAAAATATACTACTCGTAATACTTCTAAATTTGCAGATGACACAAAGCTGGGTGGGACATTTAACTGACGAGGATACAGAGGTGCTTCACTGTGATTTTGGACAAGCCCAGTGTGTGGGCAAATACATGGCAGAAACTATGCAAGCGGATAAATGAGGGGCTATCATTTTGGTAGTAAAAACAGAAAAGGTAGATTTTTATCTGAATAGCTATATATTAAGAAAGAAGAACGTAAAATGAGACCCAAGAGTCCTTGTACACTAGTCGCTGAAGGAAAGCAGACAGACGTAGCAAGTGGTAAAGGCAGATATGTGGACTTCATAGCGAGAGGATTCAAGTACAGAGATGTCTTGCTGCAATTATACAGGGCCTTGATAAGACTGCACTAGGAAGTTGTGTGCAATTTTGTTCACCTTATCTAAGAAAGATGTTCTTGCACTTACAGGATCAAAAGGACATGGGGGAGAAAGTGAAAACAAGCTAATGAGTTTCTGATGAAGGGTCTAGGCCCGAAACGGCAAGCTTTCCTGATCCTATGATGCTGCTTGGCCTGCTGTGTTCATCCAGCCCCACACCTTGTTATCTCGGATTCTCCAGCATCTGCAGTTCCTACTATCTCTAATGAGTTGAATGATCAGCTATGACCGTAATAAAAGGCACAGCAGGCTCAAAAGGGCCAAATATCATACTCCTTTTTTCTGGGTTATGTACCTTTAGATTGGAAAAATAGCAGAATGTAACTTGCTTATTTCAAAGCGAGGGAAACAGAAAGCAGGAAACTACAGGTTAGCATCTGTCATGAAAAAAGGTTGCAAAGTCTCTTTAAAGACATAATGGCATGAGACTTACAAATATTTATGGTAATCCCGTGAAGTCAACATAGTTTTATGAAAAGGCAACCACATTTAGTCAATTCATTATGGAGTTCCAAGGAAATAACTTGTGGTGGATAAAGGGAAACCAAGAAGGTCTTCGTGGATAATGAAAGCGCTCATGGTGTGAAAGCATAAAATATTAGATTTGCTAGCTAACTGGAAGCAGAAAGCAAGCATGAATGGGTCTTTCCTGGTTGGAGAGTGGTATGCCACAATGATCAGTGTTGAGGCTTCAGCTGTTTATAAATGTATTCAAATTACCTTGATGAAGACGCCAAAGTTATGGTTGCAAAATGTGCTGACAACACAAAGATAGGCAAGAAAGTACGTTTGAAGACTATTTAGGAACCTACAACGGGAGAGATAATTTGAGTACGCCAAGATTATATTCCATTTTGCTAATGTGAGAAAATGTAAAAGACCACATCTCCAGTATCATGCTCTGTATGTGTCACCCTAAGGGTGGATGTAAATGCGTGGTATGAAATTCAGAGAGGGTTTAATCAGACTAATACTTGGAACAGGTACTTCATCCTCTGAGGAAAGGTTGCACAGGCTAGGCTTGTCTCTGCTGGAGTTTAGAAGAGCAAGAGGTGACTTGATTTAAACAAAGTCCTGAGGGGTCTGGACAGGGCAGATGGGGAGTGTATTATTCTTCTTCTTGGGACAGAATCCAGAATTAAGAGTCACTGTTTAAAAATGAGGGCTTGTCTAAGAAAGAGGAAATAAGAAATTTCCCCGAGTGTTTTGAACTCTTCTTCTACCATATTTTGGATATTTTTAAAGGCAGAAGTAAATAGATTCTTGATGAGGACAGGGAGGTGGGCAGTGAAAGATCATCAGGGGCAGGTGGGAATGTGGAATAAATCAGATCAGACATGATCTTATTGATTGGTGGAGAAAGCTTAAAAAGCTTCAAAATGGCATATTCCTTACCTGTACATTTGAATGCACACTACACAAACACTAGCCATTTAAAACTACAGCTCACCCTTACCTTCTCAAGGGCAATTAATTATGGCAATAAATGTTGCGATGCAAGGTTTTGAGACTAACATCAGAAAGAAAAACTGCATTATAGAAGTAGAGATCGTTGGATTTCTGACCCAAGCTGTTGAAGTACTGATCTCTATTGTAGAATAATAACGGAAATGTCCAGGCACTTAATCTCTGCGTTGGCAGAGAGATATATTTAACTAGTCTGAATTCCAGAGCTGCCCATTGTAATGGGTGTAAACAGCACAATCTTTATCAATGTAGTTTCCTTCCTTCAGAATCAGAGTCATACAGCACGGAAACAGACCCTTCCAGCCCATGTCGAACATAATCCCAAACTAAACTAGTTCCACCTGCCTGCTCCTGGCCCATATCCCTCCAAACCTTTCCTATTCATCTATCCAAATGTCTTTTAAACTTTATTCAAAATGTTAAAAATACCCTCAATCTATGAGCAAGAAAGGCACTTCACTCTGGTGACACAAGCACTGTTGGAATGTCAGTTCATTGTAAGGTTTGGAGTTTTGGCACCAGCATTTTAATCCATGTCACATGTTGACACTGGCAAGATAATTTCCTAGCTATCTTGAATACTCAGAGCCTGAAAACATGAGGTCCTGTTTTACTGTCAGTGTCTTAAATCAGAGCAAGTCCTGTTCACCTAACACTCTTGTGCGCACGTACTTGCATTGGCCTCTGCTCAAGCATAGTCTCGATGTTAAAATGCTTATCCTCTCAACTCCTTACATAGGCTGATCACTGCCTGTCTCAGAAATCTCTTTTCCAATCTTACAATCCTCCAACATAAGCTGACTCCACTAATTCTGGCCTCTTCAGCATCCTTGCTGCTAACTGATTGAAAACACAGCCGTTAATCATCAATTACCTCAACTGCAACCTCACTCTCTCCCTTTAAAGATACTCCTTAAAAAAAAATCTAGCTCTTAAACCAAGCCTTCAACCACGAGACCTAATATCTCCTCCCTTCGTGGGTCTGTATCATACTTTTATTTATAACATTTCTGACCAGAAGGTAAAACTAGTAAAACTTGTGAATGATGCATACTGGTCCCATCTGGTCATGGGATACCTCAAAATGACCCAATATGATCAATACATTCATTTCCTAGTATTGCTGGATTTTCCCCTGGGAAACACCTTGGAAGATTTTATTAGTCAATAGGTGCTATCCAATATAAACCACTGTTGTGGTTGAGAAACTGGTTAAATGGCATTTCCTAAATTTGTACGTACTGGATGAGTTTCAGAAGTCAAACAGGAGTTTTCAGAGACAGAATTTATCGAAATCTTCCAATTAGGTATTACAGACCACACTTCTGCTGGGGTTGAAAACCCTTCAGTGAACATTTATAAAACAGCTGCTTTTAAAAGCTATCTGTAGTTGCCACTTACTGGCACACGTACTGATCAAACTTCACTCTTATCCACCGTTTTGGTGAAGGACAAACTCGGTCTGGAGATAAAGACTCAAATTCCTCAGGAAACTCATCATTCACATTTCATGCAATCTCTATTTGGACTTTGGGTGCAAAAATGACAACATCATTGACCTAGGAGGTCCCTGAAGTAATGCCATTTCCCAACATGTTTCATGCGTTCAGCTCAGTATAAGACCCTTTCATTCAATCTTCTCATTTACATTACCAAATTGCAATGTGAAAGTTACTAAAGGCCTAGCTGCCAAAATTCCTTTACGCACTTTAGTGACACTTGACAATCTTTCCTCCAAGATAGGGTAAAAAATGTACAACTTCAAAGTGTTGGAAAAAATTGCTTTTCCATTTGAAGAACCTGACTAATTTTCAGCTATTTTTAAAAGCCAAAATTTACTACCCAAACTTAATAACACTTGAAAACAGTACATCCTAGTAGGGACCTAATTTTGTCATTTACTGCAAGTATTCACGACCGCACACTTCTCAAAACTGCCAAATTACAATCCATTTTAAATTCCACACACAATCCAAATTTAAACCACTTCAGAATGACCTTAAATTAGTACAAGTTGGAAATAACACACACAGTAATGTCAACATTAAGCTAGAATATTCTCAGTTCCTCAAAAACGGGTTGGGGGGAGGAGTATAACTAATCCGTTGCATCAGAGGATTACACAGAATACAGTGTCAAAGCTTCTCACATTTTACTTAGTACGATACCTCTCTCACAGACAGTCTACTCACTTACAGTCATTACTTTAGGTAGTTCATTTTAATGTCACTTACATATCAGTTTGTGGACAACAGTTGTTCACAGCATGTAGCAACCTCCAAGAAATCACATAGACACCCCAGTGCAATTTCTCAGAGTGCATCCCAGGATGAAGGCTGAGTTATTAATCATGGTTACATTGTCACTGGCTTCACCCTACTTACGGCTCTTCAGGAGTCTGTGCTTCTGTACAGAAGGACTTATTTCCTAGTGCAATCATATTAATGGAAAAGATGGCACACGCTGTAAGCTGATCAGATACTTTGGCACACACTTTATATTCCAACTGCAGGGCACAAGTTAAGACTTAAACCCATCAGTTAAACCAGACTGTATGGTACAAAAAGAAAAGTAAGTAAAAATCTTGATACCAGTCTGAAGTTGACTCAATCTACCAAATTTTTCTTGGGGTGAATTTGCTGAGAACGGACATATTTATTTGACTCAAACTTCACAACATGGGGTGGAGGTAAAATAAAAGCATCTATAACCCAACTCTGAAAATGCTTGGAAATAAAGGATCAAGATAGTTCTTTCAATTTAGAAAATAAAAATTGATTTGTAGAAACCGGTTACATTAACTATGGGAAAAAGCAGTGAAATACTCTAGTTTGCTCAAACAAGCCATGACGGGCAGACATATTTCACGTGCAGTAAGCATGAGGTTATCACATTTCATACAGTTGACAACATCTAGCTAGCAACCTCTGGATTATAAATATGCACAGTTAAATGCAGAAATCCAAAAGATTGCTGTAAGACAAACCATGTTCTTCCATAGATGCACTTTTGCCATCCTTACTGATTAACCCAGCACTGAAATAACAAAAATGTAATCCTGCTGTATTTGAACTCCAATTCTGCTGTAAAAGCAATCAAAAAGTTCGGCTGGTTCTTCAGGAGTGCCTTCTTTTTAAAAGGCTTGATAAGTGATAATTCCTTACGAACAACTTTGCGCAACTTGAAAATATACTTCTACAAGTATGGGAGTGTCATGCTGCTCCCACCAAGAACAATTAGCTTCAGTTTTTATGGAATAAGTTTAAACTGATTCCTTCTTCTATCAGTCCATCATTCCTCTCCCTTAATCGCTTCTGTGTACCTCAAATTCTGCTTCCTGTTCATTTAAATCCAATTTATACTTCTACCTCGATACTCCTTGGTTTGGACTGAAGAATCCTTTCTGAGACTCAGTCTGATAGATTAAAGAGACTTGCTGTTGCTAAGCCTGATTTTACATGCCACAGGAATCCTGTAATATAATCATTCTGGAAAAACACTTGTTTAGACGAAGTCCTGGCTGACCATCTCACAAAACATTTGTGGTAGATGATTACAGGGTGGACGAAAAGCACTGCTCTTTCACCATGGAGAGAAAAGTCTGGGTCATTATCCCTTTATAGGATTATTTTTAAATGCACAACAATGGAGAGCACTTTCTCCCATTTGCCTTTACTGTGGGTAATCTTGTATACTCTACTACATCCACTGAAAATGTATCTGAATGAACTTCTAATTTCTACTTTATTCACACCCAGGCAATAGATGATCGTCAATCACAAATACCAGGTGCAAGGTGAAGAAAAACTAAACACGCTGTTTAAATTTAATTCATTATTTGACAAAAAAAGTTAAAATTAGTTTGGAAACATTCATTGTTATATTTGGAACAGCTTCATAAATTGCTACACAAAGAGAGGAAAACTACTAATGTTGGGATGACAACACCCAGATCCCTGCAGCTATTTACTGTTGAGTGTTCTTATGGTTACTGACAGCCCACGAGTGAAAGATACGCTCTCAACTCTTGGGCAGCACTAATTGCCCTTGATCAGAGGCACTTGCTGGGATATTCAAGAGGGCAGTTAAGAGTTAACCACGTTGCTGTGGGTCTGGAGTCACGTGTAGGTCAGATCAACACAGCAGATTTTCTTTCCCAAAAGACATTAGTGAACTAAATAGAGTTTTATGACAATCAACAGTGCTTACACAGATGCCATTAAACTAGCTTTTAATTCCAGATTTTTAGTGACTTTTTTTAACATCTGCCATGTTGGGATATAACTCATGTTCCCAGATGATTAGCCTGTGGCTCTGGATTACTAGCCCAGTGACATTACCACTATGACACTATATCCATCTTCATTGTTGCCATTTCTGTTTGCCATCCAAATGGGAAGGAAAATGCATATAGACACAATGTGAAGAATATAATCATTACTGAAAAAACAGGAGATACAGCCTTGAATCTTTTTTACTTCCACTCATCAGAACAGACGCAAGAATGCCAAATTTCAAAAGAGTCCAACAATTTGGCATTCTTGCACTTGTCTTGAGGAGTGCAAGACGAATAGTTTTGAGTGCCTCTTCCGTAAGCCAATACTAGAAAGGCAACATGCTGGTATCACTTGATGTTATCTTTGAGATGGGGTGGGGGGGGTGGAAAAGGAAGGGAAGGAGAGTAGGGGGAGGGGAAGCAGCAAAGGACAGTGGGCGAGGGAAGGAGGGGAATATTAATCCTTTATTTATTCTGGAAACAGAAACATTACTACTAAATAAAAGGGAAATTCAAATTTGTTGGCAAGGAACAAGTTTTTTTTTAAAACACAATCTCAATGTCAGTGTTATTAATGACTGCAAGCAGCCACACTGTCTAAAAAAGGATACGTCCATGAAAATTGCATTAGAGTACATCCTAAAAAGAGCATTAGAACAAAATTATGCTCATTTATGAGTTCCATTGTGACTTCGATCTTCAACAAGTGCCACGCATTCCAGCATCATATACTCAATAAGTAGCAATACAAAAGACACAAAGAATATCACAAAATTTTATATTATGTCCATGCACAGTACTTTCCTGGTCGAACATTATGTCCAATTCTTCTGCTCTGACTCCTACTTTCCACAATTTTACATTGAAAACTCCAACACAGCAGTTTCAATTTCTGTGGCACACAACCTCCCAAAATACAAACACAAGAACATTAAAGCTATAATGCATTGAACTGACAAACCTGAATCTGTTACAGTAATTAAGGATCCAATAAGATATAAGATATACACATTTAAGAAAAAAAAACACATCCACCCACCTACAAAAGTGATCTCTTCATCTGTAACCTGAATGGTATATGCAGGCCAGGGTAGTTTAGACAGCCGAGAAATATCCTCCCTCTAATTTCAGCATTTCAAAACAGCAGCCACGAATTAGTTTGTTTCTGCTTATTGTAACCATGACAATGCCTATCCATTTCAGGCTATAGTTAGCATCTAAAGGGAAGGATATGCTGTTATTCCTTGTTACTCATAATCCAGATGATTCAACCTTAACTGCACTGTATACACTTCGTCTTTAGGTTAATACTGACGAGAGTGAACTGATGTGCTGCAATCAAGCTTGGCACAATGTAAAAACTGTTCAAATGGATTCATTTTTACATAGTGAATACTATATTGTGGACGTGACAATTTAAGTTAGAGACAAAAATAGAATCAAAATCAGAGGAAGAACTATTTGTGAGTTCCCTTCCCAACAGCACTGTAAGTGCACCTGCTCAATTGGACTGTAGCAGTTCAAAGAAGGCGGCTCACCACCTCCTTCTCCAGGGCAATTAGGGATAGGCAATAATTGCTGGTCCAGCCAACATCACCCACACTCAATTCAAACCTAGGATTTGGGGTGGGGTTATGTGGAAAGGTTGGACAGACAAGCCCAGAATCCATCTCAATTTAAAAAAGAATGAAAGATTGAGACAAACAAGTTCCTGAGCTGAACTGGCAGAATGGGTACTGAAAGAACTGCGGATGCTGTAAATCAGGAACACAAACAAAACTTGCTGGAATAGCTCAGCAGGTCGGGCAGTATCTATGAAGGAAACAGCAGGAGTTACCGTTTCAGGTCTGGTGACCCTTCTTCAGAACTGAGGAATCTTCCTATTTTGAATGTATTTAAACAGTCACCAAATTACGCATGTTATGACTTAAGCAAATAATAAGCACTACCCACCAGGAGCAGCGCAGTAAAACAGTGAAGGAGGGGATTAGATGACAAAAGAAATTGGAAGGGGAAAATAATGCACTCCCACCCCTTTGGCGCCATCTCTCTAATTGTAGAGCCCTGCTGTTTTTAAAAAGAAAAACAACCTCTTTAGACATTACTACATACCTCTGGAGCAGATGGGATTTGAATGTGCATCTTCCAGCCCAGAAGTCAGAGCATTGCTCGCGCTCATCAACTCGGGAGCTGTTCTGGTTGAGGCTTAAAGGGACCCCCCATTTCAAACAGCAATACTCAGCTCCAACTTTCTCCTGTCATTACACTCTCTTTCGAGCTCCTTAACAGGCTCACGTTCAATTTTCCAAAGTCTATGGACATGCCTTCAACTGGACAGTTTAGATTTTGTTTTCACGTGTACTCATGTACAGAAGTACAGTGAAAAGTATATAACTTCACCACACATGGTGCCATCTTAGGCAAAGTACCTGGATATAAAAAAAAAGCTTAGGTACAAAGTAGTAAGAGACATGAGAGTTAAAACGCTATTTCATAGAATAGTAGGAAAATAAAGAAATAGGTGATTGCATCTCCCTGCTGCTCTCATAACTCCTCTTACAAGATCTGCTATGGTGTGGAACCCCTCATCCATTCAGCGCAACTCCTCTGCAAATGTTCTGTGATATCCATTCTGCAAACACCTCTTTCTGCTGCCCTCCACAGGAGAGATTTCTGTAGCTTCTCAGAGCTGAAAAAGTGGCCAAAACACTGACAGTTTTTTTGACAGCATGAAAAAGAAAAATCCTCAACTTTTCCCATAGTCAATTTCCAACAGAACTCATTTTACACCTTTTGTTTTGCTCTTTCAGTGGGGATCTGGTTGAGGAGGGAGAAAAAGAGAAGACTCCAGACAACGCAAGACGTTAGGTGAATTTTCATACTTATTTGTTTAAAGTTAATTTGTTTAAAATTTTACAGTGAGGACAAAATTACGTTGAGTCTTTCAGGACCACAGTTACAAAATGACTTGCATGATAGAATTAAAAACTTAAAATGCCATTGATTGTTGTTCCTGAATTTGCTGAACCATGCATACCAATTCCACCTTGTATTACATCTGAAATAGCAATACTAATATTCTCAGGATTTGAAGGATGTAATGGGATAATCAGGATTCCAAGCCACATTCTCATAATTGCTAAAGAGAGAAACACAAGGATTGTGAGAGGGAAGTCATGAGAAAGAACAAACCATTGAACAAAGCTAAATAATACAAATATTAAAGAATTAAGCTTTCCAACACTTTTAAAAAAATGCAAAATAAAACCTGTAAAATGGCTGAAACAGATGCCAAGCTCCTTTTTTTTTGCCGGGGGGGGGGGGGGGGGCGCCGCGGGTACGATAATGTGGCAAGTGGAAGAGTGAAAGAGTAAAGTTAAAAAGCAACGTAATTGTCACAATCAGAAAACTTTGAAAGAAAGTACCTATATAGCATTTTGTGACCACCAGATACCTCAAAAGTATTTTGTAGCCAATTATACTTATTATTAGAATGCAGGAAGTGCTATTGCAATTTGCACGCTCCAAGCTCCCGCAAATAGCATTGACTAGATAATATGCTGATGTGATGTCCATTCGGGGATTAACTTTGGTCAGTGCACCAGGCCAATTCTTGTGCTCTTCTTTGAAAGTCCACCTTGAGATTTTTCACATTCAAGAGGGCAAACAAGACCTCAAATTATTTCCTTAATCTGAAAGGCATCTGCTTGGACAGCATAGCACACCCTCAGTTCTGCACTGGAGTGTCAGCTTTGATTTTTGTGCTTAAGCCCAGGAGTGGAATTTGACCTAGCACAAAAGAGAAACCACTGAACAATATATAGACTGAGCAGCACATCTTTAGAAAGAACTAAATTGTAAAATGTTTTTAAAACAATGACAGATTACAATAATCTGCAAAGTCAGAGTTCGTAATCATCCATATCCCACCCACCTTCACAGAGTCTTAGATTCATACAGCATGGAAACTGACCCTTCGGTCCAACTAGTCCATGACAAACATAATCCCAAACTAATCTAGTCCCACTATCCCTAACCAATTTCTACCTTTCTAAATGTGTATAAATTCTATAATTACCTCCAACAATTTACCCACAACCAAAGTCAGACTCACAACTCTATATAGTTCTGATTTCTCCTTCCAACCTTCCTTAAACAAAGGTACAACATTTGCCACCCTCCAGTCATCAGACGCCTCACGAGTAGTTACAGATGATGGAAATATTTCTGCAAGGGGTCTCGTAATTTCCTCCCTTGCTTCCCACAGCACCCTGGGATACATTGGAAATATTATGCACCAGTAGAAAAATTTCTAGGGGTGAATATATTGTTTACAATTTTTTTCTATGCGCAGGACGTAGTTGCGTTTGAGGAAGTTAGGAGGCTCACTAGATCGTTTTCAGAGATGAGGGATTAGTCTTGTAACGAGAGATTGAGCAATTTGGGCCTAAACTCTGGCATTTAGAAGACATCAAGGAGACCTAACAGAGGTATATAAGATGCTAAAGGGGATTAAAAATGTAGATGTAGAGCAGATGTTTTCTGTTGGAGCAATCACGTGTAGTTACAGATGATGGAAATATTTCTGCAAGGGGTCTCGTAATTTCCTCCCTTACTTTCCACAGCATCCTGGGATACACTAGATCAGGTACAAGAGATTTATCCACCTTTATATTCTCTAAGACTTCCCAAACTTCCTCTTCTGTAATGCGAACTGTTTTTAAAACAAAGCTTATTTCTCTGCATTCTCTAGACTCTACTTCTTTCTAGCCAGTGAAATCTGACGCTAAGTATCTTCAATATCCTGGCGTTCAACACAAAGATGACCTCCTTGTTCTTCAAGAGGCCCAATCCTCTCTCTAGTTACTGTCTTGATCTAAATGAATTTGAGGAAATCTCTTTGGATTATCTTTAACCTTCTCTACCAATGCTATCTCATATGCCCTCTTTGCCTCCCTGATTTCTCTCTTAAGAATGCCCCTACGCTCTTTATATTCATTAAGAGATTCAATTGAACCAAGTTGTCTCTATCCAAAATAATTCCCCTTTATTCTTGGCTAGAACCTCCATGTCTTTATTCATCCAATGCTCCTTAATCTTACCAGTCTTACCTTTCAGTCTAACAGGAACAAAATGCCTCTGAATTCTCGTCACACTCTTGAACACCTCCCACTTGTCAGACATCCTTTTACCTGTGAACAGTCCACTCCAATCAGCTTTTCAAAGTTCTTGTCTCACACTGTTAATATTCGCCCTACTCCAATTAAAAACTAACTTTTATGGAAAGCTTATCTTTTTCCACAACCATTTTGAAACTAAGAATTATGATCACCACACCTAAAGTGTTCCTCCACTTTTACTTCAGTCACCTGCCCTATTGCCAAAAACATCTAGTTTTGCTCCTTTTTCAGCAGCAGCATCTACATATTGATAAAGAAAATTTTCTTCAGCACATTGACAAATTCTTCGCCACCCAAACTTTTAACACTATGGTAATCCCAAGCAAAATTTGGAAATTAAAACCCCCCACTACTACAACCTTATAATGCTTACATATGAGATCTCCCTATATATCTGTTTCTCAATTTCTCTCTTACTGTTCAGGGGTCTATGTTACAAACGTGTCAAAGTGATCTTTCCTTTCTTATTTGTAATTTCTAACCATATATTTTCAGTGGACAATTTTCCAGAAATATCTTCAAGTTACAGTAGTAATGTTATCCTTAATCAAAAAACGTGACCCCCTTCCTTTCTTGCCTCCTTTTCTATCATTCCTATTGCATCTAAACCCGTTACATTGAGCTGCCAGTCTTGTCCACCTCTCAGCCAAGTTCCTGTAATAGCTATAACGTCCCAACCGTATGTTCTTAAACATGCTGAGTTTAATCAGCCTTACTTGTATGGTCCTTTGCATTGAACTAGATGCAATTTAGTTCTTCAGAGTTACTACACAGTCGTACTGTGTCTTGTCTTTTAATTGACATGGTCTCCTCACATTCAGAGCCTACCCCCTCAATTCTTCCATTTACACTGCTACTTAGAGAAGGCAAGTGGAGGAACTTTATCAGTATAAAGTCTCCCTTAGTAGAATGAGCAAATCTCCCTGCCAAGATATTGGTCCCTTTCATCTCCATGGAGTTTAATCCACACATTTGCAAGTGACTCAGGCTATAAACTACATTAGTGCTTTTGATCAATAGACAGAGAAGGTAAAGTATTCCCTGCAAGAAGAAAGGTGAACCGCTTGAATGCATCAGCACAGAAGTACATTGTGTCAGGTTGACTTTAACTTTCAAGTTTAGCTCTTACTTTGCATTTCATCTTTCAGGAGTATCAAGGTTCACAAGTTTAGACCCAAATTTAAAAACCGCACACATACCAGAAGGCTGGCAAAAGAGTTAAGAGAGTTAACTATGCCAATAGTAGACAACAGTGTGGAGCTGGAGGAACACAGCAGGCCAGGCAGCATCAGTGGAGCAGAAAAGCTGACGTTTCAAGTTGGGACCCTTTTTCAGAAATCTCTGTTACTATAATAACGTTTCTGAAGAAATGTAATTTCTTCCCTCTCCCGTTTCTGAAGAAGGGTCCCGACCTGAAATGTCAACTTTCCTGCTCCTTTGATGCTGCCTTGAAAAGTTACAGCAGCTTTTTGCATTGACCCTTGTGTGACCATTATCCACTATAACAAAAACAGAAATTGGTGGAAAAGCTCAGCTGGTCCAGCAGCACCTGTGGAGAAAAATCAGTTTGTGTGTCAGGTGACTCTTCCTCGAAACCACTTCTGACAAATGGTCACTGGACCAGAAATGTTAACGTCGATTTCTCTCCACAGATGCTGCCAGGTCTGCTGACTTTTCTTTTGACTGTCTTGGTTTCTGATTTACAGCATCCACAGTTCTTTTAACTTTTATTATCCACTGTAATACTGGACCCAAATCATAGGAGTTGGTGATCTGTGATTATTGCAATGCACTTCTCCTACAAATCAGAAGCAAAAAAAGTAACATGAAAATTGTCTTGAGTGCACAGTTATAAGAGAACTCCATGCTTTATAAAGTAGAATCAAATATCTAGACCATTAAAGTCACCACATCAATCATCTTGGTGACACCACCCTGAAGTGACATTGGAGAGGGTGCTCATCCCTCAAGTCATCCCTGAACATTAATAGATGAAGGAATGACGATGTAACCACGATATACGTTGAGGAGCTGCATTCAGAGGCCTTGTTCTATTAACAGCTCTAACACCTAAACAGCACTATCAGTGAAGTTTGCCAAGATTCCCCTTCTAGGCTCCTGATCCTAATGACTCAAAGTCACTGTTTTAATCAGAAGAATTTCCATGGTCTTGAAAATTCTGGAAACACAGTACACTTTGGTTGAATCCCTTAAAACCCAATAGCAAATGGTTTCCAGGTACAAGCATGGCAGAGAATATAGTAATATATAATTTGGACAATTTGCAGCTTGCTTTCAAGATTTCCTTACGACCATGAGTCTAATTTTCTTTCCGAACCTCCCTTATTGAGTTTAACATGTATTTTCCCCTTACGTCACACTGAATCATTCACTGCTGTTGCCTGACTGCTGTCACAGCATTTTCCAAAATCTCTGCCAGGGCTGCATACAGCAGCTTACCATCAAGGAGCTGCAAGATATTAAACTCTTTTCAGTGCAAAGTTTAAGTAACCCTCTGATTTATTTTCAGAGATGTATGCATTTTGAAAACTCCAAGGAAAGAAAAGTAACAGTGAAATAGTGAGAAGTCAAACTGGATGACAAAAGTTTGGCTTACATCGGAGCTATCACAAGCAGATTAGCATAGAGCAGGAGTGACAGAAAATGTGACATGCACCACACAAGGTTACATTAGGACAAGTGATCTGAAGTTCGGTCCATGACGTTTTAACATTCATTTTGAAGGAGCAAAGAGGGGTAGCATTTTGATTCTTTCATGGGACCTGGGCATTGTTGGCAGTCAGTATGTGCTGCTCATCGCTGATGAGCAGAGTAGCTTGCTAAACCATTTCGGACGGCAGGTAAGTGTCAACATGTTACTGTGGAACTGATGTCATATCTAAATCTGTTGTCCTCACCCAGTCTGATCAACTATATCTAAAAAGGACATAGTGAACCAGATGGGCTTTTCGATGGTGGTTTCATAGTCACTATCACGGAGACCAGCCTTTGTACCAACTAAGCTACCCACCGAGGCTCCCTTTCAATACCAGATTTATGAAATTTAACGAAAATTCCACCAGCTGCCATGGTGGCTTTTGAACTCCAGTCTCCAAAGCACTAGCTAGGCTTTCAAATGACTAATTCAATGACATTCCACTATCTCCCCGAATTCCAGAACTCAGGGTCAAGCTGAAGGCACAACAGCCAAAGGCAAAGCAATTTGGAAACCATAAGACCATAAGACATAGGAGTGGAAGTAAGGCCATTTGGCCCATTGAGTCCACTCCGCCATTTAATCATGGCTGATGGGCATTTCAACTCCACTTACCCGCACTCTCCCCAGGCTTGAAGAAGTCAGGCTTGTTCCAGAGGCCAGAACTGGAGGAGCACAAGTGATCTGGGCGGGTTTTAAGAGACACAGAAGGTTATAGAGATAGAGACCGAAGAGTATTAATACATTATTTATGTATCTTTTTTAAAAATTGTTTCTATGTTCGAATCTGAAATCCTTTTAGTTCTAAAGCGATCACAAAAGTATAAAATAAATTCCCAACTGCCTATAATTCCCTAAATTGATTTGATGTTTTGATTTGATTTATTATTCTCAAATGTACCTAGATACAGTGAGAAGTTTTGTTGTACGTGCAGTACAGGCAGATCATACCATACAAAGTGCATGAGAGTAACAGAGCACAGCAAAGAATACAATGTTATGGCTGCAGTGAAGGTGTATAAAGAGCATTATCAACATTCAAATTTTAAATTCGAGCGGTCCATTCAGAAGAGTAAGAACAGCAGGGAAGAAACTGTTCTTGAACCTGTGATTTCATGAATTATTTTCATCACAATGGATGGGCAACATGAACTGCTGGTAAAAGGACTTTACAATTTTGCATACTGCACAGGAGGCAAGAAACACAGGTCATTCATCATTGGCCAAGGCATTGTGGGATAGGATGGTCAACTGGGAGTTGATGTAGAAGTTCAGACAATGGTGCAGCAAGCTCAAGAGGGTGAATGGTCAATACCTGTTCCTGTTACTTGCTTGTTCCCATTCTTCTCTTTTGGGATATCACTGGCTCTGTAAGTTTTGATATGTTAACCCATTTGGGGAGCAGGAATTCAGCAAGCAGCCAATGCTAAGTAAACACCAAGAATGCACTTTAGGATGTGCCACCACAATACCCTGCTTTCAATACACATGCAGGTCAGTATCCAAATCATATTTATCAGAAACTGGGGAAGCCAACTGACCCTGGTTAGTCAGCAAAATTCTACATTTTGACATCTCAGCTTTTACAAAGATTTGCCCAATGAGCAGGTTTACTGTTTGTATACAATATATGCACTAGCTTAAGACCATAAGAGAATGGTGTGATCTGGTACGTCAGTCCCCTCCACTAATCAAAAAAACTCAAGGCCTTAATTCCACTTTCCTGCCTGTCCCCACTCACCCCTTGACCCTCTCCTAGATCAACAGTCCACTTAACTTAGTCTCAAGTCTATACTATTTTTAGTTCATTTATGGAATGAGAGAGTCACTGGCAAGGCCAGCATTTATTGCTCAGCCCCAAATGCCCTGGAGATGGTGATGGCAAGTTGTCTTCTTGAGCCACTGCAGTCCTTGGAATGTAGGGATACCCACAGGGCTGTTAGGAAAAGAATTTCAGGATTTTAATAGACCAGTGAAGGAACAGTAATATAGTTCCAAGGCACGGTGGCTTGTAGGGAACTCGCATGTGGTAGCTTCTGCTGCCCTATTCTTCCTGGTGGCAGAGGTCCTGGATTTGGGAGATGCAGTCAAAAGGTACCCTTGAGGGCTGCTGCAGTGCATCTTGCAGATGGTACACACTGCTGCCATTGTGCATGAGTGGTGAACACAATAAATACTGAAAATGGTCGATGAGGTGCAAACACCCAGGTGCTTCATTTGTTCTCTAGTGATTAACAGATTAACAACCATTAAGGAGAACAAATTCCACTTCTTCACTCTCTTAAATGCACGACTTCTTCATTTTACATTTAACTACCAAATCAAAAGAAAATTTTATAGACTGACAACTATTTTTGGTCCAGATAGCTTGACAGACAACAGCCCTTCAGCTCTGCAATCAAAGATCAAATCCAGATCAGATCTAGATCAACTAGCTGATCAAATGCATGTTCTAGCTCGTTTACCTGCTGCAAAAGGTTCTTTGTGAATTACCTTTGCTGATCTCTCCAAAATCTAGTTCTCAAAATGAGATAACAAGCATGGGGCTGGATGAACACAGCAGGTCAAGCAGCATCATAGGAGCAGGAAAACTTGACGTTTCGGGCCCGAAACGTCAAGT
>JAHRHZ010000029.1:27411745-27434160 GCA_024137785.1 Ginglymostoma cirratum
TTTCTGAAGAAGGGTCTAGGCCCGAAACGTCAGCCTTCCTGCTCCGTTCATCCAGCTCTACACCTTGTTATCTAAGGAGTAAAAAGGTGTCGGCTTCAAATGTATAGAATCTAGGTGAGACTACATCTGGGGTAGGGTGTCAATTCTGGTCTATTTTCTTAAGGGAGGATATACTTGCCATCGAGGAGATAGAGGTTCACCAAAATGATTCCTGGGGTGGAAGGACGGTCTTATGAGGACAGATTAAAAAGATTGGGCTTGTATTCTCTAAAGTTTAAAAGAGAGATGATCTCATTGATACATACAAGGTTCTTAAAAGGGATGGGCATGTAGATGCAAAGAGAATATTTCCTCTTGTTGGGTACAGGGAGGAAAGAGGTCCAGAACTAGGGGTTGGCCATTCGGGTCTGAAATGAGAAAGAAATTTTCTTTGCTCAGAGGTTGGTTAATGTTTGGAATTGTCTACCCATAGGGCTGTAGAAGTTTAGTTATTAAGGTAAAGTCACCACAGTCGAGAGAGCGCGCGCGAGACCGAGACACACACACACACACACACACACAAACTGGTGGTAGTTTAACCTGAAGGTCACCATGCCTCAGAAAAAGGTTAAGAGCAACAAACCTCATGGCAATCTCAGCTAGTGCAGGAATTGAATCCTTGCGGCTGGCATCACTCTGCATCACAAACCAGTCATCCAGCCAGAGCTAAAAACCTGGATAACCAGAGGCTTCACTGCAATGAGGGTGACCCAAACAGCTGAAGTAGTTTCACTGTTGTAAAATATGCCCCTGTTTCCGTTCAATGCTATATACACCACAATTCACACAAGAGAAACCACTGTCTGTCAGTGGTCTCAGGGCTGAAGATTTTGGCATTCAATCCTTTCAGCACTGCCAATGAACCTCTCCTAAACAATATCATCTGCAGAATTTGCTGTTGGTGACTCCTGCAAAGCTGCAGCAACTGAGAATTAGTTGATTGGGTTAAACTATTTCAACAATACTATTTGATTTGTAAAAAAAAAAAAATTGCATTACCCGAGGAAACAAAGTCAGAAGCAGTAACAGTGTGGAAATCCCATGACCTGTGTTTGTAATTTTGTTCTTTCAAATACCAAATAATGACCCTATAAAAGGTCATCTGAGATTTAACCTCTCATCTTCTGACAGTTTGCTTTGCCATTCTACAAGATAAATAGGAACATAAATGAAAAGTACCTTGGCTTCATGACAACTTTGCAGTCTGGAAAACATTTTGAAAACCTCTCTCTGTATGATGATAACCATTGAAAGGCTTGGCTCAGAAGACTCAGCCCTTCTCTTCCTACTCCACCCTCCCTCCATGAATCGTTTCTCAAACAAAAAAATTTGTGAGCAAAACCAATAAAAGCCACCGTATTAAAGTAATAGAAGCCACACATTGGAATGCTCAAATTAAAATGCGACACCTTCTGGAAGTACTCAGCTGAAAGACAAGAAAACTGTAGAAGCATCACTTTTTGTTCAGGGTGCGGCAGGTTTCCAGCCTCAAGCCAGTATCTGACTCATCATAGGACACAGCAGACACCAAGCTAGACAATGAGGTAAAGTCAACATAAAATATCGCAATAGTTTGCTCTTACTGTAAAATTGGATACAGTTTCCCAGTTTTTTTTTGTAATTTGTTTATAGGGTGTGGGCATCACTGGCTGGGTCAGCATTTATTGCCCATCCCTAATTGCTTTCTTGTTAGGATCACTTCAGAGGGCAGCTAAGAGTAAATCACATTGTGACTCCAGACCCACTACAAGTAGACAAAGGAAGGATGACAGATTTCCTTCTTTATGTAGGACATGACTGAACCAGATGGCTTTTTCACAGCCATCGACAATGGTTACCATAATTGCCATTGGACCACTTGGATTAGCAATAATTCAACAAATTTGGAAGGAGCTTCAAAAGGAATTAAAGGGAACTTTGTTACGTAATTTTCTGACCATTATTCTACTGAAAGGAACGGGGGCGGGGGGGGGGGGGGGTTGAAACGTAACTTTGAAATGTTGGTTTAAAATCCAAAACCAATTGTCATGGCATTTGATCAGAGCCACAAAATACTGTGGACATTGCAGTTTGAAGTTAACAAAAAAAAAAGCCAAAAACTGACTATAGATGTACGTCTGGTAAAGAGCTGCATGAGACCATTGAATGTCGTACCCATTAGTGTCAGGAAGATTTCTGAGAGAGCAACATAACAGGGAAAAATAACTAGTGGGCTGAATATCTCCCACAGGATGGGAGAATTTTGGTATATGCAAAGAAAATGGTTAAAATCCATGGCAACACCAGTCTGCATGTGCTAGTGGCGTGATATCCTAGCGTGTGGCCAAATGTAACGAGGGTCACAGCTCTGAGAACAGCTATCTAAACATCCCTGCACTGTAGGTAAAAGAGCAAATACACTCATGAGAGCGCGAGAGCAGTTGGCCAATGCTAAAAAGAATCAGAACAAAAAAAGTTTGTCAACCTACAAAGCCAAGAATCTCGAAACACTGTTCACCACCAGCATCAATGCTGCCAGCAACATTCACAGCATTCTACTATTTGTGCTTTACAAGTAATTCAGACTTTTTTTAAAAACTCTACTTTTGGATTTGCCCACATTAGCAGTATGGGCTGTATAGAGAGTGTTTTTATTTCTTCTCGAGTTTGGTAATTAATAAGTGCACTCATTTTGTTAATTTAGGAAAACCTGTTTAAATTGTCTGCTTTTAAAGGATTAGTTTATCTGGATTGGAGAGAAAAATATCTACAAGGGAAAGGATCCTTTTTAAAAATTAACCTGGTCATGACCAAACAGGGGAGGTGGGGCAGAGGGGGTTGGGGGGAGAATTAATAAATAAAAAGGGGAGCCAGTTCACCCCTCCTCCATTAGCAGCTTGATGGTTTAAGATACCCCATCTCGAACTATAACAAATTGAAGAACCTCACCCAAAGGACAGGTTGTAACAGTGTTCACTTAGGTTTAAAATATGAGACGGTGAACACGTTAAGTTTGAACGTAGTTTCTCCACAACTGTAAATAAAAAGAAATTAGTTAGCCTTGCATCAGTAATAAATAAAACCCATAGCTTTGGAAGGTTTTTGGCTCCTTTAGGCTATGGATAAAAGGGAGACAAAAAAAAAAAGCAGGCAGGTAGAGGTGCAAATCAGGTTTTAAAAAACAAAGGACAGACACACCCAAAGTTTTTGGAAGTTTCAAAGACAAGTTGTACATTTATGGGTTAAATCAGGTGAGGCACAAGAACACAACATGTTTCTTCTTACCCAAAGACAAGTCGTACTGACAAAATTAAACAAATCTTGCCCGAATGTGGATGGAGAACGGTTCCCACTAGCAGGGAGTGTCAGTAACCAGAGGGCCTGGATTTAAGTTAATTGGCAAAAGGACCAAAAACGAGGGATAAAAATAATGAATTGTACACTGCGTTATGAATATCTAGACTGCAGTGCTTGAATGACAACAGATTCAACAAGAACTTCAAAAAGGAATTGGATAAATATTTAAAGAAGGAACATATTGCAGGGCTCTGGGGGAACATACGATTAACCGAATAGCTCTTTCTAAAAGCCAGTGCTATGTAATGAGAATAATCGTACAGCAAAGCAAGTGGTTATGATTTATTGCAACTTGATTTATATCTGCCTGAGTTTTACTCTTTTCTCAGTCCATCTTTCAAAAAGATCGATATGCACAAGCATTAGCCATGAATAATCAATTCAAATCAGTTTGTACCCTTAAGGTACACTATTATGCATAATGGTTAAACCTTGGGTATTGCAGGCACACTCCCGAATGCATGACAATTAAAGTTGCTTAACAATGAGCAAGCGTGTAACACAAAAGAATCACAGAAAATAACTGGGTGGTTACAAGGAAATTAAGATACAAGAGAAAAATTTACTCATCAAATGGAAACCATTCCAACAATGCCACATGTACAACGTCCATGCAATGATCTTAACGACTGGACTGGTGAGTAAAATGGCAAGGAAAAAGTAGATTTTAAAATATATTGAGAAAAGGGGGAGGCAAGGCATCACAACTCAATGGCTCATCCATTTGACCACTGCCTTAACAACTGTTCGAGGATTTTCAACAAGTTGTTCTGATTAAACTGCTGCTATTACATGAGTAATGTCATTTAAAATGTTATCCTGAAGGTTAGTATTACTACATGTAAATACAATTATCTTATTAAACTTAGCAGTAAACTGAGACAATGCACATGGAATCAAAACTAAAATACATGTACTCACTGCATCTGCTGTACCTAGTTCTCAAAAATATATACTAATTTAAACAGTAAATATTTCATAGAAGGATAAAAAAGTGAGAGGGCAAGAGGAAAGGGAAGCACGTTAGAACACAGATGTGACAGAACATATTTCTTTAGGAGAATTCTTTTCTAATTGTGGATTATAATGTTAGTGAAGTTATAGGACACTTATGCATTATAGAGACGAACATGTTCAATAGTAGGCAGCCAGTATTGAACAAACTGCATTTACACCCCCCAGAGACAAGATAATGAGATTGTCAGCTATTACACGATATAGTCCACACATGTAATTTAATTGTTATAATGGCCAACACTACTGCAGTGAAACTAGCATGTTCTGGAAACGAGAACTTTGCAAGAAATAGGATCACAGGTGATGAGCTTCACAACTTTCATTTAGAAACCAGATAAACTTCAACTGAGGAATCCATTGCACTGATCCTATTTTTCAATAATCAACCAGGCTTAGCGATTTCACAAACCCTTTGACCAACCTTTTAGTCAACTATCCCAGTATCTCCTTGTCGATGTAGGTATCAAACTTTGTTAAAACTCATCTGAGGAATCTTCAGACATTCTATTACATTACAAGATGCTACATAAATACCAGTTTTGTTGACTAGTTTGCTAACACTCAGTCTAGAAATACTCACGATGATTGGCCATTTTGCAAAAGGATCTAAATTGTTAAGTTACCACAGGAGCATATGCTAATCCAAAAGTTGCCATGCTCAACAAAAGAAAAAAAAAACTGCTAGACAAAAACACTAATTGATTAACACTAATCCAACGTTGGTCTGGAATCCCCCTGTCCAAGAGTAATCTCTGTGCGAGTAGTATTAGAGGCTGGAAGGGGGTAATTAAACCAGGCAAAAGGGGGAGGTGGGAAAATAGCGCCAATTTTGTGATTACACATTTTGCCCTTGTATTTTCAATATACATTCCTGCATTCATAATAGTAATAGCAACTGCAAACAAACCCATAATATCACATTTACATATTTCCAAAAGTTTCCCTGTTACTGCTGAGGAGGCAGAAGGATTACAATTCATATACATCTGTGATAAACACAGGCATGAGAATTTCTAATAGCAAAAAAAGTGATAAGATTGATTCATTTCAACTCTTGAACACAGACATGGAAGTGCAGACGGTCAATCATACATGACACGCCCTTACATTGCTTCCAACAATAATTTCTAAAAGCAACTCTGCTAATTTTGCAAGATAAATTTAACATCAACTAATGAAGCTTTAAAGAGACTCACCATTCCAATCATTCCCTGTTTTGTGGCCTAAAACACAAATCTGAAATACTTCAACTTTGGGCAAAAAACACTGAGAAGCATCTTTCAGATGCTCCAAAGATCCTAGTATCAGACAGCATCACTCCAGGGCTTTATTCCAAAAGTATTTAAATGAGCAGGAACCCATCTCATTTTAATTAGCACTGAGTAGTCTGGTCAATTTAAAAAAAAATGGAGTTTCTTTTGCTCTCAAGGCTCAAAAGAATTAAACCACACAAAGTGTAATTAACACAAAACAAAATCTGTTGAATAGATGTAATTTATGAACCAAGAATCAAAATGAGAAAAGTGTTTCTGATAAAGAGAGCAAAAACAATCCTGTTCTTAAACAAAATGTAAACTGGTAAAAATGTAATTAATATTCATTTGGTAAGGCATCATTTGGAGGGGGCAAAGATTGCCTCTGATCCATTGAGGGGTCTCAGACAGATGAACTTCATTAAAGATAAAGATAAAGATAAGGAGGATAAGATTTAATCACAGGTATTATAGAAGATTTAGCTCCACGATCAATGCTCTGAAGCTTGAATGAAAGTCATCACCAAAAAGCATAAAGTCTCATTACCTTTGTAAGGTTTGGCATAAAAGAAACTGAAATAACTGGTAATAAACTCATGGCAATGTATGAAATAAATCAATTTAAGCGATTTTTTAAAAAAAGTCTGTTCCCACCAAAATGAAGATTGACTGCAATAGCACACAAGACTTGATGAATTTTTCACACCTTACTACCAACACACACTATACATTAGAACTAATTGTTTTTTCTCCTTTTGGCTGCTTGCTCAGGCTGAGCAATGGGCAACTTTGACATTACACATGATCTTAGTGTCCCGCTCAAATATTGCCGATCTCCATCCTACTTTGCCCCATTGCCTGAAGCATTTATCCAGAAATTACCTTACAGACCCTCCCCATGCTTAGCTTCCTCCACACTATACCCATTGGCCTCATCCAGCGTAGGATTGAATAAATCTGTCCTGCCATTCAATAAGATCATGGCTGATCAAGCACTTAATTACTTTTTAAAAACACCCAATCCCCTTAATCCTGCACACCACTGGTAATCAGAAATCCATCAATCTCTACCTTAAACATACACAAAAACTGGGCCTCTACAGGCTTCTGACAGAGAATTCACAATCTTCCATTAAAAAAACCTCATATCAGACGTAAAAGTGGCATCGCCCTTATTTTTAAATTATGTCCCCAGGTTCTACAATCTCCAACCAAGAAGAATATCTTTCCTGCATCTACCTTGTCTTTCCCTTGAAAAATTTTCTAAGTTAGAATGAGATCACCTCCCATTCTTCATAACGCTAGAGTACTGAAGTCCAGTTTGCCCAATCTCTCTTCAAGGACTATCTTGCCATCCAGGGAACAAGTTTAATGAACTGATGTTGCAATCTATCTACAGCAAGAATATCTCTCTTGATCAGAGACCAGAACAGCACACAATATTCCAGGTGTTGTCTAACCAAGCTCCTATGCCACTGTAGCAAGATTTCACTACTCTTGTACTCAAATCTTCCTCCAGAGGCTAACATTTCATTATTCTTCCTAACAGCTTTCTGTACTTGTATGTGACTTATCAACAAGAACAGACTAGGTCTCTTTGTACATCTACACTTTCCAAACTCTTACCATTCAAGAAATATTCTAAATATCTGTTCTCCTGCCAAAGCAGATAACAAGATTGGTAGATGGAATTACATCTATAGACTTTTGTAGTGGCTGGAAAAGATGTGAGTGGTTGAATTTCCTGTTCCTATCAGGATAGTAATTTAGGTTGATAGGGTTTTTTCTTTTAGAAAAAGCAAAATGGAAGTCTAGGTTTTCTCCCAGGTGGTGTAGGATGAAAAGAAAAGCAATGATAACTTTAAATAAACCTTGTTTAGAGATTATGATGTGCATTAATGGATTCCCCATCAGAATGATATTATTCCAGCACAATAGGACATCATTTAGCTTATTGTGACCACTGTGGTTCTTTAAAAGGAGCAATTCACTTCTCTGCCATCTTCCTGTAGTCCTGCACATTCCTTCTTTTCAAGGATACTAAATGCCTCTTGAAAGCCTTGTTTAACCCAGACACACAATGCACGCACCATACGCGCACTAGTGACCCTTCCTCAGAGCAAAGTTCTGAGTTCTAAGGGAGGGTCACCTATTTTCAATGTTTCTATAACTCTGTCATTCTTGTGCCTTTTCCCTGAAATCTGTTTTCAATCCTTCCACGCAAAGACAACATTACAAGGTCTGTGAAAATAAAAGGCACGGATTCAGTACTTGGGCTCACAGTTAGCAGCTTCCAAACCCATGACAACTATTTTGAAAAGAAAAACAACTACATAAGGCATGTTGTAACAACGACTTGCAAGCTCCTCTCCAAACTGTTCAGTATCTTTACTTGGAAGCATAATGCCATTCCTTCATAGTCATTGAGTCAAAAATGATAGAACTCACTTCCTACCTGAACTGAGAGTGTCCTTACACCAAATCAACCATTGTGGTTCAAGAAGGCAGCTCAACACCATCTTGTCAAGGGCATCTAGGGATAATCAATAAATGCTGGCCCAGTCAGTGATGCTAACATTGCATGAATGATTAAAAAAAAAACTTGGACACTTCTCTATGTAAGGAGGTAGAAATGGAAGACACACAAATATTGGGACTTTTTTCCATTTAAAAATAGATAATAGATCAGATAAGCACTAAACATTATTTCAAAGACTGGATGGATAAAGACATAAATGAAAACAAGATTGCCAGAAATACTCAGGTCAGGCAGCAAATACAGAGAGAAACAAAAAGTCATCAGAAGGATCATCATTAATGTGAAACAAAGTCTGATCCTCTCACCACAGATACTGCCTGACGTGGAGTATTTCCAGCAATTTCTGCTTTTATTTCAGATTTTCAGCATCTTTAGTATTTTACTTTGTATGGACAGATGCATACTCTTTGTGGTTGATTTCTGGCCCTAGCCAAGCTGTACTAGTACAAATACAACGCTGTCATCTTCCCAGCAATGTGGAAAATTGCCCAGCTATATACTGCACACAAAAAGCAGGACAAATCTAACCCGGCTAATTACCGCTCCATCAGTAAACACTTGATCAGCAATAAAGTGATGGAAGGAGTCATTACATTGCTATCAAGTAGCACTCGTTCAGCGACACCCAGCTTCAGCTCTGCTTGGGCCACTCAGCTCCTGACCTCATTACGGCCTTGGTTCAAACATGGCCGAAACAAAATCTCTGAACTGAGGGTAGAGGACAGCAGCTGTCCTTAACATCAAAGATGCCTTTGACAGAGCGTGGTGTCAGGAAGCTTTAAAAACAAAAAAAAAAACTGGAATCATTGGGAATCCAGGGAAAGCTTTCTGCTGGTTGGAGTCATACTGGCACACCACTGGTTGTGGTTGTTGAGGTCAGTCATCTCTGCAGGAATTCCTTAGGGTAGTGTCCTAGGTCCAACCATCTTTAGCTGCTTCATCAATAATCTTCCCTGTCAGAAGTGGGGATGACTGCACATGTTCAGCACCATTATTGGCTCCTCAGGTGCTGAAGCAGTCCATGTTCAAAAGCAACGAGTGCTGGGCAATATTCAGGCTTGGACGAACAAGTGGCAAGTAATATCCACGTCACACAAGTGCCGAGCAATGACCATCTCCAACAAGACAGAATTTAACTATTGCTCAACATTCAGTGGCATTACCAAAAGCAAATCTTCCAGCATCAACATCCTCAGGGTTACTATTCACCAAATGCTTGCCATACAAAACATTGGATACAACAGCAGGTCAGAGGCTATAAATCCTGCAACGTGCAACGCACTTCTGGACTCCTGAAACCATCTACAAGGCAGAAGTCAGGAATACTCCTCCACTTGCCTGGATATGTGCATCTCCAACAATACTCAAGCAGCTTGATACCATTCAGGACAAAGCAGCCTACGTGACTCGCATCACGCCCATGTTCACTTCTTCCCATTCCCACTCCATCATCATCATCATCATCTACAAGACGCACTGTAGATATTCACCAAAGCTCCTTAGAGAACATCTTCCAAACTCATAACCACCACCATCTAGCAGTACAAGAGCAACAGACACATGGGAGAATCACCACCTGCAAGTTCCTCTCCAAGCTATTCACCATCCGGATTTAGAAATATATGGCATTCCTTCAATGTCATTGGGTCAAATTCCTGGAACTCTCTCGCCAACAGCATCATCAAATCCAAGAACACCACATGAACTGCAGTAACTCATGAAAGCAGCTCTACACCATCTTCTCAAGCCAATGACACCCACATCACATGGCTGAACCAAAAAAAACAAAAATTGCAAGGATTTTGATTTAAATTCCTCAGTAAGCACTTCATACCAGTTGGTCAATTCTCATAACTTATTTGTCCATGCTGGTTCACCATAGCAACTTAGCTTAACAATGGGTATTTTAAAAAATACCAAATCATATTATATTCACAATAAGAGTTTATTGCCTTCAATTTGAACAAACCTTCAGCACAACTTCAATAAAAAATGTTTATGCTTCATTTGAAGACTATCCCTTGCACTAAAAGCATTCTATTTACATTCCTTCCAACAACTCCATTATGCAAGCTGAAAGTAGTAATAATCATTCCAGTTCATTATTCACAATGTGATAAAACTAAAAGCTGTTACAGTTGTTTACCTAGACATACAAAGGCACTTGTTCAAACTAAAGCAATGCCACAGGCCAATTCAAAAACCAGGGTACTGAGGAAGCAAACCAAAAACACACTACACCATCATCCCATCCCATTGCAAATTCAATGTTTTCTAGTTGATCAATGAACAGAAACGAGGTCTTTCTGAGATCTGAACAATCTCAAGGATGGTTAGAAAGAAATTACATTAAAAGTAGAGCCAGTCAGGGCTTGATAACCAATCTGTCATGATTTGGCTGAATGCTATTGGCAAATGCTTCAGAGAGGGGGCAGGATCTTCGTTCATTACGAAAAGCATGAAAGTTAGGGAGAGAATGAATGGAAGTGAAAACATCCAATAAATAAAATGTTAAAATACATGAGCTACAGGAGATTTGCTGAATCTACTATTAAATATTTTGCTCCCCATCTCACTTCAATATTGTTACCATGAAGGCCAGAGAGGAATCAAAATCTCAAAAAAAAACAATGCAGACAAGCCCTCACTCAACAGATATAACTTTTAAATATTTAAAGGTAAAATTTGCTGCAACTGAGCAAACTTGATGTACCCAAAATTTAACACATCATAACGATTTCTCAGGTTTCTGATCCCCTTAGTCAAAATATTCACCAAGGACAAGAGTTTGAAGACAAAAAAAGTGTACAGTTAATATTTAATTTTAATATTTCATTCTAAATTATGTCACAATGTCCTTTTCTAAAAACAGCAAGAACAAAAGTATGCACAACATCAAGAGAGCCAAGGTGTCCTAGCCTCTGCTTTCCACGCTTATAGACGCTAATTCATACTGTGTACTGTTCCACAGGCACTCACAGTCTGGTGATCATTCCTTTATACATAACCTGAACATTTGCTGGCCACTAATCAGGGCTGGAACAGTTTCCTGGATTTGTTTTGACCAGAGGGACTCAGAGAAATCTTCTATAATTTCATCATCTTCCACCCCCACTCAAAACGTCCCAAATTTTTGATTGTTTTTGGTCACATTCAAGCAGATTAAAGATGATTTAAGGGTGGGGTAGTGAGTACATGAATTGTGGTGTAGAAGCAGCTGGAAGGACTTCTCCTGTCTGTCGGTCATTTATTCCATGTTCATTTGACCAATGGAGGCATCATATCCAAGTCATTAGGTCATGACCAATCATCAACAACTTGCATTTTATGGTGCCCTTAATATTCCAAAACGCATGCTGAGGCATTCTCAGGAGCATCGTCAGGTGAAAATTAACATCAAGTCAAAATTTAAAAATAAGACATCTTTAAACTTGGTTAAAAAAAACCAAAATGTTTAGTATTAAAAATTTTAATTAGAGTTTCGTTAAACAACTCATTTTTCCCCATTGGATTCCACGTGACAAATATTGTGGACGATCTAATGGATTTATCAGAATAGGAAAAGAAAGTAAAGGTAAACTACTGCCAAGCTTTGAATGACAGAAGAAATTTCAGCCCTTGTGTTATAATGTGTTGGTTTCAATAATCATAGCCAAAACTGTAATGGAGTAGGTACACAACCACACAAAGTCAATGGAGTGAAAGCAATCCACCTATAAAGGTTCCAAACTGGCACAAGTGGGGTCTTGTGGCATAGAGAGAATGTCGCTACAAGTGTCAGGCTTCAGGTTACGGCAGGATGGGATCACAGAGGTATCACATAACATGTCTAAACAGGCTGATATTGCAAAAGCTTTTGCGAATGCTTGCACAGTTTGTCATATAAACCGCACACTGCTGGCAAGGATTGAGTGCAATATGACCACCACTGCTTAGCTGTTCAATAACCTGAAGTTACCAGAAATGGCAAGGTACTGGAGGTTTCAGGGAATCGAGCTCTCCAGAGCAAGCAGAAAGAGCAAAGATGTGGCAAGGCCAACTGCCTGACATCATAATGAATTTCAAATATACTACAAGTAAAATCCAATACATTTACAGTCATTAAACAAAATAAAGAGGAATTATTCTGTGTTACTGCACAGATTCCAGACCCCACAGACATTGTACTTTTGAGACATTTACATGGCATCAGCCATGCAAGGTTCCAATATATTGGTGCCTGTCTCACCTTCAGTCAATGCTGTCTGTTCAGTCATTATGGAATGAACCTTAACAATAAGCACAGAATCTAGATTATGGAAAGGATATTAAAGCAACATAAATAAAGAGTGTTGTTAGTAACCTTCAAGTTATCTGTCTCAAAGAATTCAGCCCTTGTGGTATGTTACTTGCGGTAACATTCAGAGCAGTACTCTCACTATATCAGACTGGTAGTGGCCTCAACTCTACTTTCCGGTTTCTCTCAATATCCTCCGAATCCCTTGTAAATCAAGGAACTGCTACTCAAAATATTCCACGCACTTGCCTCCACTACTCCCTGGAGCAGTGTTCCACAGACCAGGAACTAGCCAAGGGGAAAAGATATTCTCCCCATTAGTGCCTTTAATGGGCGACCTTCTCCTTCTCCTTGCCAATTCTAGACTCTCCCAAAAGGGGAAACTTTCTCCCAACATCCACTCTCAGAGTTCTATTTTCAAAAAGATCACCTCATGGAGATAACCCCTTCATTGAAGCAGTCAAGTGAAACTTGCAGCCAGATGACCAATGTCACTCTCTGGACATCTATTGCACAAACAAGAAACAAAAACAGGTACAGTGGAATTTAGGCCAAAGATCAGCTATGATCAAATTGAACAGCTGGGGATGTTGGAGGGGTCACATTCTGCTCCTGTGTGTTATATTTTTTAAAAACACTGGCAAGATTTTCTTCAGAGTAGGGTAGGAGAACTTAAAGGGACAATTCCCTGAAGCAAAAATAATTTTAAAATTAATACTAGTAAGTTTACAATATATTCCGAATCACATGTTGATACTCATTAGTCAAACTGCTAGGAAGCATCTCATTTACTTTTAAGCTTAGTTGATCGGATTTGATGCTCCAACAGCGAATATAATGGTATGACTTCCTTCATACTGCACAATGAAAGTCTTGTTCTTCCATCAGCTATCACTTACCTAAAAACAGACAAGAGCAGATTTAGGTGCAGAGCCATCCATGATTATTTTCAAACTTTATTCTTAATTCAAAAATTATGCACCATTTTGTCCAGAAGAGGTTTTTCTCCCAAACCTTTTTAATTCTGCAGCAGTAGTGTGCCATGCTATTGCTAATGTATAAAATTGGATTTGCTCTCAACAGTGTCTCCATACAAAACATGAATGTGAAGGTAAGTGGACAAGATGGGATTCTGACTTTCAGAGATAAAGGTATTGGACACAATAGGAACAGTAGCCTCCAAATACAGTACAAGTTGAGGAATGAGAAAATACACGTGTACTAGTATAATCCAGATGGAACACCATCAGGCCGCAGGAAGATTTCCCCCCCCCACCGAAACCTTTCCCCACCCCCCACCCCAATTGTGCTACCTCCATTGCCTTCAGCAAAGTTTCACTGTCATTTCACAAAGTCAACGTTCAATTATTCAGTGGTAAGTTCATCATACCCATTAAGACTATGGCTATTTTGTGTTTCAATGTGCTGTATTATCAAAATCCTGGACAGAAGCCCAAGAACAATTCGGTATACTCAATTGCCACTTTGCCCTTCCTCTCATTGGCACAGCTGCTTTGGGATACTGAATGACCTCAGCACATTGACAAGCGTCCACTCAGCCTAACATGCAGAGCAGACATCTGTCCATCCGAAATCTCAGGGAAACTTCAACACCCACGACTTTGCTCTCGAGGGATGATCATTTTACTACCATGACAACAGTAATATTTCTTCATTTCAGCTGCCTCAGGGCTGCTTTGCCCAGATGTATAATGGCAGTGTGATTTCCACTTTGACATGTGAAGCACAACAAACTAGCTTAGCCTAGTAAAAAAAATTTCTCTGCCTCCCCCTCCTAATTGTGAAAGATACCTGATTAAAATTCTATTTGGCCTAATGCAACACTAACCAGCAAATTCTGTTCCTAACAAGTTGGTTTACTAGAACCAGGTATTTTCACACAACTTTGTTTAAAGCCAAACCTAAAACATTTGCTAAACATTTGAGAAAAAAATAAGGCTTGAAATTAACAAAACTAGGGAGGAATGAAAAATAAAATTGTCACCTGCTAGAGTCTAAAGGAGTTGTGCTATTGGAGTGGAAAATAAGCACTTCACAAATTTAGATGCACATTGCATGTTTACAAAAACTTGTGCAACACAAATGCTTTTGATCATAAGGATAAATTAGGTATTAATCTAATAGCTAAGAGTCAAAATGCTTTAACACAGGTTTTGCAGTTCCCATGCAGCTACACCTGTTTAAAAAAAAATGAATAAATTGTTTGAAAAAAAGTTTAAGCTGCTGAACATATTATTCACCACTAATTAGACCAATGCTCCCACACCCAATTCACGATTCACATCCCCCTGACTTGAGGTCATGATGTTTTACCCCTCTATAGTGTGACTCAAGCTTTTGACACTAATGACACCACCATCCAACATGTCTCATCCTCCATTCTCCAGCTGAATTCCACTCCTTGCCATCCCACTATATTGCTCATTCCGGTTTCGATAATTTCCTCCAGTCTTACATTCTTCTAAACTTCAAAGTCTGACCTCTTACTCTTCCTCAAAATTTCATCAATCCAATATTGGTAATTGAGAGTTCAGTCACCAAGACTTTAAGTTCCAAAATTCCTTTTTTTAAACCTCTTTACCTTGCTTTCCTCCTTTCAGGTCACATCTTTGTTGCGTTATGTCACACAGGTGGTATGGAACATGCATTTAAAAGACATGTTCACAATATCACCACTATATCAAGGCACATGACTTAATGGTATAAATTTCTCTCCGTCTCCATCTTACTGGGGACACTTACCGCATGACGCTGATGGAATTGTGCTACAGGCTGTAACCAATTTACTCAGTACCAACCCAAAAATAGGCAATTCCTGTGACTGGAATATATGTAGATACCAGGAGGTGTAACATTTATTGTATCTTTCAGTACAATTTTATGCACATCTAGGTCTTAAAGTTGCAGGAGTTAGCATAAATATTGCATCAGGTACAAATATTCTGAAGGTAAAAAGACCATAAATGCATTTAGAAAGGATGAGGGCAGAGCAGATCAACCTGAAAAATCTACCTCATCAACAAAGCTTTTGATCATCTACTTTAATGTTGTTTCTTTTTTATTCATTTACTCATTCACGGGATAAGGGCATGTGCTGGCTAGGCAGCATTTATTTCCCATCCCTAGTTGCCCAGATGACAGTTAAGAGTCAATCATGTTGCTGTGGGTCTGGAGTCACATGTAGGCCAGACCAGGCAAGGATGGCAATTTCCTTCCCTAAAGGACATTCGTGAAGCAGATGGGTTTTTCCTGACAATCGGCAATGGATTCACGGTCAATTAGATTGTTAATTCCAGATATTTACTGAATTCAAATTCCACCAAAAACTGCCATGGCAGGATTCGAACCCAGGTCCCAGAACATTATCTGGGTCTCTGGATTAGAGTCCAACGATAACACCACTAGGCCATCACCTCCCTTTGTTATGTGATTTAATGCCAAATTTGTGTAATTGATGCTCTGCGCTTCGGGAGACATTTTTACTTCAAAGTAATTGTAAAAATGCAAGCAGTTGGAATTGTAGGCAAAGAATTTCTGGCAATGACTATGTTCTATTGTCATACTTTTACTTCATAATCTATCCTTCCTATATTCTGGTATTTCAGCCACATGCTGCCCTTTGGCTAAATCAGCCAAAGAAATGATGAAAGGTTTGTCTTGTATACTGATGACACTCAGTTCCACCTCACCACTACGTCCCCTGACCCTTTGCTGTAATGCGGTCAGGCTGCTTGTCCAAAATTCAGTTCTGGGACAGCCAAAATCTTCTGCAGTTGTGCACTTGAAGTCTGAAGCCATTCTTGACACCTTTCAAAACTCAGCTCTAACCACTCATGTTACATCCTTCCATGCCAATGGCTCAGCATCTGACTTGACCATTACAACTCCATATCCTTTCCAACACAGAATGGCCACTACCATCACAATACTGTCCAATAATATCCTTGCTGCAGTCCCTGACTGGCAAAAATATCATGTGCATTTATCACCTCCAGACTCCAGACTCATTATTCCAAAGCTTGCTTAAATAGTTTCCCATCTTTCACCCTGCATATACTTGAGCCCATTCAAAATTATGCTGCCCATATCTTAACTTATTAACTCATAGCAAGTCCTGGGCCAGCGTTGAGCTCGAAATTCCAACATTTGTGAATAAATTCTTCCATGGTCTTGTCCGTTCACTATCTCTGTAGCCTCTCCAGGACTCACAATCCTTAAGGCTCAGTATGAATTCTAGTCTGGCATCAATATATCCACTGCATCTTCCACCCCTTGGTGACAGAAATCACAACCACGGCCACAAACTCAAAATGCTTCAAAACTGTTTCCACCCTTCTCTCCTACAAACTTGCCATCTTGACTGAAAATCTCCTCCTTTGGCTTGGTAAGGTTCATCTGATTACTTTTCTGAAATGCTGAGGATGCCAAACTACATTTAAAAATGTCATTATGTTTATGTAGATTGTTGATGTTAGTGCCATTTTTTGAAAAAGATTCAGCGTTTGGTGTTTAGACTGGCATGTTTCTGATTTTAATCCTGCAAAACTACAAACAGTCAATCACTAAATATCTAACACAACATCCCAAACAAGTGCACACTCATACAAAATCCTTTTTGTTTCTTTTTTAAGAAATAACGTGCCTTTTAACATCTTACACGATGGTGAAAGAGTTTACAAAAATTGCTTTCCCACTAGTTGCTACATTAGGAAGACGTGTTAAATGGTTGCAAATGAAAGATATAAATTCAAAGAAAGAAGCGCCACATGTGTGGCATTTAGGTATGTTCAACTGCAGAAGATTTTGGCTGAACCAGGACTGAATTTCAGAAGAGGTAGTTGTGAGATGGAACGGAGTGGCAATGCACAATTTTTGCCCATCCCTAATTGCCCAAAGGCAATTTCTCTGGGTGTAGAGTCACAAGTAGGTCAGACTAAATAAGGATAGCATATTACCTTTCCTAAAAGGACATTAATAAACCAAACAGGTTTTTACAACAGAGATAAAAGGTACTGCAGATGCTGGAGAATCCGAGATAACAAGCATGGGGCTGGATGAACACAGGTCAAGCAGCATCATAGGAGCAGGAAAACTTGACGTTTCGGGCCTAAACCCTTCATCAGAAAAACAATTGACAGTAGTTACATGGTCACCACTAGCTTAGCATTTTATTCCAGCTTTTTAATAGAGTTAAGATTTCACCACCTGCCATGGTGAAACCATTTCCCAAGAACATCACCCTGGAGTTTTGAATTACCAGTCCAGTGACATTATCACAATGCCACCACATTCCCTACCACAGCCGGAATAAGGAAATCTATCCAATCAAGCATGTAGCATTTTTAAATCAAAAATAATTCAGTAACGCAAACAGAATGAAAAACACACTGTCTTCTCCTCGCTTCCACATATGCTGGCAATCCATATTAAATGCGCTCTCCTGTTTCAAATGGAATTGACATTATACATTGGATTGGAGAGCCTTGGGTTGTGTATTGGATAATGTGGACAGAACAAAGGCATTACTCTATCCAAGACCTCAGCAAACACTAGAACCCTGGAATAGAGACAGCTCAAGTGGGAATGAAGTGACGTATGAAATTTGAACAGAGCCTCTTAATAGACGTGCACAGTTACAAGTAAGTCGTCAAAATAAACATCTAACATAACATCCCAAACGAGTGCACAATCATGAGAAAACTGAACTGTATGGACAAAATTGTATAAACTACCTATAAACTAAAACCAGACTGCAATTGGACTTCAGAATGCCAGGTGGGGGAGGGGTTCACTCTTGGAGTTGGTGTCACACATGACTGCTTCATATGGGAAGCAGGTATCAGTTCACAGCCAGAGACCGAGGAATGCAACAGTAACAGTCTAACTTCTCCTTTTAGCAGCTACCTTCGTTTACTAGAACCTTTCGGGGAACTGTGGTAATTTACTAAAGTAATACATTTTTAGTCAAGTTTTGAAAATCTGTCTTGAAATCTTCTACCAAGTACCACCAGCTAGCCATTATAAACTCCAAGTTAAAAATTTAAAATTTAAAATCTAAATTGACAAAACCTTGAGATTACAGTATGATTTCCATGCTGCATTAAAAAAAACAAACAAAAAAAGCATTAGGAGACTCATGGAGGAATGCACTATCTTTATGGTGTCATGGCAGCCATCACTGGCATTGAACAAAATGAATTCATTCTAAAACCATGAAAGAAAATATAGAGGAGAATATTCATTTTTTTATTATCTCAAACTAAGTAAAAAAATTACAATTAGCAAGAGGAGGAGATTTAGATGTTGCAGAGAAAGGGCCATCAATATGCAAATCTTTCTACCAAGTTTAGGTCAAAAAACTTTCTTAAAAACCAACAAAAATCTATTTTCCAACTACTCTTGAAACTTCTTCTTGACTGCATATTTAACTATTGTGTTTGCTTCCCTGCTACAATCAAACTGCTAGTTAGCGTACAAGCTGCTGGGCTGAATAAGCTTTCTTAAAAAAAGGTCTTCATAAAAGGTCATTACTCAATTCCAATTCAAAACAGTTGGGTCTATGACAACACACCGATGCACCTGATGTGGCTCAATTTCACTTTTGAGAAGCTGAAATCATTCTCACACAAATTGGATCCAGTTCCCCCTTCTATTATATAAACAAAAGCAGTGCAGCTGATCATCCATTATTATAAACTACTAATTCTGCACATCCCCCTCCTCAAAAGAGTCCAAACTACAAGAAAGTGTAGTAGGAAGTCACAACTGAAAGCCAGGAACCTATTTGATTGTTCCATTCAATCACACTAACGCTAGGTTTTCAAGCACAGGCCCCCAGGTAGTGCAATAAATTATTCTGGTAACATGGTGAGTCTTGGGTGAGCAGACAAGGGTCTTAAAAAATTAGAGCCCAAATTAAGGAGTGAAATTAGGAGACACTATTGCACGCAGCATGAGAAGCTTGGAACTTTCTTAAATAAGCAGCAATTGATACAAGAAGAATTGCTGGTTTTAAAATTGGATTAATTCATTTCCTTTTTGTGTATCTCTACAACTTTGGTTAACAGTTAAATGACAGATAAGTCACAATCTCAATGAACATGAAACATGCTCAAAAGGACTAACTTCTGGGTATTGCTAGGGGAGGAAGCTGGTGTGTGAATGTGCTCACATTATGGCACATCAAGCTGTCAAGCACAAAATGCCTACATTTTCTGTAGGTGTTTATCGAAGACTTTAGAAATTATACAAGTACTTTTTCAAAAAAAACGGTAGCAAGAGATAGTAGGAACTGCTGATGCTGGAGTCTGAGACAACAAGGTGTGAAGAACGGTCCGAAGGAGGGTCCAGGCCCAAAACGTCAGCTTTCCTGCTCCTCTGATGCTGCCTGGCCTGCTGTGTTCATCCTGCTCTACACTTTGTTATGGTATCAAGATGGTTTTCATTTGCGAAGAACATACAACATATTTGCAATAAGAGGTTTGTCTTATGAGAAAAGGTTGTACACATAGCGTTAAGAAAATACACACGAGGAACAAGAGTCAGGTACTTGGCCCCTCAAACCTGCTCTACCATTCCTTAAAATTATGACTGATCTGATCTTAACCTTAACACTACATTTCTACATACCCCAGAGTATCTTTTATCCCTTAGGTAATCAAGATCTAAATCTGCCTTTATCTAAATCCTCCTCTGGAAATATTTCAAGATTCCGCATTCACTGCATTTTGAGGAAGGGAATTCGAAAAGACTCTCATTCCTCGGGGGGGAAATAGTTTCCTCATCTATTTTAAAATGGGTGCCTCCTTATTTTTAAGTTATGACCCCCAGTTCCAGGTTCTCCCACAAGAAACATCCTTTCAATATCCTCCTGGCCAAGTACCATCAGAGATTTATACGTTTCAGGTATGGTTGCCTTTAACGGTCAGTGCATTGAGCATCAGAGTTGGGAGGTCATGTCCTGTACAGCCGCAACATTGATTAGGCCGCTTTTGGAATACTGCATGCAATTCTGGTCTCCTTGCTATAGGAAGGATGTTGTGAAACATGAAAGGGTTCAGAAAAGATTTACAAGGATGTTGCCAAGGTTGGAGGGTTTGAGGTATAGGGAGAGGCTGAACAGACTGGGGCTATTTTCCCTGGAGCACATGAGGCTGAGAGGTGACCTTATAGATGTTTATAAAATCATGAGGGGCATGGTTAGGGTAAATAGACGTGGTCTTTTCCCTGGGTGGGAGAGTACAAAACTAGAGGGCATAGGTTTAAGGCTAGAGGGGAAAAGATTTAAAAAGGGACCTAAGGGACAACTTTTTCCACGCAGAGGGTGCATGCATGGAATCAGCTGCCAGAGGAAGTGATGGAGGCTGGTACAACTACAACATTTAAAAGGCATCTGGATGGGCATATGAATAGGATGGTTTAGAGGCTAAATGCTGGCAAATGGGACTAGATTTATGTAGGATATTTGGCGGCATGGATGAGTTGGGCTGAAGGGTGTGTTTCTATGCTGTACGAGTCTTTGACTCTAATTAAGGCACCTCTTACTCCTCTAAACTCCAGAGGATACATGCCTACCCTGTCTGGCCTTTCCTCATAAGGCAATCCACTCATTCCAAGTATTAGTGTAGTAAACCTTCTCAGCACTTTTCAACATCACTCCCTACCCAAACCAAGTTCCTATACAAAACATTTATTCCACCAGAATGATAAACTGGAAATAAGTGAACTGCTGCAGTTGATGAAAGGATAGTGTTATATGTTATTTAATAAAATGGCAGAAGCAAAGGATTATTTAACATAAGCCACATGATGATTCTGTAGTCAGTTAATTGTAAACCAAAACAGGGTTAAAAGTTGTAAAGCATATGTTCTGGACTATTTTAAGCTTTAAACAAAAATAAAACCCCAACAGTCCCTATGTAAGGCCTAACACCCTACATAGACAATAGTAATCATTTTTAAGCAATTACCAGTTTTGAAAAATTAGTGCAAATGTGAGAAGAATTTCTCAGCAGCTGTTTAAAACCTACAGATTTGTTCTAAAATGAAATCTTGCAATAGCTAAAGTGACCAAACCACTTGTACAGCACAAGAATCTGCCTTTTTCTCATTTTAGATCAGGCTTCAGACCAACAGTAGCAATGCAAGAACTAAACGCACATACACAATTGTTCAAAAGTCGAATAATCTGGCTACAGATATCATTGCCCATAAAGGGAATGTTTCATACAGGCCATCAATGTAAATACAGCATTTTTGATTTATTTTGGCAGTCTGAACTCTTCAAGGAATCCACCCAGGAAAGATGGTTACCCAATGTAGTGACCTACATTTACTGCTCTTCACATGTGGCTCACATCAGCACAGCTCTAAGGGGTCTCAGTCTGCTTTTCAAAAAAAAAAAAATGCCAGATACAAACGATTCAAGCCATTTCACTGGGCAACTTACAAAATTCAAGTGTTATTACAAAAATGTCATTTTTCAGAATGATCAGAAAATTTGGTTTACAGCTTTAAAATCAGAATATTAAATAAAGAAATATGAAATGACTTTTCAATCCACAAAGCTCAGCTGTTGAATGTTACTGTATTATATACAGTTGAATAGAATTGCAAGATTTTTCCAGCATCCAGTGGGATTCCAAGTTCAGAACTCTTCACACAGGATTATAATTTCCCTCTCCCCAAGTATTTTACTGATGAAGCACTAAGTATGGTCCTCAGCAGGAGGCTCTGGGTTTGTTTATGCTTAACTCACAAAAAAAACAAAAGCACACGTGAGAAAGCGGCACAGCAGCTTATGGCCAGAGATAACAGGTACTGCAGATGCTGGAGAATCCGAGATAACAAGATGTGGAGCTAGATGAACACAGCAGGCCAAGCAGCACCATAGGAGCAGGAAAGCTTGACGTTTCGGGCCTAGACCCTTCATCGT
>JAHRHZ010000029.1:27434560-27472776 GCA_024137785.1 Ginglymostoma cirratum
ATAAAGGGTCTAGGCCCGAAACGTCAAGCTTTCCTGCTCGGCCTGCTGTGTTCGTCCAGCTCCACACCTTGTTAGCTTAGTGGCCAGCACTGCTGCCTCACAGAGCCAGGGACCTGGGTTTGATTCCAGCCTCAGGTGACTGTGTGAAGTTTGCACGTTTTCCCCGTGATTGCATGGGTTTCCTCCAGGTGCTCAGGATTACTCCCAAAGATGTGTAGGTTAGGTAGATTAACCATGGGAAATTGCCCATAGTATCCAGGGATGTGCAGGCTAGGTGGATTAGCCATGGGAAATGCAGAGTTACAGGGATAGGATAGGGGGTTAGTGTGGACCCAATGGGCCACATGGCCTGCTTCCACACTGCAGATATTCTATGATTCTCAGGGAGAAACCATTAAAAGGTTAATAGCAATGAACGTTTTTGCATTTAATTTCAGATGAACACAACTGTTTGTTCTACCTTAACTCTGATCATCCGTCACTAGCATATTCAGAAACCAACACTAACGCACACTATGACCACATTATTCTATAGTACTGTGCCTCACAACCCAACAAACACAAAGCAAAACCAAAATACTATGGGCTTTGCTCTCAGTACATTCCTGCCTCCAACAAACCACCTATTTGTGGCTGTGTCAGAGAAGATGCATTATATACACTTAAGAAAAAAAACACACTGTTCAAAAATTTTTTTTTCCACCTAATTACAAAACTTTTCACTAACAGATCATTCAGATTTAAAAACATTGGCATTGGACTGGTGGTGACAAATGGGGTTAACACTGAACACAAGTGTACATTAATCAAAACTTTATTTTGTTCAATTATTTGGAGGCTAAATGCTTCAAGTCAGGAATGCAAGTGCTGTCATGGATACTGTCAAGGAAACGTGGGGAAAGGGGGCGGGTTGGAAGAATATGCACAAGCACAATTTTGCATTCAGCATTTCAACAGTGTGTGCAGGATACACTTCCATCTCATTTTGGTTTGGGAATGGTGTCAGTGTAACTTCAGAACATAAATGAAGAGACAAATTATTCCAGAAACACAAATGACTCTCAAGATTATTTTGCTCTCTGCTTCTCGTGATGCTGTAGATAACTACAATCACCTACACTGGATACTGGGGTTGACAATTCTTCTAGTCATGGACAAGGTCAGCCTTCAAAAACACTTGAAGGCCATTGACGAGAGTTATACACTGATGATCCCAATGATCTTGTGCCACAGATATCAGCTGGTATTTATAAAAGCACCTCAAACACAGCAAAGCAACCCAACCCAATTCAGTGGATCCAACAAATTTTGATGCAAAGAATCAAGATAATTTTCAGACAGGTGATGCGGTTTAAAAGGAGCATCAAGAAAGGAACAGATTGGCAAAGACATGAGGAAAGTTCAGGCTCAGCATTTCGAAGCTTAGGATTGAGGTGGCTAAGGGATTGGAGTGACCAAAATCAGTGGCATGCGCACAAGCGGTAGAATTGGAGGTGTGCCAATACCTCAAAAAAAAACAGCTGCAGGAGATTCTAGAGATAGGGTGGGTCAAGCGCACAGAGGGACTAGGGAACAAGGAGGCAACTTTTAAAACAGAGGCATTGCCAGACCAGAAGCCTACATAGGTCACAAAGCACAGGGTGATGGGCGAACAATTTATTACTAGGTTGATTAAGGGGCAGCAGATATAGCAAATCTCAAGGGAGGCCAGATGGGAAGCATTGGCATAATCAAATCGAGAGGAAATAAAAGGCATGGATTACAACTGGAACACCCGAGGCAAAGCAGGTTCAGAGATAGGCAATGATAGAGGGGCAAAATTAGGCAGTCTTAGTGATATGATATACCAGGAGAAAAAAACGTTCTCTCTTATTGAAGGCCGGGACCGACTTTTACACTCCACAATAAAACTGAACAAATGTGGGTTAAAAAAACTAAAAGAACGATTGTGTGAATGAATCCAGGAATTGCAATGAAACTTGGATTAGTAAGCATATCCTTTTGTGTCAGACAAACAGCTGACAATTTCTCTTACACAAAGTATAGGGATACCTTTTAGAACACAAAAACTAGGAGGAGTAGGTCATTCAACCCCTCAAGCCTATTCCACCATTTAATACAATCATGGCTGCTCTAATCCCGACCTCAACTCCACTTTCCTGCTTGCTCCCTAAAACTGTTTAAACCATTACTGATTAAGAATCAGTCTTTCCTGAAATTTATGCAGTGTCCCAACACTCACCATACTTTGGGGTAGCAAGCCCCACAGATTCGTGACCCTTTCAAAGAAGTAATTCCTCATCTGATCTAAAGCTGTCACCCTTTAGCCTAAAACTATGACCTCTCATTCTAGATTTTACAAGGGGAGACATCCACTCTACATTTACTTTATCAACCCCCTTTAAACATCTTATATACCTTAAACAGATTGTGTCTCATTAGGCCTATTCTCACTAGATTGAGTAGTTTAGGCCTGCGTTCTAATCTCTCCTCATAAACCAAGTCTTTCATCTCTGGAACTTATCTAGTGGACCATCTCTGAATTGCCTCTTTTTACTAAATTCATTTTCAGCCCATCTTTTATCAAATTCCATTTTTAACCACCACAGTGTACACAGGAATGCCTATTTCAAGAACTCCTCCACAATCAAATCAATAAACGGTACTCCACAACAGCATCACATACACTTCCCCCTTTCACCAGCCTCAGCTCCCATTTTTTGATGTAAAACAATCCAAAATATTTATACATCCATCTGCAGAATCTTTTTTCTGGCACATTATCTAGTCTGCATTGGATTTGACAAAAGAATTAGAATGGGTCATTTGTAAAGATGTTGCTGGGTGAGAGACTATGGCATGCAGCTTACTAAATGGTACTGTGCTCAATGTGTGTTCAATTAGCCAATTCCTGTTCCTTTTCTTCAAACCAGAAACCTCTTCTGCAAAGTAAATGAATCAGTTTGCCAGGTATGCACAACATACTAGGGGTCCTGCAGCAAAGTGTATGCTGATTCTCAGCACTTCAGCTCATAGTCAACCCTGAACCTATTTCCTTCCTTTTCAGAAAAGGACACAGGTCAAAAACACAACAGCCTTCTATCGCAGGCTTTTAAACAAAGCAAACTGGTGGATTTTCTTCTTCCAACCCCCTGCATTTGAGTTCTAGTCTCCACCTTTAGTAAACATCTGCTTCCATATTCAATGTCATTAGAATAAAGTCTGGTACATGCATGCCAATGGGAACAATCTATATATTAACAGAGAAGATATTATTAAACATGTTATGCAATTAGATTTTTTAAACTGCTTCATTTTATGCACAGCTTGACCATTTTCTTTGTAGGTATAACTTTCAAAATGTAACAATACTGCATTCCATAAACAAAGTGATTTCACAGAGAGTCAGAATCTCCTCTGGGGAGCAAGCAGCCATTAACTGACTACCAGAAGCTACTTTACTGACAGAGGACTACAGCTGATTCTTCTGTAACCCAACATCCAGTTGGGTATGTATTCAGCAAAGGATTCCTGTGTGATTTCCTTTCCTCCACTCCCCAACCTGCTCACGACAATTCCAATCACCCCTGTAAATGCAAGCTTGCTGGCCTGGTTTAGCTGATGCTACCCACTTAAATGTTGGTGGAATATAAACATTAGTCTGTGATGCCAAAACAAGCAAAAAGTTTTCTTTCTTCGCACCATCAGAGCTGCAAGCAGTCACGACTAGGCACTGAGGGAGAACACTTCAAACCTGAACAACTCAGCTGTTTACCAGTCAAAGTTAGCCTAGCAACCTGAGATTGACTGGATTAATCTGCACCTCCAAATAGTGAAGTGTGGTACAGGACAAAAAGGCAGTTTCTGCTTTCTAGTGTCATTGCAACGTGCTATACAAACATCACAAGGCAAAACGACAAAAAAAAAGGACTGAATTGAAGTATCAGCTCAAATTTCAAACTGACAACTGCTCATGGTCAAAGTGATTTAAAAACAGCTGAGCCAGTTTCCATTAGGATTAGCCAGGACTCACTAAAGCAAGCATTTGTTTTTAAACCAGGCTGCTTTTTTCTCTCTATACCTCTTTCACACTCATTAAAATAAAAAATCAGAATGGCTCCAGCATGCAAGACAGCCATTTGGCCCTTCGCGTCCCCACACTAGCTCTCTGCAAAAGCACTCAGCCCGTTTTACACCCCTGTTCCTACCACTTAACCCTGAAATTTGTCTATCTTCAGGTAATGGTCCACTTCTTTTGGAAACCACAACTGAAATCTGCCTCCACCACACTCTTAAGTTGTGTATCCCAACCTCTTAATGAGCAATAAAAAAAGTTCCTCCTGTCACCAATAGTCAGTCACCTAAAATCTAGTGCCCTCTGCCAGTGGAAAAGTTCTTCTTTCTCTGTTATGCTCAGACTCCTCTCAATTTTGAGCACCAAATTTTCTCTCCACGGAAGCTGGTGTCATTTCCCAATCTATCCAATGTAACCAAAATCCCTCATCTTTGGCATCATTCTCAATACTTTTCTGCCCCCTCGAATGCCTGGGTACATTTCCCAAAGGGTAGGAGACAGAGTAGGACAATATCCCCCGCTGAGGCTAAACCAGTTATTTTTTAAATCATAACGTCCTTGCTTTCAATCTCTATTTATAAAACTCAGGTACTGTTGTTTTTATTCGTGTATGGGACATGGGCTTTTCTGGCTGAGCCAGTATTATTGCTGGTGACTAGTTGCCCTTGAAAAAGGTAGTAAGTAGCAAGCTGCCTTCTTGAGCCACTGTAGTCCACATGCTGTGGGTTGACTCAGAATGCCCTTAGGGAGGAAATTAGAGAGATATATTTTCAAGTCAGGATGAGGAGTGGCTTGGAGGGGAACTTGCATATGGTGGTGTTTCCATCTACCTGTTGCCCTCGTAATCATGGGTTTGGAAGGTGTCGTCTCAGGATCTTTGGTGAATTTCTGTCATGCATCTTCTAGATCATACAGCAGAGTGTCGATGGCGGAGAGTGGATGTTTGTGGATTTGGTGCAGTGACAGCAACACCATTGAATGTCATGGGGCGATAGTTGGATTGTCTCTTATAGGAAAGGGTCATTGCGTGGTATTTGTAACACTAGTGCCACACTTGCCACTTGTCAGCCCAAGCCTAGATATTGTCCAGATCATATTGCATTTCACTGTGGACTGCGTCAATATCTGAGTTGTGAATGCAAAATGTTCAGCAAAATATCCCCACTTCCGATCTTATGATGGACAGGAGGTCATTGAAGCTGCTGATGATGACTGGGACAAGGACACTGCTCTGAGGAACTTCTGCAGAGATGTCCTGGAACCGAGATGACTGACCTCCAACAACCACAGCCATCTTCCTACGTGCCAGGCATGACTCCAGAGAGATTGGCCCCAATACCCATTAATTCAAGCTTTCCTATGGCTCCTGGATGCCACATTCAGTCTAATGCAGCCTCAAAAGATAAAGTCTGTCACTCTCAACCCATCTCTGGAATTCAGCTCTCTTGTTCCATGTTTTAATCAAGGCTGTAATGAGGTCAGGAGCTGGCAGAACCTAAATTGGGCATCAGTGAGTAGGTTATTGCTGAGCAAATGCTGCTTGATAGCACTGTTGATGACACCTTCAATCAAGGTATGCCTTGTTACTTAAGCCATATAGCAGAATACTGGAGACACGTCTGTGCACCCAATTGCCATACACACACACAGCCTCATTACACCACAATCAATCGTTCAGCTCTCCTTTTGTCACCACCCAGCAAACAGCAAAGGGGACTGGAAACCCGTCCACTTTCCATTGTGCTGGAACGGCAATTTCTCAAAAATAACACCCCTCGCCGACAGAAGAAATGGGCAGGCTAGCGGCATTAAAGAAATACACAAAACGCACACAAAAAAAAAAGAAACAAAAGCGCTCTCATTTCACCGAGACGCTTTTACTGACCGTCAGCCTCCAATTCTGATGATAATTGAGCTCAGCTCATTTTAATCACATTGTTCACTCTCTGGCATTCATACTCACGGGGAGGGGAGAGGGAGATGAGAGCCCTCCCGCCTCCATATGGCCTCCTCTGCAATGGACAGCATATCAAGTAATGCTGAAGGTCAGAAATCACACGACACTAGGTTATGTGTTCGTACTTACCGAATGTTCTCGGGGTAAAGACTTTTTCAACAAAAATCGAGTCGGTTTTCCCAGTTGCCAGTTAGCTGTCCAGTCCTGGCAGTGTCCTCTTCGACCTCTGTGTTTGTCTCCTTTCTGAGTCTCCGGGTTCTCAGAGAGAAGCGCTATTTAAACAATCTCCCCCCTACCACCAGTACCTTTGTGACCTCTGTACGGCTCGCCCGTCCTTCTACAGCGCTGCTATAGTCTTTTGTCCACTTTCCATGACCCAGTCTTCATTTATGCGCCCTGCCTTCAGCTTCCTTCTCTTTCGCGCTGTGTCACAGCACCGGTCTACACTGGGGCGTGTGGATCCAGTGAGGAACAAGCATTCACTCCACTTGCCCTCTGCTTCGCTGGCCAAGCCGGTTCAACACCAGCCCTGATGGGATCAAAAACTCACTCTGTCCGGCAACGGCCAACTCTTTATTCCACCAACGCAAACAGAGCCAAGCTCCGGCTCCCCTTCCCCATGCTGCTCTCTTCACTAGGATCTCTCTGCTTGTCAGAGGCGGAGACTTAACACTCAACGTTACGTCAGCCAATACCGCTCACCATGGGGGAAGTGAAACTTGTCTCTCACATCCACACAAGGTCCAACCCATTGGAAACCGTTGTGTATTTCGCCCGCCCCCTTGTATTTTTTTCTCTCCCTCTTTTTGTCTGTTTCTCGACCTGTCCCACTGAGTGCAGTGTAAAAATCCACATGTGGAATCAGATCAATATGGTCAGGTCTGAAATTAACAGCGGAGGCTGGAAATCGGAAACAAAAAACATTCCGGTAGCATCTGTGGAAAGAGAAAAACAGACTTAACATTTCGATTCAAAGTCATACAGTACAGAACCAGACACATGGGCCCACCATGACTATGCTGACCAACCAAAACTAAATTAATTACATTAATCTGATTTACCTGCATTTGGTTCATATGCCCTTGCATTTTAAGTGCTCATCCAGATGCTTCGTAAATGTTGCGACAGAATCTCCTTCACCATCTTGGGTAGCACGTTCCATATTTCTACCGCAGTCTGGGTGAAAAAATTCTCTCATATCTCCTCTAAACCATTTGCTCCTCACTTTAAACTTATGTCCTCTGTCTGGTCTTACAGCATAGCTGCCTGAGGGTGATCTTCTAGAGTTTTATAAACTCATTAGAGGCATAGATAGCGTAAATAGCCAAGGTCTTTTCCCTGGGGTAGAGGAGTTCAAAACTTGAGGGCAAAGGTGTAAGGTGAGAGGGGAAAGATTTAAAAGGGACCTGAGGGCAACTTTTTCACACAGAGAGTGGCGTATATGATATGAGCTGCTGGAAGAAATGGTAGAAGCGAGTAAAATTAGAATTAACTTTATTGTTAGTACTCACATAAGTACATTGAAAAGTTTACAAGTCACCCCTTATGACACTATCTTCAATACGAAGGTAACTAGGTACAGATTCTTAAGTTCAAACCCTTGGGAAAAATTACAAAAATAGAGAAATAAAAAGGGCCATCGGACCCGAAACATTGATTTTTTTCTTCATAGATGCCGCTAGACCTGATGAGCTTTTCCAGCAACTTAGAAAAAAGTTAGAAAAATAAAGAAATTAAAAGTTCAGAATAACAGTCCTTCCAGTCCAGTCTGCATTGGCACCTAGCCTGCAGCCTACACCAGGCCTCATCTTCAGTCTGTGCCAGTCCTTGTCGGCCCTTGCCTCCAAACCACACTGGCATTCACCTCGAGGTTCTCAAGGCCATGCGTGCCGGGAATCCACTCTGGATTCGCCTTGAGGCCGGGAATCCACGATGAAGCTGAGAGGCTGTGCTGCATCTCGAGGCTCTTGAGGCCAGACAGGTACATGGATAGGAAAGGTTTATAGGGAATATGGGCCAAACACAGGCAAATGAGATAGTTCAGTGTAGAAAACCGGGTCAGCGTAGACGAGTTAGGCCAAAGGATCTGTTTCCATGCTGTAGGACCTGATGACATCTGCCAATGGGAAAGAGATTCTCATGACCTGTTCTATCTACACATCTCATAATTTTGTATGCCTCAATATGAACCCACACCATACCCCAAACTCCCCCCACCCTCCTCTGCTCCAAGGAAAACAAATCCAGCCTTTCCAGATTTCCTCATAACTGAGACTTTCTATCCCAAGCAACATCCTGGTAAATCTCCTCCACACCCTCAATCATGTCCTTCTGGTAGCTTGGCAACCAGCACTGCACACAGTATTACATCTGTGGCCTAACCAATGTTTTATACTGTTGTAACGAGTTTTGCTCCTATATTCGATGTCCCAGCTAATGAAGGCAAGCATCCCGTATGCCTTCTTCACCATTCTGTCTACATGGGCTGACACCTTCAGGGATCTATGGACCTGTACACCAAGGTCTCTTTCTTCCTCAGTACTCCCTAGCGACCCATCATTCATTATGTACATCCTTCCCTTATCAGACCTCCTAAAATGCATTACCTCATACTTATCAGGATTAAATTCCATCAACCATTGCTCTGCCCAGTTAACAGCTGACCAATATCGCGCTGTAACCTAGGGCCATCCTCCTCACTATCAACAGCACCAATACTTCTGGTGTCATCTGCAAACTTATTAACTATACCTTCTGCATTCACATCCAAGTCATTAATGTAAATAACAAACAGTATGACACGATTAAATGGGCCACCACTCACTGCAACAATCCAGAACTGCGCAGGAAAGAGGAAGAGTACCTACACAAAATCTTCACTATGAAAGGATATCCCCACAACTTTATCCGCAGGTGCCTACTAAATAGACAACAAGAGAACACAGTACACCCTAACATACTGGCCACACTGTTCTATATCAAAAACATATCATAACTGACAACGAGATTTCTAAGACCACTAGGAATCATGGTGGCACACAAGCCCACAGCCACGCTACGACAAACACTCACAAGTATTAAAGACCCCATTCCCACAACATGCAGAACCAACGTTGTTTACATAATACCATGCAATGACTGCCAGAAACATTACATCGGACAAACAGAAATCAGAATACACGAACATTAGCTAGCAGCAAAACGACATAACGCACTTTCCTTAATATCAGTACACTCGGACAATGAACGCCATCTGTGTAACTGAGACAACGTAACTATAGTAGCCCAAGCCAAACATAGAAATGCACGGGAATTCCTACAGGCATGGTTCACAACCCATAAGGCAATCAACAAACATAAAGAATTGGACCCCATTTACAAACCCATACACAACAAAACCAGAAATGACACCACTCATCATAATGGACTGGACAGTATAAATTCCAAGCGGAGTAGAACAACATTGCTTCGTCGGAGGCCTCACCGAAGATGTTACCTAGCATGGTGATGAAATGTTTGAATGAAAACAAGAGGATTTGTTGACTTGGTGAGCAAGTCAACAACCTCATCCACAACCCAAGCTACAAATCTTTGCTGAAACTGTAAAATATGACTCTTCTTCAGAACTTTCAACCTGAAATATTACTCTGTTTCTTTCTCCACTAATTTTGCCAGACTTGCTGAATTTCTCCTGCATCCTCTGTATTTGGTCAGGTCTGATCCCTATACTGTCACACATGCCAGGTTTGCTTTTTGAAATTGAGCTCCAATTACTGTTAAAAATCACAACATGCAAAGCAGTTCTTTTAAAAAGATATATGTATATCTTTATATACTAATTAGGAATAGGCAACTTTGCCTCACAAACCTGTTCTGTCATTTGATATGATTGTTGCTGAAGTTCTTGAGAAGAGTCATATTGGGCTCAAATAGTTCTCTCTGTTTCTCTCTCTACAGATGGTGCCAGACCTGCTAAGTTTCTGTTTTTATTTATGACTGATCTGATTGAGGCCTTAACATCACTTTCATGCCAACCCCTGATTCTCTGTGCAATGGCCTAGTGGTATGATTGCTGGACTGTTAATCCAGAGACCCAGATAATGTTCTGGGGGTCCAGATTTGAATCCCATCATGGCAGATGGTGGAATTTGAATTCAATAAATACCTGGAATTAAGGATCTAATGATGACCGTGAATCCATTGTCGATTGTCGGAAAAACCCATCTGATTCCCTCATGTCCGTTGGGGAAGGACACTGCTATCCTTACCTGGTCTGGCCTGCACGTGACTCCAGACCTACCGCAATGTGGATGACTCTTAACTGCCCTCTAGGCAATTAAGGACAGGCAGTAAATGCTGCCTTGCCAGTGATGCCCTCATCCCATGAATGAATAAAGAGAGAAAAAAAAATAATGGTAGCATCGGTCACTATATAAACCAAGAGGCGAAACACATTTGTAGCATGTACGGCACAATAGTCATGGGTGACATCATGGGCGAAGATAGATTGGGTAAACCAATTAAACACTAAAGCTGTTAAGGATGAGTTTCTACAGCATGTCTTCTACAGCAGCATAATAAGGAGGGTTATTTTGTATCTAGAACAAAAGCAGAAGTTGCTGGGAAAGCTCAGCAGATCTGGCAGCATCTGTCAAGAGAAAATCAGGCCATTAGTCAACAATCTACTTATCTCACTCTTAAAAGTATTCAATTACTCAGCCTCTACAATTCTCTGGAAAAGAGAGTTTCAGAGACTCACCAACCTCAGACAGAAAAAAAGTCTCATCCCCATCTTAAATAAGAGACACATTGTTTTTGAAATATTTCTAGTCTCTCCCACAAGTGGAAACATGCTTTCAAAATCTACCCAATCAAGCCTACTGAAGGATCTTCTATGTCTTAATAGGATTATCTCTCATTCTTCTAAACTCCAATGGACACAGGGCCAAGTGTCCAATCTTTCTTCATTATATAGCCCAATCATCGCAAGAATCAGACAAGAGAACCTTCTCTGTACTGTTTCTCATGCAGTTATAACCTTTTTAAAACTGTATTGGTGTGCCATGTAAAATTGTAACAAATTTTCCCCTTTTAAATATTCCACTCCCTTTGCAATAAACAACAGTATTCCATTTGTCTTCCTAATCACTTACAGTCCAGCGTGGTAACTTTGTGTGATTCAGATACCAGGACACCCAGATCTTGCAGCACCACCAAGTTCTGCAATCTCTCTGCAATTAAATAACATGTTGTTTCTCCATTTATTCTGCTAAAGTGTACAAGTTCACACTTTTCCGCATTATTCTCTATTTGTTGAAAAAAAGTGTCTTCTAAATCTACGTTCAATGGTCTGTGCTTCTCATGGATTGCAAAAGCAATTATCGTTTAAGGGATTGTTATTAACATAACACTCAGTGAGAGCTGACACATGAATCCAGCACAGTAACGCTCCTGTCAGTTGTGTCATGAACCTTGAAGAGAGGAAAGCATGAATAACAGATGGCGATTAACAGTGAGTTAGAGACCAAAAAAAACTTACAATGAGACAATGACTTTTTGGATTTATTATTTAACAGATGAGTAATATATCCAGAATCTTTGATTCTGGTCTTGAGTCTGTGGTGTTTTTAGATCTCTGTCAATGCAATGATAGGTACAGTACAATGAATCTCCATGACCCTGAGTCTGCCAGAAACTTGTTGGTCTTCCAATGCAAACAGCTATAGATGCCCAAGTGTTGCAGACTGACGCATTCCAAAGTTCAGGACTGTGTGCTAAGGAACCCAAGGGGGCTTGGAGTGGCCATTGCAAATGCTCAATGGGAGAAAGATCACTGTCTAAGGCCCTCTCACCATAACACACCCAGAAACTAGAAATTGTGAAAAGTCCCTCACTATATGCACCACAGTATGTCTGATCTGAAGTGTAAATTTATATTGTGACCATGACTCATCATGGCAAATGTAGTGAATCACCTTATGCAGTGTATCAAAATAAACCAAACCATATTACAACTTACGCAATGTTAATTGTGAATTATGTGATTTCCTTCACAAAGGTTATGAATAAAGTATTTTTTGGGAAACAAAATCTTCTGAATTTAAGAGTGGCATATTCTGGTCCACATTTCAAAATCTAATTACAATTTATTGACCCCTTGCTAATGCATTGCCATCTGGTGCAGGCTAAGCTGTGAGTTTTCCACAAAGGAATAAACTGAATTAAAATAATCATTACTCATGGTGATGATTGTCAAAAGGAGCTGGATGCATACTACACCCATAAATGTCTAGTAACACTGAGGAGCCAACCTCTTCCAAACAGGGAAGAAATTTGGCAGAGAAAATGAACAGGAGAAAAAAAAGATTGATATTAACTTTCTCTGAATATTTAATGTGTGTTTGAACTCGGTGCCGAGGAGGAGGAACATAATAGACTGGCTGACAATTTAGTGTGGCTGGGAGACAGACAATAGCAACATTTAATTGTCTGTCCAGCCACACCTATCTTCATCCTGAAACTAATGCAGAAAACTTGTGGTAAGTTGATTTGAATTAATATGAATTACGGCATGGTTATATGACAAAAACAGACCAGTCGGTCCTTCATATCCATGTCATCTCTCCATATGGTACATTCACTTGCTTTTTTTAAATCATAATGCTAATATAAAGTTCTCAGGGAATTGTAAGGCTGGAGGAAGTAATGTCATTAGAGAGGAGGGAAGGTAGCCATGGAGGGATTTGAACTCAAGGATAGAAATAAAAGGCAACATGAGGGAATTCTTGAGCTTCATAATTTTTAGGAGAGAATGGAGGTAATGCCACTCGACTAGTAATGCAGAGCCCCAGGTCAATGTCCTAGGATATGGGTTTGAATCTTACCATGGCAGACATTATCATAAAAATTTATCCAGTTCATTAATGTCCTTTAGGGAAGTAAATCTGCCACATTTGCCTGGTCTGGCCTACATGTGACTCCAGACTCTACAACAATGTGGTTGACTCTTAACTGCCCTCTGAAACTGTTCAGCAATCCACACAGTTCAAGGGAAATTGGAATGGGCAACAAAGTTGGGCTTGTCAGAGATGTCCATATCTCATGCAGGAATTAAAAAAAATACTCTCCATCAATTGTGACCATGCCTGTAGCTGCTAAGGCGTTATGCTTTGGAATCTTACTACCAACCTCTCTAACTCTCTTTCCGCTTTTAGAATTCTCCTTAGAGCTACCTTTGAGGACATGATCAGCTCTAACACCTCCTCAGCATTATACTTGACTTGGTAATGCCTATGCAAAGCACTTTGGGACGCTTTAGTATGCTGAAGACACTATACAAATATAAATAAACATTGATGCATCCTGTGAAAACATGCCAAGAATGGATTTTTAGTGAATGCACTTTAGACAACTTTAAGCAGCAAATATTAATGAACCATTTCATAATATCTTATGACATTTCATTTTCCACAATATTTTAGTTCTTGGATCCCAAACCCTAGGATAAGTTCAAAAACAAGTTTAAAATAAAAGTTTCCAAACACAGCAATATGAAAATAAATTGTACAGCTTATAAAGTTTCTGGTGGAATTTTGTTGGGGAGGTGCATTGCTATGGTAACACCCTGGCTTGATTTGTCTTCTCTATTGATGCCTCACCAGTCAAAAAGGTCACCAGCTGTCAGTGAACAGACCTAGAACATTGTGACTTGCTTGGAGTATCCACCAGCCTCAGTGGGTTTTGAACAAATCATTGAACACATGATAAAACCCAATGACCAACTGGAAATACACTTGCAATCTGGATAGGAAAAAGTGAAAATAAATTGTAGATTTATTCTTCAATGGGACATGGGCATCTCTAGAAAGCTAGAAAGGCCAGTAATTGTTATCCATCCCTAAACACCCTTGGACTGAATGGCTTGCAAGATCAGTTCAGAGTCATCCACATTGCTGTGGGTCTGCAGTCACATGTAGGCCAGACCAGGTGAGGATGGCAGATTTCCTTCATTAAATTATGTTAGTAAACTGGATGTGTGTTTTTTTAAAACAACAATCAATGATAACTTCATGGTACCATTACTGAGACTACCAATCAATTCCAGATTTTGTTATTTGAATTTAAATTCCATCAGCAGATACATGGGAACACTACCATCTGCAAGTTCCCCTCCAAGTTGCTCACCACTCTGACTTGGAAATAGGTTGCCGTTCCTTCAGTGTCACTTAGGGCTTTGTTGGTCTACCAACAATATGTGGACTATAACGGTTCAAGAAGGCAGATCACCATCACCTTCTCAAGGGCAAATAGGGATGTACAAAAATGCTGGCCCCGTCAGTGCTGCCCATGTCCCACGAGTAAATACATTGAAAAAGATAGCTGCCTTAGTGGGATTTGAAGCCATATCCTTATAGCACTAATATGGGTCTGTGGAATGCAAGTCCAGTGACATTACTATTAAACCAACATTTCCACAAAAAGCTACAGCAAATGGAAACCTGATTTATACTTGGATTTTTTTGTGCCATAACCAAAAATGAAAGCATGAAGACTGGTATGAGTGCAATTAAAGAGGGAAATAGACTAGCTATTGACAATTTTTCTAATATTATACTAGTGTCTTCTTCATTTACTTAGTTTGTAACACAGAACCACAAATTTAAGAATTCCTTGCGTTGTTTACAGATCCTGTCTTTGTTAAACAATATTCACAGTGCTAACAGAAAAATACCACAATATAAGGTAAAATGGTTGATCTGTGGATTAACTCAAAAAGATTCCTTCTTAAATATTAAATTTTCAGTTATTACAACCTGAACTATTATAATTTGGATAATGTAGCAATTGGTTTGTAAGTATAATGGCTCAGTGGCTCGCACTGCTGCCTCACAAAACCAGGGACCTGGGTTCAAATCCAGCCTCGAGTGACTGTCCATGTGGAGTTTACACATTCTCCCCGTGCCTGTGTGGGTTTCCTCCCACAGTCCAAAGATGTGCAGGTTAGATGAATTGGCTGTGCTAAATTGTCCATAGCGTCTAGGGTGGGAAATACAAGCAAGGGGTAGGGGGTCTGTCTGGGCGGGATGTTCTTCAGAGGGTCAGTGTGGACTTGATTGGCTAAATAGCCTGCTTCCACACTGCAGGGATTCTATGAATTGCTGATGTATCTAATTAGTGTAACTTTGTTGAAGATAATCATATTTAATGGACCAACATAAACTTAGGCTAACTGGCTGATCAGATGTAGCCTTGAGAATGGCAGATATAGTTTTGAACATGCTGTCAGGACAAAAGTATCCATGTTTAATCTCATATTGCATGTGCTACTCATGATTTGTTTCAAAAATAGCATCTTGCAAATGGAAAAATACTAAAAGATTTAAGCAGCCTCTGATCAATAATAAACATTTGTAAATATTATATCATGTTTGCATTCATGTTGACCACATTTATAATAACATTTGACTTACACCGTAAACAAGTGCTAGGAACAAAGGTACCTTTCACAACTTCTGGATACAGCAAGAATGGGAAGACGAAAGTGAAAACAATATTGTTTAATTAAACATGGTTTTTATTTTTGTATGATTTGGATGCTATTACTTGGTCCCAAGTTTTATAGAAGTGAAAAATGTGTTCAATTTTTTAGTTTAATAACACTGGGACGAATCAGTGTCTCCTCCAGGATTCAAATAAAATGCAAAGGTGCTACCTATCTTCCTCGTTTCTAAATTGTGCTTAGGATCAATTAACACACAATTGATCAAAGAAGCAAAACATAACAAACCAATGTCATAAATACAAGGAAACTCCTACCCTCCTCCCCGGTTTTACTTTCGCGTAGCTTTGACCCGAAAAGGGGCTCTGCTTGATGCTGATTCTTTGGTCGCATGGGTGTTTTTCCTGGTGGCAATATGCTAATAAAAAGTTATCTGCACAATAAGAAAAATAAAGGAAACTTGCTTATTTTTTCTTTCTTCCCCCCTCTTCATTGCTAATTAGAGTGACATCTCCATTCACAGAACACAAATGTCTCCTTATTAAAGGAGCTCAAGCAATAAACTTAAAAATAAAAATCATAATTTTGATTTCGTGTCTATAACTCTTAGATAATCCATTATGATGACTACTCCTGAAATGGAAGTATTCCTAGTCATAATTAGTCTTTTTTTAATATTAAAACTAGAAGGAACAATGCATTTCAGGTTTTAATTTCAACAAACTTTGCAAATAATGATAATGTGCATTTTCTTTCTGCAAGGTAGCCAACAACTACACTCTTAACAGCCATGTGTCTCTGGGCTTTGTTCCCGTCAATCTGGGCTCGGTTGCCACGAGCAATCGCCTCAGCGGTAACCAAGGAACAGATCCATTCTTTACCCAGAAAAAGGGAGGAAAGATCGTAGTTGAAAGGACGGTTCCACAGAATCTCATAGGTCCACAGCTGGAACACATATCCTAGTAGTTTATATTTCAAATTTAATGGTTGGCAGAATTGCAGGCGACGGTTGCGCCTTTACTGCCGCTTTGAGGGAGCCGCAGGAAGATCAACTTCCCCTATTTGCAAATAGTGGTTCAGACAGATCACACATCCGGCAGAGTCAACGCAGCACCAACGGTCGGAGCGCGAGGTGATGGTCGGCGAGTGTCCAGGGAGGGAGGTGATGGTCGGCGAGTGTCCGGGGAGGGTGGTGATGGTCGGCGAGTGTCCGGGGAGGGAGGTGATGGTCGGCGAGTGTCCGGGGAGAAAGTGATAGTAATACTGGAGAGATTAATAATCCAGAGGCTCAGGCTGGTGCTTTTGGGCATGATGTAAAGGTGCTAGTGTTGGACTGGGGTGGACAAGGTCAGAAATCACACCACACCAGGTTATAGGCCAACACATTTATTTGAAAACACAAGCTTTTGGGGCCTCGCTCCTTCTTCAGGTGTTAGTGAGAGAGCTGGCATCAGACTGAGAATTTGTAAGTAAAAGATCAAAGGGTCACACAACTGACGAGGATGTATTAAACAAACCTAAGATGCTGTTAAATCTTTAACGAGTTACAAGGTTTTAATTGATTAATATGTGTATGTAAATCCCTTAATTTCTTTCAAGTCACTGCCCTGAGAGAGCTAAAGGTTTTATCAGTGTAAAGAAGAGGTGACACACATGCATGCACACGCACACGCACACGTAAATTTATGGGGTGAATTTGTATTTCCAGATTCATTCTATTTTGTTCAAAAAGCACACAATTTGTAGACAATGTAGCGTTTTATAAGTTCCTACTTTAGAAATAAAACCAGTCTGACTCCAAACCAGAACACAAACAGGTTCCAAACAAGGTCTCACACCTGACAGGCATTGCCTGACCTAAAATGTCACCTCTTCTTTACATTGATCCAACCTTTAGTTCTCTCAGGGCAGTGACTTGAAAGAAATTTGAAGGTTTACGTATACATATTAATTAATTAAAACCTTCTAACTGATTAAAGATTTAACAACATCTTAGGTTTGTTTAATACATCCTCATCATTTGTGTGACCCTTTGATCTTAAAATTCTGTGTCTGATGCCACCTCTCTCACTGACACCTGTTGGACTCTAACCTGGTGTTGTGTGATTTCTGATGTTATTGGGGACATGGGTGAAATTTCAATTCATAGAAACCCTACAGTGCAGATAAAGGCCATTTGGCCCATTGACTGTGCCGACTCTCTGAAGGGTGACCCATTCAGACCGATTTTTCCCCCCAACCTATTCCCACATTAACTATGGGTAATCCAGCTAGCCTGCAAACTATGGAGCAATTTAGCATAGCCAATCAACTTAAAGTGCACATCTTTTAACTGTGGATGGAAACCGGAATATCCAGTAGAAACCCACACAGACACGGGGAGAACGTGCAAACTTCACACAGATGGCCTCCCAGGGCAGGAATCAAATTTGGGTCCTTGGTCCTGTGAGGTAGCAGTGCTAACCACTATGCTGCACAATTCAATAATATCTAGAATTCAAAGCTAACTTAATGGTGACCATATAATTGATGTCAATTGTCATAAATACTATTCTGGCTCACAAATGTCCTTCAGGGAAAGAAATTTACTGTACTTGCCTGGCCTACATGTGATTTTGGATTTGCCATCCATGTGGTTGATTCATAATTGTGCTTTGCAATAGTCTGGAGAGCCAATATGTTCAAGGGCAACTGGAAATGGGGGTGTGACAAATACCAGCCTTGCCAGTGATGTACATCTGATACAAGAATAAAACAATTCACTAACACTGGTTATACCTCACCATCACCTTTTTGCGACTCCTCTGTGTTGGCAGACTGCTAGAGTAGAATTGAGTCCTGAATAAGCTGAGCCAAAATTTCCGAGTAAAACATGGGGAAGACCAAAACTTCACTCTAGGACATGCTACACACCACCACTCCTATTCTGGATGAACAAGAGAGTATTCACAACTGCAGCATTCTGCTCAAACTTGAATGAGCTTGCACATTTGTCTGCTCTCCATCAGAAAGATTCCCTACTTCTCAATATTACCTTGTTCGCAGCCAACTTCATCCTACCTGCTTCTGATACTTCCAACAGTCATCCATATAACCTGAAGCGATCTATTGCATCCTTGTAGCTGTCCTATAATTTTTAAAAATGCATCTTTCACGGCCTCAGGCTGTACCAAACCATTTTGCAGCTAGAGAGGTACTTTTTGAAAGTGGAGTTGGAACTACAATATGGTAAATATGGCCATCAAGTTTACACAGCAAGGTCCCGTGTGTAATAAATATATAATCTGATGATTGAGAGAGAATTTTTTTTTTCAAATTTCTTTTACCCTTCTTTGAAAAGTGCTGATTTATTTTTTGCAGCCACCTAAGAGGACAAATGGAACCTCAATTTTAATGCTTTGTCAGAAATATGGCATCCCTGACAGTACAGCAATTGCTTCAGCCTAACAGAGCCTCATTCAAATCTTTTGCTTTTCACATATCCTGCATTAAATCCTGCTTGTATACTACCTCTGTCCTTGCTGAATCACATTGACTTTATATGCCTCAGTGCTGTAAATTTGAAATTGTCACCCTTGTATTCCAACATAGTTTGTGACTTTGCTGTTCATTAACTCCCAAGGGCCCCTCACCTCTGCTTGTCATTCGGCTAGACCAAGTAAGGATAGTATTTTACTTTCTCTTACGATCTTGGTGTGACAATCTGTTAGTTACCAGATGGCCATGGTGACTCAGTTTTTCAAATCCTGATTTCCTTTAGTATCTCACCACAGTGCCCAGCTGCTGTGTTGGGATTTGAAATTATGTTTTTGGAGTTCCAGTCTTGTAAATTAACAATTGATGAATTTCTTCTTTTGTACCCATGGCTTGATGCTGAGATCACCGTCTTTGAAATCTCAAGGGCAGGACATTGGTTGTAAGTTTATTGTGTATTTGTGCTCATAATTATTTGTCACTTCCTTTATCAGTTGATAACTGTACAACAACAAAAATGGAAAACTTTGTCCTTTATGAGGAAATTGGAAAAGGAAATAAGTCAACCGTTTACAAAGGCAGAAGAAAGGGAACTATCAACTTTGTAGCAATTTTATGTATTGACAAATCAAAACGGCCAGAGATCACGAACAGAGTAAGTATTACTTGATCATAGCATTAGAATTTGAATTCCCTGTTATTTCAGAAAGCATACTGGCACAGAGCATTGCAGACCTAATATATTGTCAACAGAATAGGCTTTGGCTTCTTGAATTTATGTTGCTAATCTGGGCTGTGTTGCTTTAGTTCCGTTGGAGATAATTATGCTTTTATATTGGAATATAGTGGTAGAGATTTAGAAGATTGAGTGTTAAATTAGCTGATTCCCATTGGGCAAGAGAGGGACACTGTCTTTGTGATGCTAGAATAACAAAGAGGGAAATAATTTCCCCAGCAGCCTGACTCCTGCCCAGTGATGGCTACTGGAAGTTCAAATGTATGAACATCAAGTGAGACCTGAGTCAGATTGGACTGTAACATCAACAAGGGCCAGCCTGCACTCATTGTCAAGGTTGACAAGATGAATGGATACATCAACAAACTACTGAATGGCTGCTGGTGTTGTGAAATTTTCTCAGCAGCTACCACTGTCCAGTAAAGGTAGAATGATGGCAGAAGATTGGGTATCCCATTGTGGTTCTTCGAAAATAGTTTTTAAAATGTAATAACTGATTGAAAAAATTTGTGAGAGGTGATAGAGTGTGAATGTCTTATATTGATGGAAAGTAGGCATTATTTTTCTCATTCTTCACCTTTTGAATTAACATAAAGTTGTGATAACAAATACAAAGTACATAATCGTAACTTGCCTTTTCTCACCCGTTTTAGGTCACATTCATATTTCTTTTTGGAGTATTGTTGCACTGGTGCTAATTGACTGGACCTTATCTTGTGTATAAGCTGAGACTAAATGTGAGGTACTGTATTTTGGAAAGGCAAATCAGGGCAAGACTTATACACTTAATGGTAAGGTCCTGGGGAGTGTTACTGAACAAAGAGACCTTGGATAGCAGGTTCATAGTTCCTCGAAAATGGAGTCACCGGTAGATAGGATAATGAAGAAGGTGTTTGGTTTGCTTGCCTTTAATGATCTGTGTATTGTGTATAGAAGTTGGGAGGTCGTGCCATGGCATTGTCCATCGTACAGGACATTGGTTAGGCCACTTTTGGAATACTGCATGTAAGTCTGGTCTTCCTACTATAGGAAGGATGTTGTGAAACTGGAAAGGGTTCAGAAAAGATTTACAAGGGTGTTGCCAGGGATTGAGGGGTTGAGGTATAGGGAGCGGGTGAATAGGCTGGGCTATTTTCCCTGGAGCGTCAGAGGCTGAGGGGTGACCTTAGAGGTTTATAAAATCATGAGAGGCATGTTTAGGGTAAACAGACATGGTCTTTTCCCCAGGGTGCCATTTGAGATTTCAAAAACTAGAGGGCATAGCTGAGAGGGGAAGGATTTAAAGGGACCTAAGGGATAACTTTTTCACGCAGAGGGTGGTGACTGTATGGAATGAGCTGCCAGAGGAAGAGGCGGAGGCTGGTGTAATAGAGATAACAAGGTGTAGAGCTGGATGAACACAGCAGGCCGAGCAGGAAGGCTGACATTTTGGGCCTATACCTTTCTTCAGAAATTGGGGAGGAGAAGGGGGTTCTGAAATAAATAGGGAGAGAGGGGGAGGCGGATATAAGATGGATAGAGGAGAAGATAGGTGGAGAGGAGACAGACAGGTCAAAGAGGCGGGGATGGAGCCAGTAAAGGTGAGTGTAGATGGGGAGGTAGGGAGGAGATGGGTCAGTCCAGGGAGGATGGACAGGTCAAGGGGGCGGGATGAGGTTAGTAGGTAGGAGATAGGGATGGGGCTTGAGGTGGGAGGAGGGGATAGATGGGAGGAAGGATAGGTTAGGGAGGCGGGGACGAGCTGGGATGATTTTGGGATGCGGTTGGGGGAGGGGAGATTTTGGAGCTTGTGAAGTCCACATTGATACCTTTGGGCTGCAGGTATCCCAAGCAGAATATGAGTTGCTGTTCCTGCAACCTTCGGGTAGCATCGTTGTGGCACTGCAGGAGGCCCAGGGTGGACATGTTGTCTGAGGAATGGGAGGGGGAGTTGAAATGGTTCGTGACTGGGAGGTGCAGTTGTTTAGTGCGAACCGAGCGTAGGTGTTCTGCAAAGCGGTCCTGCATCTGCTCCCAGAATGAGGCATTCCACTCCCATACATCTCAGTTGTCCTCGTTTTTCAAGGACCGCAACTTCCCCCCCACTCAGTGGTGAGAACGCCCTCGACCGTGTCTCCCGCATTTCCCACAACTCATCCCTCACAGCCCCTCCCCGCAATAACAACCAAAACAGAATCCCCCTCGTCCTCACATTCCACCTCACCAACCTCCGGATCCAACGCATCACCCTGCGACACTTTCGCCATTTGCAATCCGACCCCACCACCCAAGACATTTTTCCCTCCCCACCCTTATCTGCTTTCGGGAGGGACCACTGTCTCCGTGACTCCCTTGTCCGCTCCACACTCCCCTCCAGCCCCACTACACCCAGCACTTTTCCCTGCAACCGCAGGAAATGCTACACCTGCCCCTACACCTCCCCCCTCACCCCCATCCCAGACCCCAAGAAGACTTTCCACATCAAGCAGATGCTCACCTGCACATCTGCTAATGTGGTATACTGCATCCGCTGTTCCCGTGTGGCCTCCTCTACATCGGGGAAACCAAGCGGAGGCTTGGGGACCGCTTTGCAGAACACCTACGCTCGGTTTGCACTAAACAACTGCACCTCCCAGTCTCAGCTTCTCCGGCATCTGCAGTTCCTATTATCTCTGAGACTGTTGTAATTGCAGCATTTAAAAGGCATCTGGATGGGTATATGAATAGGAAGGGTTTAGAGGGATATACGCCAAATGCTGGCAAATGGGTCTAGATTTACCCAGGATATCTGGTTGACATGGATGAGTTGACCGGAGGGTCCGTTTCTGTGCTGTACATTCCTATTACCTTGTAAACATTATCAGGGAAAAGCCACTTACGGAAAAACTTACATTTATATTGTACCTTTCACGATCTCAAGACATCACTTTGCCTCAATAAATTATTTTTGAAGTGTAGTCACTGTTGTAATGGAGGAGAATACAGCAGTCAATTTGTATGGTGCAATTAAAGCAATGAAATAATGAGCAAGCTATTTTCAGGTGTTATTTAGTGATAAATATTAACCTGGACACTGGGAAGAAGCCCCCTTGCTCTTTAAAATAATATCTTCACGAGGATAAAGTTAAGTTTAAAGTCTCCTCCAAGAATTGGCACCTCCAACACTGCAGCACTTCCACAATCCTGCACTGATTTGTTAGTAAAGCTCATGCACTTATGTCTCTGGCGTGGAACATGACTGTTGGCTCAAAAGAAAGAGTGCAACCATGGCCATCATTTAACTGGATGGTGACACAGCTGAGTCATAGTTTGTCTTTAGCTTGTATTTCCCAATAACGGAGGTAATGGCCTTGTGGTATTATTGCTGGACTATTAATTGAGAAACTCAGCTAATATTCTGGGGACATGGTAGAAATAAGGGTCTAATGATGACCACGAAACCATTGTTGATTGTTGGGAAAAACCATCGTGTGCACCAATGTCCTTTAGGGAAGGAAATCTGCCATCCTTACCTGATCTGGTCTACGTGTCACTCCAGAATGACAGCAGTGTGGTTGACTCTTAACAGCCCTCTAGGCAATGAGGTATGGGCAGTAAATACTGGCCATAGCAGAGATGCTCACATTCCATGACTGAATAAAAAGAAAATGATCACATGTGGGAACCACAACTGATACTCTTCTCACTTTTCATACGCCAGGAAGCTACCTTTCTTACGCCAACTGTTGTCCTGATTGAGATCCAATAACCCCATATAGAGTAGAAATTGAACCTTGTATCTTGTCGTTAATGCTCTGAGAGCCTTAATCTATTTGAAAATATCACTCTGCGTTGTAAACTGAAATGGGACACACATTTCTGTAAATCTTTAAAGATTTTAATAGCTCCAGACTTAAAAGGTTGTTCAATGCTTTCCTGACCAGCCCATCATCTCCCAAAATGTTGAACTCATCCAAACTTCAGTTGCCTTTATCCTGACTTGACCAAGTTCTGTTCACCCATCATTATATTGTTAATTCCCAATATAGAATCATAGAATCCCTACAGTGCTGAAAGAGGTCATTCTGCCTATCAAGTCTGCATTGACCCTCCAAAGTGCATCCCACTCAGACCCAGCCCTCTACCCTATCCCTGTAACCCTGCATTTACCATGGCTAACCCACCTAGCCTGCGCAACTCTGTACATTATGGGACAAATTAGCAATCCACCTAACCTATACATCTTTAGACTGTGGGAGGAAAGCAGAGCACCCAGACGAAACTCATACAGATACTTGTGCATACTCCATACAGACAGTTGTCCAAGGTTAGAACTGAAACTTGGTCCCTGGCGGTGTGAGACAGCAGTGCTAACCACTGAACCACCATACCGCTACCAAAAATATGGTAGTGCTTCAAATTTCAATAATGCATCCTTGTGTTCAAATCCCTGTCTCCCTTTCTAACTTCTACAATTTGGCGATAATTCCCCTGTCATCCACTGTGACTTGTTGCGCTTTCCCAATTTATTTTGCTCTTTTGGTGATGCTCATGGTTTCAGTTGTTTCAGCCCTTTTATTCCTAAATCTCTCTGGCTGTCTCCTTTCACATTTTAAATTCAATCTCTTTGACCAATCCTCTGGTCAACAGTAATGTCTCCATATGTGGTTCATTGTTGAACATTGTCTATTTACACAGCTGTGAAGTGCCTTGGCACATTTTAATATGTTGAAGGCATAATCTGAATGGCCTTGAAGAAATTGTGCCTAGGACAAGTATATTGTTGTTGGATATGTTGGACTCCTAGTAACTTTCTTGCATTCCCGTACAGGATGGATGACAAAAACTCTGCCAAACCTCCAAGGAATATCTTTTTATTCCCAGTCCCGATATCTTGTTCTGCTGTCTTTCTTTTTACTGATATTGCTTTGATTTGATTTGATTTATTATTATCACAGTACCAAGATACAGTGAAAAGTGGTGCCATACATGCTTTACAGGTAGATCATACTATTCAAGTGCATCAGGGTAACAGAACAGAGTACAGGATACAATATTACAGCTGCCAAGAAGTCCAGAGAGAAATCAACATTAACGTGAAAGAGGTCCATTGAAAAGCCTGATAACAGTGGGGAAGAAGCTGTTCTTGAATGTGTTTATTCATGTATACGAACATATCTTCTGCCTGACAGAAGAAGGTGGAAGAAAGCATAACTGGGGTGGGAGGGGTCTTTAATTATGTTGGTTGCTTTCGAGAAGCAGCGGGAAGTGTAGATTAAGTCAATGGATGGGAGGCTGGTTTGCGCAATGGACTGGGCTGTGTTACAACTGTCTGCAGTTTCTTTTGGCCTTGGGAAGAGCAATTGCCATACCACGCTGTGATAAAAGAAGTACCTTTACCTTTAAGGTTATTTTCTTGATGCTTCAGATATGTCAATCTACCTTCGACCCCCCCCCCACCTCGTATCCTTGATATTTTGAAAGTAAGACATATTAATTTATTCATTCTCATTACTTGCCAGGTGTGGGTTTCCCTAATGTTTATCTTTTCCTGCTATCCTAATCCATCTTTCTTGATTTGCCCCATCTTTTATCCTGTGCATTTCAAACTCGATTCCTATTTTGTGAGTATTCACCCTCCATCATGGTTCCTTAGTTTATGAAAAAAATTGTGTTTTGCTTAATCACAAAAAAGTATGCATTTGATTTGGAAATGTATATTTCATATAGGTCCGACTTACTCACGGCGTTGATCATCAGAACATTGTACAATTTCATGAGTGGTATGAAACTAGCAATCACCTATGGCTTGTTGTGGAACTGTGCACAGGTAATTCAAGTGTCATTTAAAATATTACGCAGAGGCTTTAAGTATATGTAAAGATGTTACCATTTTACATTGTTGGTTTGAGTAGTTGTGCATTCCCTACACAAGTCTGAAAAAATTTACATTTTGAATAGTTTTACCAAATATTGAGATTATTTGTTAGAGAAACTTCTACTTGTGTTTACTCAGTCGGTAAAGCTTTCATTTCTAAGCAAAGAGGTTGTTCTGGGACTTCAGCACAATCAAGTTAACAGTTCATCACAACATCTCTAGTTCTTATAACTTGGATGAAATAAGATTTTATGACTAGGCTTGGGATTGCTTCTCTAGTTCATTCATCCAATCTGAGGTCTTTGATTTCACAAACAATCTGTAGTTCAGAGTAATCATTGAGAGGCACCTTGAATGCTTTGAGTAACTCTTTCTTTCTAAATAAGATTTTCTGTGCTCAAGACAGTCTTTGCATCAACTGCAGATATAGATCACAACTGCAAAAATGATAGCTTCGTAATTCCAATCTGATTGGTTCATTTTTAAATACTAAGTGTGGAATTTAGCATGACAGATTCTTCTTATGAATTGTTAATAAAAGTCGTGCAAAAGGAGTCAATTGAGAGCCTTAGCATCCTTGACTTTTGATAAAATGTCACCTACAACATGCACTGCAAAAGTTCACCAAGGCTGTTTCGACAGCACCTTCCGAATCTATGACTAGTACTATCTAGAAGGCCAAGGGCATCAGATACATAGGAACACTACGAACTGCATGTTCCTCTCTAAAAGACACACTATCCTTATTTGGATCTAGATCGCTGGTAATTCAGTGTTACCTGGCTGAAATCCTAGAACTCCCTAACAGCACTATGACCAAATGAACTGCAGTTCAACATCACCTTCTTGAGGGCAACTTTGAATAGACAATAAATGCTGGCCCAGCGAACAATATCCATATTCGCTGAATTAAAAGAAGTGAAACTGACAGATAGTTAATGACCTGTTCATTCATTTTTTTTCATTTATTCTGTCCCATAAAACAATAAAAGGTCATACATTGAATTATTCAGGAAGGAGTTGCAAAGGAAACACTAAAAAGTTATGAGATAACAAGGTGTAGAGCTGGATGAACACAGCAGGCCAAGCAGCATCAGAGGAGCAGGAAGGCTGACGTTTCGGACTTAGACCCTTCAGAAAATCAGAAGGGTCTAGGCCCGAAACGTCAGCTAGGTTGTATTCTCTTGTGTTTTTACTACCATCTTCATACCATTAATCCTATGTTGTTCGTTGCAGGAGGCTCATTGGCAATGGTCATTGCCCAAGATGAATATTTACAAGAAAATGTAGTTAGACAGTTTGGTATTGACTTGGTGATGGGTTTGCGCCATATTCATGAGCTGGGCATCATTTTTTGTGATCTTAATCCTGCTAAGGTAAATGGATATTATTGTATAAGATAACGCTCAGAGTTTTAGCGATAGTAGAAGAATATATGCGTTTGGTTTTTAAGTTTTAGCATTTTTGCTGTGGGAACATTGCTTTGCAGTTTGCAACACTTGTAACCTGATTTTTGTTCCTGGGTTGAGTGCGCTGCAACACTTGTAACCTGATTTTTGTTCCTGGGTTGAGTGCACAGAGGTGGGAGAATTCCCAGCTCCATAAACCTGAGCTTTAGATCTGGTTGCCTGAATGTTCCACGATTGGTGCAGGAGTGTGGGATTGGAAGTTAGGCGGACAGCCAAGAAGGAGCTGAAGAGGATGCCTAGTGAAGAGACAGAAAAGGCGAAAAACTGGGATCTTCCTTTCTGTGTTCAAAGTTTAAAAATAAAGATTAAAAAATAAAACATTCCTCCTGCTCACACCCCTCAGCCCCCTGCTCGCATACCCCACTGATGCCAATCCATGAAATTGAATGCCTTAGACCTACTGCATTGGACTCCCACAACCACCATCTCAACTTATGCCTCTCTTGCACCATCATGCTCCCCACCCCATCTTCCATGATCATAAGCACTAGGAACAGGAGTAAGCAACTCAGTCCCTCGAGCCTGCTGTACCGTTTAATTGAATCTGAACTCCACTTTGCTGCCTGCTCTATTACTAATTAAAAATCTTTCTGTATCCTGCTTCAATTTATTCAGTGGTCTGGTGACCGCCAAATCTTGGGTAGTGAATTCCAGAGATTCATGATCCTTTGAGAGAAGCAATTCCACTGGTTTTACCTCTGTGCTTTTTTTTCCATTAAATGCCTTCCTTTGAAACCTTGGGCAAGCTTCCAGTCACCACTCCCAATATCTTCTTTGGCTTGACATTCATTTTTTTCCCTCCTTTTGGAACTCTAAATTGCTGTGTGACATTTTACTGTGTTAAATGTACTGGATGAGTAAGTTGCTGCAGTAAATGATAAGCTATCTGGTGGAATATAAAGACATAAATTTAAATCCCACTGTGGCACAAAAGATGGTACCGGTTTTATTTTGAAAATTAATTTTTTGAAGATTGAATGTGCTGTTCAAAAGATGTCTTTCACTTGTGGCATTGCCAGTTTCTCAAGTCCTTTTCTTTATACAGATATTACTGGATGGATCAGGCACACTGAAATATAGTAATTTCAGTCTAGCCAAAGCAGAAGGAGAGAATCTGGATGAATTCTTTTCATTGATTAGTGGAGAAGATGACTTGGTTGAAAGCAATAATGGCACAGAAAGAACAAAGTGTAAAATTCGGGCCCGAGGTAACAATCTCTCGCGCAGTACTCCTAAAAAAGATTGATACATGATATGAAATTCGAAATCACCTTTAAACCATAGTTTATCTCATCATAGCTGATAGTAAAATCCAAATATGCAGTTTAGGCAGCTTCTGTGTAGAGAGGAACAGAGTTTAGGGTTCAGCTTGACACCTCTTCGTCAGAGTTGACTCTGTCCTCACCCGCAGTTCAAATGTGCACTTCTTGGCAATATGCAGTGAATAATTATCAGGATTGGGAATGTGTCTTATATTCTTAATGCCTCTCTCACAGTTGAACTCTAAGACCAATCTAATACATCCTATAAGTATTTGAGCTGAGATCAGGTAATGCAGTGTGAACAACCAACCTTCTGCATCTGAATGACTCAGTTGTATACCTGGTAGTGACTTGTTACCTGACTCATCCAAAAAAGATAAGTTGTTGCAAAATTTCAGACTATTTTCCTGCAAGGAATAAAATTGGACACTGGTGCAGCCAAACATCAGTAAAGTGGGTTCTCTTATCCTGTCCCATTTTTCACACTTCTGTATGAGTCATCTGAACATCTCTGGTTAAAAGCCATCTCTGATGTTTATTCATGGTAGGCTGTAAGGTTTCAGTTAATAGGTCACTTATGAATTTATTGTAAATAGTTGTGCTTTCAGAATTACATTTCTAACAAAATTGATTAATGAACTGTATTAAATGTAGGTGTCAGTTAATTGGCTCGGCATAGGGGAGGCAATGGCCTAGTGGTATTATTGCTGGACTGTTAATCCAGAGACCCAGCTAACGTTCTGGGGACCTGGGTTCAAATCCTGCCACGGCAGATGATTGAATTTGAATTCAATAAAATACCTGGAATTAAGAACGTAATGATGACCATGAATCCACTGTCGATTGTCGGGAAAAACCCATTTGTTCACTGATGTCCTTTAGGGAAGGAAACTGCCATTCTCACCTGGTCTGGCCTACATGTGACTGCAGCTGCCCTCTGGGCAATTAGGGATGGGCAATAAATTCTGCCCAGCCAACAACACCCTCAACCCGTTAATGAATAAAAAAAATTCAGACTGTTAACTTCAAGCCACTCAAAGATTTGAGCTCAATATTTATGCTGACGTTCCAGGATGATAGTGATAGAATGCTGCATTGTTTGATATGTGGTCCAAAATCACTATATTGTCTCATATCTGAGGCTACTTTACACAAGCAGACCAAATTTCTTAAGAATTAAACCCTACTTTTTTTGGGTTTACTATGTTCATATTTTAATTATTATCTGAATTACAGTATATTTGTCACAAAAAGATTCATGGATGTCACTAATTTCTCCTATCTTTTCTGGAAAGTGGAAAATAACTCAATCGATTCATGGAAAGTAGACTAGGCCAACTGGTTTAAGTTCATGTTTTTTGCAAAATATGATCCTCCTGCAAGAAAGACATATTTCTTTCAAGTGCACTGTCGAGTTATTTTGATATGTTTCAATTGATCCAAACTTACTTTTTAGGGTCTTCAACTTATATGGCTCCAGAAATTCTGCAAGGTGAAGATTATTCTCCAGTCAGTGATTTATGGTCTCTAGGCTGTGTCCTGTATGAGATGTTCACAGGTTGGTTTTTAATGCGTTCATTTGAAACTTTTATTCTCTGTCACAACTGTATTGACAAGTCACAAGTTTTACACATTGAATTCTATAAATACCAATTTTTCCACCCTCCTTTCTCTGTGACTCCACTTCACATTTTTGTTTTTCTAAAACCTGAGCCAAAAGACTGCCGATAAATGTGACTGTCATTTTGATAAATGTGCAAACATAAGAATTACTACTTCATGGAAAAGTTGAAGTCTAGAACCGCCATTTGTGTTGATAACAAAGTTTGTTACTTATGACTGCTGTGCTTATTCAACAGGAAAGCCACCATTTTTTTCGGAAAACCTTTCTGCATTGGTCGAGATGATTTTGTGTGAAGATCCACCACCACTCAAACCTCAAGGTTCAGTAATTATTCACAATATTTTGGGAAAAAAAATCCAAGTCAATATAAGATAACCATTGTTCCTTTGCCTCATTCCCATTGCTGCCACAAAGGATATCCACACTTTGGCGTCTTACATTTGTAAAGGAAGGAAGGAATTTTACAAATGTTAACTTCTGATTTGACTAAAACTCAAATGATCTGATTCTGTCATGGTCAAAATTCAAACATCATTGATCCTAGTTTTGCTGATTTGCACTGACTTCTGGTCTTTTAAAAATATTAAAATTAAAATGCTAATCATGGCCAAAACGTTTTTGTGGCCATGTAATATTGTATCTACATTACTTTTACCGACACTCTTTAATTCTCTTGCTCTAGCTGTTTATGTAATACCTCTTCATTAGCAGAAGATCCTTTGACAGCTTTAATCTTATTCTTTACGACTCATTCTGAAAGGTTTCTTGAAACTCAGATTTTTGATCAATCTTCTAGTCACTCCTCTTAATCTCTACTTCAATTGCTTGATGCTTGCTTACCTTTTTATTTTCTATTCACAAAGTGCCCTGTGTTATTTATTGCATTGATAGTTTTGTGTGATTGTATATTGTTGTTCCTCTCCCTATTTTCCTTTCCAATAGGTATGGGTCATTATCAGATTCGTTGTGTAGTATGTAAATATTCAGTAAAAGGTATGGGGTAACATGTCGTAAATGTGCTCTGGACTTGTGCTTCAACATAAAAGTGCAATGGAAAGAGAAACGTGTAATTTCTTCCTTAGTTCTAAATCCATTGTGCCAATATCACATGGAGCAGCTGCTCTTTTGTTCTTAAAGGCAGTCTGACCCTTTTAATTGCCGGAAGCAGTTGTTGAATACGATTACTGCAAGTTTGAACAAAATGGAACACGAGGCTGGCGAGCAAGAACTTAAGGATCAAAAATGTAGAGGAGGTGGGTTAGATGAGCGATTCATCCAAGATGAGTGGACAGGAGGTCCTTGAGCACAATTGTCAGAAGAGATTGGGAACAGATCGTCAGGCAGTTAAGTTCCTAGCCTGCCAATTGGATTTAAGAACCTGCTAACAGTGCTACAAGAAGTCTGTTACAGAGGTTTGTGAAATCATGAGGGGCATAGATAAGGTGAATAGCCAAGGTCTTTTCCCCAGGGTAGGGGGATTCAAAACTAGAGGGCATAGGTTTAAGGTGACAGGGGAAAGATTTAAAAGGGACCTAAGAGGCAACTTTTTCGCACAGCGGGTGGTGCATATTTGGAACAAGCAGGTGCTCATGGAATTAGTAGAGGTGGGTACAGTTACAACATTTAAAAGACATTTTGACAGGTACATGGATGGGAAGGGTTTAGAGGGATATGGGCCAAATGCAGGCAAATGGGACTAATTCAGTTTAGGAACCCTGATTGGCATGGATGAGTTGGGCCAAAGGACCTGTTTCCGTGCTATATGACTATGACTCTATGCGCTATAACTAACACATAGAGAAAATGAGTCTACTTATCCTTGTGTGGATGTATGAAAATATTTTAATGTATCCTGTTGTTGAGTGACCTCTTTCCTGGTCCTCCCATAGCAGGACTTCATGGGCTATTTTACACACATTCTTTCTTCTAGCTATTATTCTGCAGAATAGATTTGTCTTTCAGGCAAGAAATGAAACATCTTTAAGGGTAAATATCGTAGAATCCCTGCAGTGCAGAAAGAGGCCATTCAGCCCATTGAGCCTGCACCAACCCTCTGAACAACATACTACCCAAACCCACCCTCTCACCTCATTCACTCGTGGGTTTTTTTTTAAACCATGGCTAAGCCACTAAACCCGCACATCCCTGGACACTACAGGGCAATTTTTAGCATGGCAATTCCACCTAACCTTTGGACTATCCAGTTCATTGCTGTGGTCAACTTACAATTCTGATACTGTGTTCAGTTTCTGCAAATGGAGAACAAATGAAGAGTCCAGACTCTGTTTGCTGAGTTCAGTGTGACTCGATTGGACTTGATCCAACTTTACTTATATGGTTGGTAAATAGTTTTAAACAGAATTTATCCCAGTATGAAAATTGTATTTTGTCGTAATAACCTGTTAGTTATGGACAAATTGCTGTCAAGTCTAAAATATTACTGTTGTCTGTTAGAATCGATTGGACAAAAACCTTCCATTGAGTTTCTTGGTTTGGTTGAAGAATTGCTTCAGAAAGACCCTTTGAAAAGGTAATACAGTAACTTCACTTGGGGGCTTTAATATTCACTTACAATGGATGATAAAAGAAATCAGTTTCATGTTTAAATAATATTCAGATGTGAATGCAACAGATGATTATCGGATGACTGCAGCTTGATTGGTATGTTTCTTGAATATTTTACTGTTAGATTATAATTTGTTGGAACACCTTCAGGCATTAATGTTATTTACTCTCCATCTGTAGACTGATTTTAGTTATTTTGGGATATATTGCAATCGTCCTGGTCTTGGAGCTGAAAGTTGCATCATTTTAGTCAAAGAGCTACAACAAAGCCAGAAACAAGTTGAGTATGCTGTAATACAAAAACAGCAGATGCTAGTTAAATTGTTGAAATTCTTGTTGAAGGCTGTTGAATATATTTTCAAAAATTGTTTTCTTGATCCTCACGGATTACTGCACTCAGTGAGTTAAGACAAAGTAGTATGGCTACAGGGATGGCAGTAGTTGGATCATGAATGACTAATGCTGCAGACCAGCATAGACTAGTGGAGGAGATTAGTGTGATTTGGTTACCCTGAGGTTATGGGTGAATTGTGGAGAGGGCAGGTAGAACAGAGCATGAGGTGGTGGGTGAAAGGATGTAAGGTGTAGGAAGGTGCGGTGTTAAGGGAAGAGGCAGGAATGATGAAGTTTGGCATGGGATAAAAGAAGAGTTGGAAAACTGGGTAGGTATGTTTTCCCCAGGATGGGGGATTTCAAGACTAAGGGGCACGTTTTTAAGGTGAGAGGAGAGAGATTTTAAAAAAGACATGAGGGGTAAATATTTTACACAGAGTGTGTTTGCATGTGGAATGAACTTCCTGATGAAGTGGTGGATATGGATACAGTAAAACGTTTAGAAGATATTTGTATAAATACATGAATAGGAAAGGTTTGGAGGAATGTGGGCCAGGAGCAGGCAGGTGGGACGAGTTTAGTTTGGGATTATGTTCAGCATGGACTGGTTGGACCGAAGGGTCTATTTCCATGTTATATGATTCTATGTCTCTATGACTGGAATTGGGGAAGAATTGAATGCCTTCAGATGACACAGCAGCATCTGGAGCCCAGAGAATGTGATCACATTGCTGCAACTAGTATGTGCAGCACAGAACAGTTGCAGGTAGGGATAGGGATAGGGAAACTGAGGAGTCATAGAGTCAGAGAAACAGACTCTTCAGTCCAACCAGTCCATGGCGACCATAATCCCAAACTAAGCTAGTCCCACCTGACTGTAATTGACCCATATCCTTCCAAACATTTCTTATTCACGTACTTATCCAAACGTCTTTTAAACGTTGTAACCGTACTGACATCCACCAGTTTCTTTGGAAGTTCATTCCGTGCACAAACGACTCTCTGTGAAAATGTTCCCTCTCATGTCTTCTTTAAATCTTTCCCCTCTCACCCTGAAAATATTCCCCCAGTCTTGAAACCCTCCACATAAGAGAAAAGATATGTGCCATTCACCTTATCTATACCCCTCATGATTTTATAAACCTCTATAAGGTTACCCCTCAATCTCTTACACTCCATTGAGCAAAGTCCCAGCCTCGCTAGCCTCTCCTTGTAACTCAAACTCCCCATGCCTGACAATATTCTGGTAAATTTACTCTGAAGCCTCTTCAGTTTAAAAATATCCTTCCTGTTACAGGAAAAGGGATGGGGAATAATTCATCTTCATTGAATAGAAGGCTGGTATTTTAAACTGACCTGAAAGCTGGTCCTTAAGCGTTTGTCAATGCAAGCTAATCCTGGCTGTATTAACATAAGAACTAGGAGCTGGAGGAGGCCAGTTGGCTCCTCAGGTCTGCTCCACAGTTCAATAAGATCCTGACTGATCTCATCAAGGCCTCAACTCCACTTTCTTTTTTGTCACCTATAATCTTTGACTCCTTTATGGATCAAAAATCTATTGAACTCAGCCCTGACTATATTCCATGACTCAGACCTCCATTGCTGCCTGGGCAGGGAATTTCAAAGAATGACAAACCTCTGCTAAGGGATTATGAGCAACTCAGAGCTAAATTAGAAAGCAGACCCACATGTTTGAATTGATGTCAATAAGATAAGAGAAGTATATGCATGGTTCAAAAGCTAGTGGGCTCTGTTTCATGGGGCACTGATACGAGCAAGCTGTCCTGTTGGGCTGGGCTTCATTTGAACCAAGCTGGGACCAGTACCAGGCGAATTGTGTAACTATGCAGATCAGTTAGCCCAGTGGACTGGATGAATGGTTTGTTTTACAGAGTGATGCCAACAGTGTCGGTTCAATTCCTGCACTGGCTGAGGTTACTATGAAGATCTTATTTTTTGGGTGGCGTGATGGGTCAGTGGAAAGCACTGCTGCCTCACAGCACTAGGGTCTTGGGTTCGATTCTACCCTTGGGTGACTGTCTGTGGGAGTTTGCACATTCTCCCTGTGTCTGCATGGGTTTCCTCCGGGTGCTCCGGTTTTCTCCCACTGTCCAAAGATGTGCTGGTTAGGTGGATTGGCCGTGCTAAATTGCCCAAAGTGACCAGGGATGTATAAACTAGGTGGATTAGGCACGGGAAATGTAGGGGTACAGGGATATGGTAGGGGGTTGGGTATGGGTGGGATGCTCTTCAGAGGCTCATTGTGGACTCGATGTGCTTTCCACACTGTGAGGATTCTAACTAAGGTTCTAGATGGGGCTTTAAACTAAGTAGTGGGGAGAAGGGTTCACTTGAAGGGAAATTATAAAATCAAAAGGAAATGAAACAGAAGAGGCACAGGGTAGTGAAGAGGCAATTAATAATTAAAGTGAGACATTTGCTGAGTGCAGCGGAAATTAGAACTAGAGAGAGTAATTATGGTAAAAATTCAAAGCTTAGGTTCTTTATCTGAATGCATGCAGCATCTGTAACAAGGTAGATGAGTTAACTGCACCAATAGAAATAAATGAATATGATTTGATAGCTATTAAGGAGATGTGGTTGCAGGGTGATGAGGACTGGGAACTCAATATTCAAGCATATTTGATGTTCTGAACAAATATGCAGAAAGGAAAACGAGGTAGGGAAGTGCTGTTAATTAAAGGAAGGCATCAGTGTGGTGGTGAGTAGTGATATACCTGCAATTGATCATGATATGAAATCAGTTTGGATATAAATAAGGAATAAGGGAATAAGTCACTGGTGGCAGTTGTCTTTAGGCCTCTGAGGAGGTGCTTTACTATAGGACAAAGTATAAATCAGGAAATAATGGATGTATGTAAGAAGGGCACTACAATTGTGATGAGCGATTTTAATCTGCTTATTGACTAGAGAAATCATATGGGCATAGGTAATCTGGAAGACAAACTTTTAGAACAAATCAGAAATTGTTTCTTAGAGCAGTATGTGCCGAAACTGTCCTGGTACAGGCTATTTTAGACCTAGTAATGTGTAATAGAACATAGAACAGTACAGCACAGTTCAGGCCCTTTGGCCCGTGCTGTTGTGCCGACCTATTATCCTACTAAGACCAATCTACCCTGCATACCCTACATTTTACTATCCTCCATGTGCCTATCCAAGAGTCGCTTAAAAGTCTCTAAAGTATCTGACTCCACTACCACTGCTGGCAGTGCATTCCACAGGCCCACCACTCTCTGTGTGAAGAACCTACCTCTGACAGCTCCCCTATACCTTCCTCCAATCACCTTAAAATTATGTCCCCTTGTAATAGCCATTTCTGCCTTGGGAAAAAGTCTCTGGGTATCCACTCTATCTACGCCTCTCGTCATCTTGTACACCTCTATCAAGTCACCTCTCGTCCTTCTTCGCTCCAATGAAAGGAGCCCTAGCTCTCTCGACCTTTCCTCATAAGACCTGCCCTCCAGTTCAGGCAGCATCCTGGTAAATCTCCTCTGCACCCTCTCTAGAGCTCCCATGTCTTTTCTATAATGAGGTGACCAGAACGGAACACAATATTCCAAGTGTGGTCTAACCAGAGTTTTATAGAGCTGCAGCATAACCTCACGGCTCTTAAACTCAATTCCCCTGCCAATGAAAGCCAACACACCATATGCCTTCTTAACAGGCCTATCAACTTGGGTGGCAACTTTGAGAGGTCCATGGATGTAGACCCCAAGATCCCTCTGTTCCCCCACACTGCCAAGAATCCTGCCATTAACCCTGTATTCTGCATTTAAATTTGACCTTCCAAAATGATCACTTCACATTTTTTCAGGTTGACTTCCATCTGCCACTTCTTTGCCCAGCTCTGCATCCTGTCAATGTCCCGTTGCAACCTACAACAGCCCTCCACACTATCCACAACTCCACCAACCTTCGTGTCATTGGCAAACTTACTAACTCACCCTTCCACTTCCTCATCCAAGTCATTTATAAAGATCACAAAGAGTAGAGGTCCCAGAACAGATCCCTGCGAAACACTACTGGTCACCGAGCTCCAGGCTGAATACTTTTCATCTACTACCACCCTCTGTCTTCTATTAGACAGCCAGTTTTGTATCCAGACAGCCAAATTTCCCTGAATCCCCTGGTAGGATTAATAAAAGTTCTCTTAGTTAAGGATCCATTAGGAGGTAGCAATCATAACATAATTAAATTTTAAATTAAGTTTGAGGGAGCGTAACTGGGTCTCAAAACGGTGTCCTCAATGTAAATAAGGACCATTACAGAGATATAATGAAAGAACTGTCTAAACTGGGAATATAGATCAAGTGGAAAGTTGGTGGGTGAGCAGTGTTAGACATTTAAACAGCTATTTCATAATGCTGAACATAAATTTATCCCAGTCAAAAAGTGGGACTTGATGAGAAGGATGAACCATCTGTGATTATCAGAGTCGGTCAAAGCATGTGTCCAAGCAGCAACTAAGGCATACAAAGCAGCAAAATCTAATGGTAGGCCTGAGGTTTAGGAAATTTTTAAGAACTAGCAGCGGAAGACTGAAAAGTAAATGAAGATGGAGAAATTTGTTATGAAAGTAAACTGGCAAGAAATAAAAGAACTAATGGCAAGAGCTTCTATGGATATTTAAAATGAAAAAAAGTAGCTAAAGAGAGTGTGCAACCCCTGGCAGATGCAACCGGGGAACTAATTGTGGTGAACTGGGAACTGGTGAACATTTTGCATCCATTTTTGCGGTGGACTGCACTATAAACATTCCAAGGACAATAGATAAACAAGGTACTAATGGGAGGAAAGTTCTTGCAACAGTTTCTATCACAAGGGACAAAGTATTTGGCAAACTAATGAGACTAAAGGCAGATACATTGCCAGGATCCAATGGTCCATATCCAAGAGTTTTAAAGGAAGTGGCTGCAGAGATAGTGGAGTCATTGGTGGAAGTATTCATGAACTCACTAGATTCTGGGAAGGTTCCAGCAGATTAGAAAACTGCTATTGTGATATCCCTGTTCAAGAACGGAGAAAGATAGAAAGTAGCAAACTGTAGGCCAATTAGCCTAACGCCTATTGTTGGGAAAATGCTAGGGTCGAATATAAAGGAAGAAATAGCAGGCCATTTTTTTTTAAAAAATCAGAATTCAAACAGATTCAGCATGGTTTTGTGACAGTGAAATAATGTTTGACAAGTTTGCTAGAGTTCTTTGAGGATATTACGTACAGTGTTGATGAAAGGGAACTGATAGATATAGTGTGATAACAAAGTGTAGAGCTGGATGAACACAGCAGGCCAAGCAGCATCAGAGGAGCAGGAAGGCTGACATTTCGGGCCTAGACCCTTCTTCAGAAAATGAAGGGTCTAGGC
>JAHRHZ010000029.1:27472876-27555765 GCA_024137785.1 Ginglymostoma cirratum
TGACATTTCGGGCCTAGACCCTTCTTCAGAAAATGAAGGGTCTAGGCGCAAAACGTCAGTCTTCCTGCTCCTCTGATGCTGCTTGGCCTGCTGTGTTCATCCAGCTCTACACTTTGTTATCTCAGATTCTCCAGCATCTGCAGTTCCTACTATCTCTGAAACAATTTTAACCCCACTGCAAAGCCTCTTCTAAGGATGCCTACCCTGAAGAAGTTACCCTCCTCCCTCCGGAAAAACCTCAGTGGATCTCTCTCCCACTGCAACTCTCTCATAATCTCTTCGGCCTTGAAACTGCTCGACCATGTCCTGAAGCAAACCAGGTACCATAGCCACATCACCTTTCTTAGTACCTGCCTAAGGAACATTTTCTGAAGAAAGCTCTAGGCCCGAAACGTCAGCCTTCCTGCTCCTCTGCTGCTTGGCCTACTGTGTTCATCCAGCTCGACACCTTGTTATCTCAGATTCTCCAGCATCTGCAGTTCCTACTATCTCTGATAGATATAGTGTATTTGGATTTACTGAAGGCATTTGATTAGGTTATTGCACAAGATAGGAGCTCATGCTATTGGGAGTGATGTTAAGAGTGTGGATTGAGGATTGCACAGAAGACAGCAAGTCGGGATTAATGGAGTGTTTTTAGTTTGGAACGAAGTGGATGTCACAAAGATCAGTCCTAGACCTTCAATCATTTAATGTCTGACCAGATCCTTAAACAGCCTTAGCAGTACATCTTTGCTCTTATATTCTAGACACCTTGAAGTGAATGCTAACCTTTGCTTTTTTAAAAAAAGTGATCATTTGAAACAAGATCAGTAAAGAACTTGAAAATCAGAAACAAAATTAAAAGGTTCTTGTCCCAACAAGTCATGACTTTCTGCATAGAAGACAGGCAGTTTTTGTATTTGGCCTACAGAGGAGGAGAGGGTGCAGAAGATGCTGTAGGTATAAAGTATTCTAAGCATGTCTCAATGTTGAGCTCTTCTTCCACTTCCACCACCTGCATGCCTATTTTTTTGAACCGGTATCTAACCCACCCTCTCATGACCCCTTCTCCTGCCTCCAGCAAACTCCATCCTCCTGGACACCCCCTCCCAGCCTCCTACTCTCCCTCGACCTCTTCATCTCAAACTGCCTCTGCGATATCAATTGCTTGGACCTCTCACTTAAACCTCTCCCCATCAGAACGTGCAGCCCTCTGCTCTGGTCGCTCCAACCCCAACCTCACTATTAAACCACCGAAAAGGGAGGCACGGTGGTAGTATGGCAGACTAATCTCTACATCGCTGAGGCCAGACGGCCACTCTCTGACACCTCCTCCTACCGTCCCCTCGATCATTACCCCACCTCTGATCACTGAGCCATCATCTCCCAGACCATCAACAATCTCATCACCTTGGAAGATCTCCAGTCCACAGCCTCCAACCTGATAGTTTCCTAACTCCGTAATGCCTATTTCTATCTCTTACCCTAAACTATAAACGCAACTGCCCTGGTCGCCCCATTGTCTCTGCCTGCTCCTGCCCCACCAAGCGCATCTCTTCTTACCTCAACTGCATTCTTTCCCCTTTGGCCCAGGAAACCCCCACTTACATTCATGACACAACCCATGCCCTTCACCTTTTCCAAAACTTTCAATTCCCTGGCCCCCAATACTTCACCCTGGACATATAGTCCTTGTACACCTGTATCCCCCATTAAGGATGGCCTAGAAACCCTCCACTTCTTCCTCTCCCATAGGCCCAACCAGTCCTCCTCTGACACTCTCATTTCCTTGGCAGGACTGGTCCTCACCTTCAACAATTTTTCCTTTGATTCCTCCCACTTCCTACAGGCCAAAGGGATGGCCATGGGCACCCGCATGGGTCCAAGTTATGCCTGCCTCTTTGTAGGATTCATGGAACAGTCCCTATTCCACAACTACACCAGCACCATCCCTCACCTCTTTCTCCATTATATTGATGACTATACTGGTGCTACTTCATGCTCCTGCGAGGAGCTCGAGTAGTTCATTAACTTCGCTAACACCTTCCACCCCACCCTCAAATTCACCTGGACCATTTCTGACACCTCCCTCCCCTTCCTGGACCTCTCCGTCTCCATCTCTGGAAACTGACTCACCACTGACATCCATTTCAAACCCACTTAAATCCACAACTACCTTGACTACACCTCCTCTCACCCACCATCCTGCAAAAATGCTATCCCATACGCTCAATTCCTCCACCTCTGCCACATCTGCTCCCAGGATGAGGCATTCCACCCCAGAACATCCCAAATATTCTCCTACTTTAGAGACTGTAGTTTCCCCTCCTCTGCAATTAAGGATGCATTCAACTACATTTCCATTTCCCATACTTCTGCCCTCAAAACCCCTCCCCCCAACAATAAGAATAGCATCCCCCTAGTCCTCACGTACCACCCATCAACCTCCGAATCTAACGCATCATCCTCCAACATTTCCGCCAAGTACAATCAGACCTCACCACCAAAACATTATTTTCTTACCTGCCCATGATCGCTTTGCACAGAGACCGTTCGCTTCGCGACTCCCTCATCAGCTCTGTACTCCCCACGACCCTCTGCACCACACCTGGTACCTTTCTGGTACCGCGAGAGATGCAGCATCTGCTCCCACACCTCACCTCTCACCTATGTCCAAGGCCCCAAATGATCCTTCCAGATCCAGCAGAGATTCACCTGCACCTTAAACAACCTGATTTGTTGTATCCATTGCTGTTGGTGTAGTTTCCTCTTTACTGGGGGGACCAAACGCAGACTAGGGGACTGGTTCGCTGAGCATCTGCACCTGCAAGCACCAACCAACCCGACCTTCTGGTTGCCATCCATTTTAATTACCCCTGCCACTCCCCTAGTGACATGTCCATCCTCGCCCTCCTCCACTGTCAGTGGGGCCAAATGTAAACTAGATGAACAACACCTGATATTTTGCCTTGGGAGCTTACAACCCAAGGGCCTGAACATTGACTTCACCAGCTTCAAAATTCCTCCACCCCAGCCTTATCCCCTGTCCCACCTCCCTGACCTGTCCGAACCTGTCCGTCTTCCTACTCATCTATTCACTCTACCTTCACACTGACCAATCACAATAACCCCCTACCTGCATCCACCTATCGCTATCCCACCTACCTTTCCACAGCCCCCCCACCCCCATTTATTTCTGTGCTCCCCTCTCCCTCCCCAGACCTGACGAAGTGTTTCGCTCCAAACATTGACTTCCTTGCTCCTCTGATGCTGTCTGACCTGCTGTGTTTGTCAAGCTCCACATTTATTGACTTTGGCTTCCAGTATCTGCAGTCCTTACTGTCTCCTAGTCATAATGTATTTCCATGCTTCCTGTGCGATGGGAAAACCACACAAAGTAGTGAAATTAGTCGCCAAATACTGCGGCAGACATCACTAAGGAGAAAGCACAGGGGAAGCTGAAAGTTCTGCAGGTGGATAAATCATCTGGACCAGATGGACTACATTCTGGAATTTTGAAAAAGGTCACTGAGGAGGTTGTAGAGGCATTGGTGGTGATTATTCAGGAATCACTAGAGTCGGGTACGGCCCCAGAGGACTGGAAAATGGCTAATGTAACACTCCTGTTTAAGAAGGGAGGGAGGCAGAAGGCAGGAAACCAAAGGCCTTTGACAAGATGCCACTCAGGAGGCTGCTAAATAAGATAAGAGCCCATGTTATTAGTGGCAAAGTATTGGCAAGATCGAGGATTGGCTTACTGGCAGAAGGCAGAGAGGTGGGATAAAGGGGTCTTTTTCCGATGGCAGCCAGTGACTAGGGTTAGTGTTTGGACTACAACTATTGACATTTTACATTAACAGCTAAGAAGAAAGAACTGAAGTCATTGTCATGGACGAGTAGTATTGAGGAGAAAGGGAGGCTGGAGAAGGACTTGGACAGGCTGGGAGAGTAGCCAAAGAAGTGGCAGATAAAATACAATGTGGGAATGTGTGAAGTTACACACTTTGGTAGAAAGAAGAAAGGCATTGACTATTTTATAAATGGGGAAAGGTTTCGGAAATCTGAAGCACCAAGGGAATCCTAGTTCAGGATTCTGTTCAGGTTAACATGCAGGTTCAGTTGGCAGTTAAGAAGGCAAATACAATATTAGCATTTATTTCAAGAGGACTAGAATACACGAGCAGGGATGTACTGCTGAGGCTGTTTAAGGTTCTGGTCAGATCGCATTTGGAATATTGTGGGCACGTTAGGGCTCCATATCTAAGGAAGGATGTGTTGTTGTTGAGGGGGTCCAGAGGAGGTTTACACGAATGATCCCAGGGCTTGTCATATGAGGAGCAGATGAGAACTCTGGGACTGTACTCGACAGTGTTTAGAAGGATGAAAAAAGATCTGATTTAAACTTACAGAATACTGAGAGGCTAGATAAAGTGGATGTGGTGAAGATGTTTCCACTAGTAGGAGAGACTAAGATCCAAGGACACAGCCTCAGAGTGTATGGATGACCTTTTAGAACTGAGATGAGGAGGCATTTCTTCGGCCATCAGGTAGTGAATCTGTGGAGCTCATTGCCACGGAGGGCTTTGGAGGCCAAGTCATTGAGTGTATTTAAGACAGAGATAGGTAGGTCTTCATTAGTAAGGGGATCAGGGTTATGGGAAGAATGCAGGAAAAATGGGATTGAGAAACATATTAACCACTATCAAATGATGGAACAGATTTGGATGTGCCAAATGGCCTAATTCTACTTCTATATCTTATGGTGTTATGAATGTCCGGAATCCCGTACCCCAGAGAGTTGTGGAGGATAGTTCACTGAAAATATTTAAGAGGTTGTAAAAGATTTTTGAAATATCAGGGAGTTGCTAAGGCCTGGGGCAGATCAGTCATGGTCTTTTTGAATGGTGGAGCAAATTTGATGTTCCAAATGGTCTATTCATGCTCCTATTTCTTATGTTCTATGGTGTGTGAGAGAAGAAACTCCTCATCTCCATCTTAAATGGAAACCTCTATTTTGATACTGTGCCCCCAGTTCTGGGTTCCCCCATGGCAGGAAATATCCTCTCAGCATTTACCCTGTCAAGTCCAATCAGAATCTTATCTTTCAATAAGATCACTTCTCACTCTCCTAAACTCCACTGAGTAGACGCTCTGTTTCTTGATAAAGTCACCTTTTCATCCCAGGAATCTTTGGCAAAATGCTTCCAATGCAAACATCATTTCTTAAATAAGGAGACCAAAATTTTGTGTAAGGCTGTTTGTGGTCTTAACAATACCGTCTACTGTTGTAGTAAATATTCTGTACCTACATGCTAATTTCTTGTGATTCAAAATGCCCATCAGCCATGATTAAATGGCGGAGTGGACTCGATGGGCTGAATGGCCTTACTTCCACTCCTATGTCTTATGGTCTTATGTACAAGGTCACCCAGATCCCACTGTTCTGGAGTATTTTTCTGTTACTTTCCATTTAAATTCTATTCTTCCTACCCAAATGAATGGCCTTTTGGTTTCCCACATTATGCTTTGCCAACCTTTGACAACTCACAGACCCTACCTGTATCACTTGGCACATTCTTTGAGCTGGATTTTCATATTTAAGCGGAAGTGGGGAAATTTCCCAGTGTTGCACTCCTGCCTCCTACTGAACAGTACTGTTCAATAGGGTTTTGATCCAGCAGTGGTAGAGACAGCTTGGTCTCAGCCTGCAACTGGAGGTGGGCGAATGCTGAGGTGGTCAAATTAAAAGGCGTTGCCTTTGTTTGAAAGGACACCGGTCCAATGCTGTGGGAGGTGTGAAACCTCCCCTCACATCCTACACCCCTCCCCTGTTCCTGCGCAGACCAGCTGGTGGGAATATTTGCAGACACCTTTAATCTCTCTTTACTGCAATGTGAGGTTCTCGTCTGCTTCAAGCAGGCCAAAAGCATGCCAGTGCAAAAGAAAAATCACGCAATGTGCCTTAATGACTCCAGCCTGCTGGTTCTGACATTCAGCATTATGAAATGCTTTGAGAGGTGAGTAATGGCACACACCAACTCCAGCCGCCCAGATTGCGTTGATCCACTTATCATTCACCTACTGTCGCAATAGGTCCACGGCAGATGCTATCTCCCTGGCCCTACCTTCATCCCTAGAACATCTGGACAACAAGGACACCTACATCAGACTCCTTTTTATTGAGATTGGTGTCCCCCCCGACAAGGCTGTGTACTCAGCCTCTTATTATACACCTTATAAATTCATAACTGTGTGGCCAAATTCAACTCTAACTCCATTTACAACTTTGCTGATGATACCATTGTACTAGATTGGATCTCAAGCAATGAAGAGACAGAGGAAAGAGATAGAGAGCTTAGTGGCATGGTGTAAAGACAGCAATCTCTCCCTCAATATCAGCAATGATGTGGAGGTGCCGGTGTTGGACTGGGGTGGGCAAGATCAGAAATCACACGATACCAGGTTATAGTCCAACAGGTTTATTTGAAAACGAAAGCTTGTGTTTTCAAATAAACCTGTTGGACTATAATCTGGTGTTGTGCGATTTCTGTCAATGTCAGCAAAACAAAGGAACTGGTCATCGATTTCAGGAAATGGAGCGGAGCGCATGCCGCTGTTTGCATCAATAGTGCTGAGGTGGAGGCGGTTGAGAGCTTCAAGTTTTAGGAGTAAATATCATCAACAATCTTTCCTGACCCATCCATATTGACATTACAGTCAAGAAAGCACACCCATGCCTCTACTTCTTCAGAAGGCTAAGGAAATTTGATATGTCTGCAATGCCTCTTACCCCAATTTTTAAAGGTGCACCACTGAAAGCATCCTGTCCAGATGGATCACAGCTTGGTATGGCAACTACACTGCCCAGGACTGCAAGAAATTACAGAAAGTAGTGAACACAGCGCAGTCCATCATGAAAACCAGCCTTCCTCTATTGACTCAGTCTATACTTCCCACTGCCTCAGGAAAACAGCCAACATTATTGGTTATACCCTGGTTATACTCCCTTCCACCCTGTTCCATCGGACAGAAGTTACAAAAGTTTGAAAGAATGTACGAACATATTCAAGAACAGTGTCTTCCCCACTGATATCAGACTTATGAATGGACCTCTCATAATTCTCATATATTAGAGTTTCTCTGCACCTTCTCTGGAGCTGTAACACTATATTCTGCATTGTGTACTGTTACCCTGATGTACTTATGTAAGGTGTGATTTGTCTGGTTAGCACACAAAACAAGACTTTTCACTGTATCTCAATACATGTGACAATAATAAATCAAATCAAATTTATGCTTCCATCAAAATTAAGAAGCTCTGAAACACCTGCTTTCATTCTGAGGCTGCAGTGAACATTGAGATTGTAGCATGCAGGTCCTGACTTTCGTCTTTTCACACACTGTGGAAAACTGCTGGTGCCAGAAATTGGAGTGGAAATCTCAGATATAGTTCTTGGCTGTCACTTTTAAAGTCTGCTGATCACCTTTCAGCCCCTCTTCAGGACGACATAATCTGTCCTTCCTCACAATTTAGTTTCCCACCTATTGTTGTGTGTCAACAAACGTGACTAAAATACAGTCAGTCCCTTCATCCAAGCTATCAATATAGATTGTAAGTAGTTGAGGTCCTACTATTGATCCTTGTGGCACCTGATTAGTTACAGTTTGTCGACCTGAAAACTCATTTATTCTGACTGTGTTTCCTGCTAATTAACTAACCCTCTTTGCATGCTAATTTTACTACAGTGGCTAGATGTGAGAACAAGGTCAATTGCAGACCTCTCTGTGGAGTTTGGTTACCTTATCTAACATATTAATTCAAAATCAGTTTTAGTGGCAGCGTGCAATAATTGGTAATTCCCGGTATGTGACAGCATTGAGACAACTAATGATGTCTCTCAGACTTGTTGCAACTTCATTCCATATCTCTCAGTTAATAGTATTATTGTAATACAATTTAAATATGGATAATAGAAATTTGATGCATTGATAGTCTCAAGCTCTAGATTATTCCAAATAAGAGCTAACTTACAAACCATGTCCATTTGCACTTTAGAATATTAACTGTGATGTATTTTTAGTGTAGATTTTTGAAAAAAAATAAGCTGGTAAATTTGGAAAAGATACTATATAGTTTTGGCTTTTGGGAATACATTAGAATTTTAAATGATTATTTAAATTTAAAACTTTACTTCCAAGGTTAAAGTGGAGAGATTTACTGCAGCATCCTTTTTGGCAAGGAGCCTTTGCTGGATGTGAAAGATCCTTAAATGAAGAAGAGAACAGAAAATGCTTGAGGTCAGTAGCAAAAGGAGGTTGAGATTTAACATTAAATTCAATTCCAAAGCACCACTGTTGTCAATCTTAGCTGCCTTCAGTCGGAGACTTCTGCCATTATAATTCTTGATTTAAATTAAATGGCGCCAACGAGTCTGTAAATATTTGTATTTGACATTTAAAGATTCCTTACCCTCTGATTGTCTTTCTTTGCTTCCCATGCAGTTGCCTGTGAAAACAAAATGGGTGAAGTAGTCGGGGAGGGGTGCACTGTTAAAATGCCTGCCCACTGTCTAACCACCTGCCCTAATCTCTGTCCTATTTTACAAAGGTCGGTGGAGATGTTGGACACTCAAGTGTTGTATTCACACCCCACTCCTGCTTTGCTAGCAACAGAGGGGGAGGGACTGCAGAGTTGATAGTCCAGCAACTTTATCAGATGAGCTGCTCCTTTAGGAATCCCTGTACCCATCTGATGGCTGGACAGACAGCTAGTGTTGAGGAGGCAGTGAGGCTGCTGAAAGACTTGGACAAGCTAGGAGAGTGGGCAAAGAAGTGGCAGATGGAATACAATGTGGGAAAGTGTGAGGTTAAGCACCTTGGTAGGGAGAATAGAGGCGTAGATTCTAAATGGAGAAAGGCTTTATAAATCTGAAACTCAAAAACATATGGGAGTTCTTGTTCAGGATTCTCTGAAATGTCAGTTCATTTGGCAGTTAGGATGTCAAATACAATGTGAGCAATCATTTCAAGAGGGCTAGAATATAAGAGCAGGAAGGTACTGCTGAGGCTGTTCATGGCTGTAGTCAGACCACATTTGGAATGTTGTGAGCAGTTTCGGGCCCCATATTTAAGGAAGGACATGTTGACCATAGATAGGGTCCAGAGGAGTTTACAAAAATGATCCTGGGAATGAAGGGCGGCATGGTGGCTCAAAAGTTAGCAGTGCTGCCTCACAGCACCAGAGACCTGGGTTTGATACCAACCTTGGGTGACTGTCTGTGCAGAGGTTGCACATTCTCCCCTTGTCTGCATGAGTTTCTGCTGGGTGCTCTGGTTTCCTCCCATGGTCCAAAAATGTGCAGATTAGGTGGATTGGCCATGCTAAATTGCTCCATCATGTCCAGGGAGGTGCAGGCTATGTGGATTTGCCATGGTAAATGTGGGGTTATGAGATAGGGCTGGGGGCTGGGTTTGAGTCAGATGCCCTTTCGTGGCTCGGTGCAGATTAGATAGGCTGAATGGATTCTGTGATTCCTATGAGGAGGGGTTGAGGACTGTGGTCTGTATTCGGTGTAGTTTAGAAGGATGAGGGGGAGATCTCATTGAAACTTAAAGAATGTCGAGAGGCCTGGATAGACTAGATTCCACCTTCTGGAGATAATGAGGGCTGGACAATAAATGTTGCTCACATCATGAAAATGGATTGAACAAAGTGGACAATAATTTTTGAGTTGAAATGCATGCAAACTCTGTATAAGAATAAAATAAATGGATCATTTTAAGTTGAACAAAATTGGAAAAGAAAACAGCTGATGAATGGTTAATGTGGTCCAATTCAATTATGCAATCAGAATTCTGTTCTGTATTCAGTATATTGGTTAAATCCAACAACAGTTTACTACAAACTGGATAAAGGGGACATTTCCATTTATCAGTGACCATTTAGGTCAATAGCTGATCTTTGTGTAATACTATATGTCAAGTTACTAGGAAAATGGTGTTAACTGAGTTCTTTTATTATTTATGTACAGCATTTAGATGTATCAAATATCAGGAAATTGTGTAATTTGGTGCCTGCAAACCTGTCAGATATTAAAACAAAATTGGAAGTGATTTATTGCAATTATTAAAATTATTGTCTGTATTACACATAAGTATCAGCATTTTTAAAATGAATTATTTAAAAGATTCTTAAGTGTATTTTGCTTTGCTTTGCTTTCCTATTGTTAAATGGAACAGAGGATGTTTATTTACTGTAACACCCTTGCAAATGTTTTTAGATAATTATGTTTGGTGGTGGAGACCAGGACCCTAACAGTACTGACCTGTTGTCCTTTGTCACTGATTTTGACCATCAGGATCATTTTGAATGATTGGAGTTCACAAGTATGCATATGTACAAAGTGTACCAGAATTCCATGTACTTTGTTTTTCAATTCTAACTCTAGAAATTAGAATTGTTTCACAAATCTTGCATCTGATTTTTAGTGACAGTGAAATTTGTTCGCCAATCATTGCTAGTGAGTTGCAACGGACTCAAGGAAGAGAAAACCTGCAAACGTCAAGCCTTCAAATGGACAGCAAACAGCAACAAAAATCCTACAAATTGGGTAAAATAAAACTTCTTATTGTGGTTAGCGCTCTTTCCATTATGTGTACTTCAAAGAGTCAAGTAATGGACAATAAATACAGGCCTTAGTATGCCCACAAGCAATGAAAAAGTCCATTTTCAAGTTTTTTAAAAATGAGGTTTGACTAGTCAGTTAATATGATTTTTGAGTTGGCTAGAAATACAAATAAACCATGTAGGAAAAGAATAAAAACAGAAAATATCGGATGGTATCTGCAGTATTTTTCCATTTGTCTGCAGGGAGTAATTTGGTTAGAGAGCAGCAAGCATTTCTTTTGAAATGAGTAATTGCCCTTTGGAACAGCTGACTTGTGATTGATAAGGGTTTGCTATTGAAACTTCAAGTGGCAACTTGACTGGTTCCTGTGTGAAAAGTACACTTCAATTGTGGTGGCAAACTAGCCTATTGCTAGTATTGAGTTTCTTTAATTCATCAATTAAACTAATCAGTTTCTTTGCTTGGATTTCGGTCAATGTGCTAGTTTATTTGGGCACGCAAGTTTTGAAATGTTTACTTAATCATCCCAGTATTGTTAATGGAATCTCGCAGGAGTATTATTGTGATAATGTAGACTAAGACAAAGAACTGCAGATGCTGAAAATCTGAAACAAAAACAGAAATTGCCAGACAAACGCAACAGATCTGGCAGCATCTGTGGAGAGAAAACAGGTTAACATTTTGTGTCCAGTGACCCTTCTTCAGCATTATGGTTAGGACAGATTGTTTGGGTTGGGGTGGGTGGGTGTTCGTGTATGTGTGTGTGCGTGCATGGTGGTTCTAGATAGAAGTTAAATGTTTAAGGGTGAACCCTCAGTCTCGGGATATTGACTTAGATTGACACTATGTCTGAGGTTTAAAGGAAAGGACAGCTACTTGGTTGGTCAGCATTCTGTGATTGAGTGTTTGTGGGCAAGAGCTTCATCTCATAGATATAAGGTGGTCAGTCTTGGAATCAGACAGCCGCTTATGAAGGCACATTACATGTTTGTTATGTGTAGTCAGCAACTGTGATTGTTGCTGTAAATGTAAGAGATAAAACTTTTATTTCAGCCTGATGAGTGAAATCAGGATGTTCTGAGCATATATATATTATATATATAAAATAAAGATAGGATTAAGGAATACATTAAGAGAACTAGGAGGTTGTGTATTTGATCTTTAATACATGAGGCATATCTCAAAAATATGAGCCTGTAACCAGGAATGTTTGTTCATTTATCTCATGTATATGTATTGACAGCAAGATTTTAATCGAAACTTGGCTTACAGTTGATGATGTTTTGTCCCTTACAGCAACCCTATGTTTATATGCCACTTGTGGCTTCATAAAACCTTTCAAAGCACTGGTCAGGAATATTAACAAACAGAAATTGACAGTGAACCAAAGGAGCTGTTAGGACAGGTGACGAAAACCTTGGCCAAAGATCAAGGTTTTAAGGAATATTATAGGAGAAAAGAGAAATGTTGATGTTTAGGGAGGGAATTCAAGGACTTTGGGATCAGAAGTTTCAGGCTTTGCACCAGTGATGGGGTGAAGGATACCTAGATGGCACAAGAGGCCGTAATTGGAAGAGAACAAAGACCCTGGAGGGCGATGAGGTTGCAGAGATGAGGAAGAGCATGACCTGGAAGGCTTTGGAAACTAAGATGAGAGTTTTAAATTTGAGGCATTGCTTAACTGGAAGCTGATGGAGATCATAAGGCAATGTGTGAATAGGACTTGGTGCATTGTGAGATATGGGCAGCAGTCCTTGGGTGAACTCAGGTTTATGGACAGAACAAGGTGAAGAAGACCTTTGGATTAGCCATGTCTACGGCTAAAAGGCATGTTTGAGGGTTTGAGTAGCCGGTGAGTTTAAACCAGGGCTGAGATAGGCAATATTATGGAGGTGGAAATGTGTGACCTAGGTGATGATGAGGTTCTGAAGTTTGGAGCTTAACCTGGTCAAATAAGGCATCAAGATTGCCAGTAGTCTGGCTAAGCCTCTGGGAATGGCTGATTTGTTTTAGGCTCCAAAGGTAGTGGCATTGGTCTTCTCAACATTTAATTGCCAATGTGCTGGCTACCTGAAAGAGGCATCCACTTAATTCCATTCCCTGGTTTTGTTTCACATAAGAAAAACATGGGTAACCGTTCTGTCAAGATGTTGTAAACTCATTTAATTGTTCTCACTTTCTATTGAAAAAGAATTGCATACAATTATTCTATCTTTTAAAGTAGCTTATTTCTGTAAAATCTTCAGTTTTGTATGACTGCATTGTCTTCATTATGTATAGTATTTTTATTTTAAATTGATATTTACCCATTATTTTGCAGAAAACCCTGCTGATTTACAGCCAAAAAGTGCACAGGACTTCAATTCCAAGGAGTCCATCTTCTTACTTAGGTACTCATATATGTTTCTTGTATTATTGAATCATTTCTCTCACTAAAGTTTGAGAGTTTGGAATGGGGTTCAACTGTATTGAAGGATTGCATATTGTCAGAGCATCAAGTTAGCTTTTAACATAGCTCTATCACTGAATTTTTACAGCACATTCAGCATGTCTGCATCACTTTGAATTAAGGATTCATTTCATGCCATTTCCCAACTTTTCCCCGTAACCCTGCACATTCTGCTTTTCTCAGACAATAAGCCAATTTCCTCTCGAATGCCTTGGTTAAACCTGCTTCCATCATTTTCTCGGGCAGCTTATTCCAGATCCTAGCCACACACAGCATGAAATATTCCAGCTCTCCACTGCTTCTTTCTCCAATTACCTTAAACCTGTGGGCCCTTCTTGATCTCCTCATCAGTGAGAGCAGTTTCTCCCGATATACTCTGAACAGATCACTCGTGATTTCGAGCACTGATACCCACACCTGGGCCATGTCATGACAAGGGCTGCTTTCAGTCCAGCTAGCCCATATTCACCTATTTACGGTCCCCATTATCAGCTTCTCTTTCTCCTGAGCATACTATAATCTATCCCTCTGTCTCCCTAACTGTTGACATATTTCTTTGGGCTCCATTTCTTCCTATCCTCTAACTCTGCCCCCTTTTTGCCATTGACTTTAAGTGTATCTGAAAGGAAATAAAACAGTCTCAACTCATTCTCCCTTTATTTGAAACAGCTCCCATCCAACACCAAGAACTAGCTCGAATATAAGCCACATCAGCAGTGTAACTCAAAGTGCTCCACCAAAAGGCTCCTCTATTTCACCACAGGTATATTAAAAGTGTTGCATTTACTTGCTTGTGTTCGAATTTATACTTTCTAGCTAATGCATAATGTATGTTCTGTTTTCCATTTTCAGAATATATTTTGTTCATGGGGAGGGAAGGCGCTTGGTACTTTTCTGGGTTTGGCATCGTTAGCAGAGAATGGCCTTTTAAAACTACTTGTTTAAAAATGTATTTCATCTTTATCCGCTGTACCAAGCAATGCAAATTTCAGTATCAAGAAATGCATTATCAGGAGGGAGGGACAAGAGACAAAGAGTGGTCACCCTGCAGATTTGAGAAAATTAGTTACACGTATCTTCCCTAGTAGAATGAATGTCATATTAGCAGCAAGCATTTCCACTGAAGCTTCTTGCTGATTGCCTAAAAAACAGAATGTTTCTACACGAATATACATGTCTATTCCTTCAACTTATTTTCGAAGTGGAACTGTTTGACAGCTTCCTTCTGCCCTCTTGTGGCTCAAGGTACAATCCGTAGTTAGGTCAGAAATAAATAAGTTGCCAAAAGCTTTATAAACTTATTTAGACTGATTGTTCCTCTTGTCTAAGACCAGGAGAGGAGTTTTCCTGGTTATTAACATGGGAAAAATAAGAAAATGTTGTTTCTTTTCGCTCAGCATCTCTCAACGGCAATAAGGAGGTGTTTTGAGGAAGGATCTATTCTGAATATTAAATTTTATTATTTCACATGAGGCGCATCTGGAACATTATCTTTCATACATTGTATTTTAGCTGTCACTGTTATTGGTTGTGGGGAATAAATGAAATTTAAATGTAATGGCGCATGGTTGGGCTTTAAGATGCAAATTTGACTGCCTTGTTTTGGCATGGGACAAGTTCATAACTGATTGCTATTGTGAAAGTGGAAATCAAAAGTTAGGGATATTTATGTGAGTGCTATTGTTGGTGGCTGAGAGCAGTTTACATGATTGAGCCTTTTGTTAGCATTTGTACTACATTAGTTGATATTTACTGTGACAGAAATTTTGGATACATACAAAACGATTTTTCTGTCAGTGATTTCTGTTTCGTTACATAAGGATGTAGGGCAAGCAATTTGCTACAATTTCAGAAAGACTGAGTCTTTCTTAGTCTGATTGAGAAGCATGTTTGGATAATTTTAGACAAGATTCAAATCACCTCAGTGCAAAGTTTTCTAAAAAGAAAGTTTTCCTATCTAAGTGGAAATGTAGAATTTGTTGGAATGATTCTTTCCTCTGCTGCACTTTTACACAGCTACTTCTGAGCCATTCATGCCTTGAAATTTAGCCAAGTCTTTTTTATTTCAAGAGTTTTAATGTAGAGTTCAGAATTCACAGAATTTACATTGAGTTTTGTAAAACAGATTTGTAAAGCAGATCAGTGTCCCCTTCCATAAGATGATGGCAGAGGAGTAGGCAGAGTTGGTGCCCCTGAGCCTGAGGCTAGTCGTCTTCTCTTTCCGTCTGTATTTTCTCCATTTTCTTTTCTCCTTACCTTTTATCAGTGGAAGGATGAGTGTGGGTCCAGCATGGGACCCAGCATCGATATCAGCGGCTACTGCATTGGCGGAGGTGATGTTGGTGAGGTGGGCCCAGCGACAAAAAGATGGTGCCTGCATGAGTGGCGACTTCGTTGGTGGGTGCAGTTCAGATGGCGGTGATGTGCTGCCAGTGGAGCATCGGTGAGGCAGCGGACAGATGGCGCCTGTAGAGTGGGGACTCCAATATTACTAAGTCCGGCATAGGCAGCAGCTGGCGGAGGACCATCGACTGCAGCGTTGACAAGTTGGAGCCAGCAGCAAGAAGATCCCGCCTGTACAGTTGTGACTTATTGTTGGTGGGCCTGGTGCAGACAGTGGCAAGGGGGTAGAGGAGGGGTGCATGGGTGTCACTGGTGAGCTGGCTTAGAACTCATGGCAGAGGTGGTGGAACAAAGATTGGCTCTCTTTCAGTTTTTTTTATACTCTTAAGCTATTCAAAAATGGTGCCAGATCTGGCGACAGTTGAAGCTTTTCACTGTATTTTACTGTATTACTCACTGTTAAAGTACGTGTGACAATAAATCATTCATTCAATCATTCCTGTGACTAATAACCAAAGTAAACAACAATAAGAGTTTGCAGACAATGTAGAGCTGTGCTGATTATCAAATAGCGTTTCCATTTTTATTTTTGCATTTTTCCAGAGACACTAAGTTGATGATTATGCTGTTATCTCACTGAATTGTGGAGCAATGTGGAATCATTACATTTAGTGGCCTGTGCACTGTATTATAGTATATTGAAAAGAGTCATTCTGTCATATTCATTTATGGCAGTTTTGGCATTTAAAATTTATCACAGAATGTGCAGAACATGTATTATGCCTCTCCTGCTTTCAGGCCATTTCATAAGAGTTGGATCTATGAAAGAGCCTCCCATTAGTCCTCTGAATTCATCCTCTTGTAGTCAATTGCTGTGAATTGGTTTTCATGAATTCTTCTCCTTAAAGTACCTGACCTTGTCCTGGCTACATCACCTTATGATTATTTAGAAATACAAATTTCTAGGTTTTGGTCCTTTTATATTCTATGCCCCAGAATTCCTGCATGATTATCAAAAGACAAAACAGCAAGAAGTCAGCAATAAATAACATCTAGGTTGAAAACTCTTTACCTTCATTGCATTGGTGCCAAAATTAAACTGACCATAATAAACAAATGGGATCTACAGTTTGCGGATGGCTGCAGTGTCGTTTTCCACTCTGCGCCAGCCTGGATGGTTACTCTTCTTGCAATCCCATCTGATAGTAATATTGAAAAAGTCAGATTGCATACAAATATACAAATTAGGAGCACAAGAAGGCCATTCGACCTGTTAACCCTGTTCTGTCATTGAATAAGTTTATGGCTGATCTGTCTGAGTTTCAAATTCCACATTTCCATCTATTCCTGATGTCCCTTGATTTCACTGCCTTCTAAGGCAGAGAGTTCGAAAGCCGCACAATTCACTGAGAGACAAAAAAAAACTCATGTTCATTCTAAAAAGACAAAGCCTAATTTTAAAACACTGTTTCTTAGTTCTGTAATTGCCCACAGAATAAACAATTTTACCACCTCCATCTTGTCAAAACCAGTCAGGATCTAATAAACTTTAATCAAATCATCTTAGTTCTTCTAAACTCCAGCCCAGTCTAACCTATCCTCAGAAGCAACGTGTTCATTCCAGGCATCAATTTAGTAAACCTTCTCCGAACTACCTTCAAAACATTTATATCCTTAAACAAGGAGACCAAATCTGCAGACAGGATTTGAGTTGTGGTATCATTGATGCCCTGTGTAACTGAAACACAACATCCTATGTTCAATTCCTCTTGTACAGAAAGATAGCTTTCCATTAGTCTTGTGGTACCCTGCACACTAGCTTTTTGTTACTCATGTACTGAAACACCTAGATCCCTGTGCACCTCAGAATTCTGCAGTCATTCACCAATTAAATATTTTATTCTTCCTGCCAAAGTGAACATCTTCACATTTTCCCATGTTACACTTTATTTGCCAGACTTTTGCCCACTCACTTAACCTATCTATGTCAGTTTTCATCCTTGTTATGTCTTCTTCACAACATGCTTTCCTACCAGCTTTGTATCAACTGCACACTTAGTTACCATGTTTTCACCGAAGCCCTTGACAAACTGTAATTAATTGAGGTCCCTGCACAGATCTCTGCAGGCCCTACTTGTCACTTTGTGCCAAATTTAAAAAGTCCCATTCGTGCATTCTGTCTGTTTTCTGCTGGACAATTTTCTATTCATGCTAGTATGTTATCCCCTATACCATGATCTTCTGTTTTGCAGTAACCTTTTATGTGGCATCTTGCCTTCTGGAAATACAATGCAGTATATCAGCAGCCTCCCCTTTATGATAGAACATGTTATTCCTTCATAGAATTCCAATAAATTGTTTAAATTTCCTTTTCACAAAACTGTTCTGACTTCTCCGATTACCTGAGTTCTTCCAAGTGCCCAGCTGTAGCCTCATTAATGATCGATTCTGACACCTTCCCCATGACGGTTCGCAAGCTAGCTAGCCTTAAACTTCCTGTTTCCTGCTTCACTCCTTTCTTGAACAGACATTTGTTACTTTCCAATCTAAAGGAAACTTTCCAGAATCTAACTTTGGCGAGCTGAGCTTTCATAACCATGGATTTGCTGTTTTAAAAGTTTAAAGTATTGGTCTTAATTCACATTGGTCCCTTTCAGACTGGATGAACAATTCAGTTATGATCACTGCTACTAAGAGGTGTCTTTACTCTGAGGTTAATCTTGTCACATTTCCCAATCCCAAATCTAGTACAACCTGTTCTCTGCATGGTTCCAAAATGTGTGACTTTATAATGTATTTTGAAATAATTCAATGAACTCATCGAGGCTGCAATTGCCGATCTGATTTTCCCAGTTTATATGTAGATTAAAATCACCCATAATTATTACTGCCCTTTTGCCACAGACACCCAATATTTCTGCTTTAAGAATCTTGTTTGTTTCTATAAGGTTGCCTCTCATGTTTCTAAACTTATAGAATCAGAAAATTGGAGTAAGCGTAGGCCACTCAGCCCTTCAAGCCTGCTCTGCCATTCAACATGATAAAAAGGTGTTCAGCACACTTGCCTTCACTGCTCAGTCGTTTGAGTATAGGAATTGGACTATCATGTTAATGTTGTACTGGACATCGGTAAGGCCTCTTGTGGAGTACTGTGTCCAGTTCTGGTTGCCTAGTTATAGGAAGGATAATATTAAGCTGGAGGGTTCAGAAGAGATTTACCAGGATGTTGCCAGGTATGGAAGGTTTGAGCTATAAAGAAAGGCAGAATAGGCTGGGACTTTTTTCATAGGAGCGTAGGAGGTGAGAGGCAACTTTATAGAAGTTAATAAAATAATAAGGGGTATAGATAAAGTTAATAGAAATTGTCTTTTCTCTAGGATGGGGGATTTCAAGACTGGGGGGCACATTTTTAAGGTGAGAGGAGACAAATTTAAAAAAGACGTGAGGGACATATTTTTTACGCAGTGGGTTGTTCGTGTGTGGAATGAACTTCCTGAGGAAGTGGTGGATGTGTGTACGATTACAATGTTTAAAAGACTTTTGGATAGGTACATGACTAGGAAAGGTTTGGAGGGATATGGGCCAGGACCTGGCAGGTGAGACTAGTTTAGTTTGGGATTATGTTCGGCATGGACTGGTTGGACTGAAGTGTCTGTTTCTGTGCTGTATGACTCTATGACTTTAATATCATTGTTTACCACATAAGGGAATAATTTTTAAAACGATTTTTTCAGTTTAGGTAGAGGGTAACATTTCAGAGTGAATGAGTATGCCACTTGCAAGCATTTAATAAGGTCCCGCGTGAAAAGTTATTGCAGAAGACATGATACATGATAGTATGTTAACATGGATAGACAATTGGTTGGCTGGCAGAAAACAGAGAATATACAAAGTAAGTCCTTGTCTGATTGGCAAGATGTGACAAGTGGAATCCCACAAGAGTCGTTGCTGGTGTTTCAACTTCTTAAAATTTACATCAATGACTTAGACGAGGGTAGTGAAGGCATGGTAGCTAAATTTGAAATTACACCGAGAAAGATAGGAACGTATGTTGTGAAGATGTCATGAGGTTGTAGACTGCTATAGATGAGTTGAGTAAGGTTATTACAGTCCTGATTGTGACCTCAAATCTGCATTCCTACTTGCCCCAGATAAACATTCTCCTCCGTGCTTAACAAAAATTTATGCACCTCGGCCTGAAAAATATACAAGGACTGTGTTTCACCACCTTTTCAGGAAGGAAGTTCCAAAGTCTCATGACTCTCTGAGAGAAAAAAGAAGCCTAAATTGGTTTAAAGGGTGACCTCTGATTTTTAAACAGTGACCTTTTGTTTTTAGTTCTTTATACCTTTAGTTCTAGATTATTCCATTAGAGGAAACATTCTCTTCCCACCTACCCTGTGAAACTCCTCAGGATGTTATATGTTTCAAAAAATGTTGCATCTTAGTCTTCTAAACTCCAGTGGATACAAGCCTAGCCAACCGTTTCTCATTTGATAACCTTCTTATTCCAGATATATATTAGTAAACCTTTCTCAACTGCCTCCAGTGCATTTACATCCTATTTTAAATAAGATGACAAATACTCCACACAGCATTTCAGATGCAGTCTCAGTGTCCTATATAACTGAAGCATAATCTCCCTAATTCGTAAGTCAGTTCCCTTCATGATAGTACTATATTTAACATTCTAATTATTTTCTGTACCTGCATACGAACCTTTTGTGATTCTTGCAAAAGGCCACTCAAACCAGTCTGCATCTCAGAACTCTACAATCTCTCATCATGCAGATAATATGCTTCTTATCTATTCTTCCTGCCAAAATGGACAATTTCAAATCTCCCATATCATACTTCATTAGTCACTTACTTTCCTACCTTTGTATTTGTTGTGTGCATTGTGAAATATTCTCTTAAATGTCAGCCACTGCATCCCTGTTGACCTGTTCTCTAACCTAATTTACCGATTCACTTCTGTTCTGCTTCCATGCCCTTATAATTACCTTTATTTAAATTTAAAAAGTCGTCGTGTACCCCTCCTCATTCCCTCAAACTATATGCTGCTAATATGCTGTTCTCAAAAACAGTGCTGAAGATATTGCATAAACTCCTCATTGAGGCTACCTTTGCGCATCTGACCTGTTCAGTCTTTCTGTGTTTCTTCCTTTTATGTTTCATCTTACTAGTGACTTCATGCCTTTATCATTTTTCTTCTCTACCCAAGCTATTTCAATACCTTTGTTTCCTGAACTTAGGTCATCCTTCCATATTGTACTAATGCCATCATTAATTGGTAGAGCTGACTCTCTCCTTTTCCTAGTCTTCCATCATTCCTAAATATCCTGCACACTTCAAGATTCAGGTCCCAATCCATGTGATCCTGCGGCCATGCTTCTGTAATATCTACCAGGTAGGATTTATTCATAACGATTTGTGCTCTCGGTCCATCTGCTTCTTTCAAATACTGTGTGCATTCAGATACAAAGCCTTTAGTTTTATCCTTTTACAATGCTTTTTTCATAAAATTCTAACCTTATCTATTGAATGGCTCTTAGATTTGTTCTCTGTTTCCCTCCTGTAACAAAAATAGAGGTTGCTGGAAAAGCTCAGCAGGTCTGGCAGCATGGACAGCAATCAGAGTTAACATTTAGGGTCAAGTGACCCTTCCTTTGATTCTGATTTCCAGCATCCGCAGTTCTTTCAATTTCCGTCCTATAACAGTTTGTTTTAATTTCTTTTATTGATACATTTCTCTTTGGCCTTGACACTACTCTTTGATTTATTACATCTTTCCAAATTTGATCCCTTACCTCCACTATTTAGTTTAAAATCCTTTCTACTTCCCTAGCTATGCCATCAGCAACAAAGCCTGCCCTGGCATGGTTCTGGTGGGAACTGTCCCATCAGTACAGATCCCCCTCTTCCCCCAGTACTGGTGCTAGTGTCCCACTTATCAGAAACCACTTCACCCACACCAGTTTTTGAGACAGACATTCATCTCTCTAATCTGATTTACCCTATACCATTTGCAGGTTACTTGAATAAAATGCAGAGATTATGAACTCCTTATTAATTTGGTGCCAACTCCTCATCCTGAGTATGCAGAGAGTGTAGGGAAATTAATGGGGCTAAAGACCAATAAGTCTCCTGGACCTGATGGAATGCATCCCGGTATATTAAAAGAAGTAGCTACAAAGATAGTGGATCCATTGTTAGTAACCTTCCAAAAATCATTAGATTCTGGAAAAGTGTTGGACAATTGGAAAACTGCCAATGTAATGCTTTTATTTAAAAAGTAAGAAGACAAAAAACAGATAAATATTGTACCGTTAGTTTAACATCTCTTGTTGAGAGAATGTTAGGAAGTTTAGTATAGAAGATGTAATAACAGAGCATTTAGAAATGTATTTGATCAAGCAGAGTCAGCATGCATCATGAAGAGAAGTCATATCTAATAAATTTATAGAATTCTTTGAGGAGGTAACAAGCTACATAGGTAAAGGGGAAGCAGCAGATGTAATATATTTAGGTTTTCAGAAGGCATTTGATAAGATGCCGATGTTCTCCTTCCACTACCCAGAATGAACTAATTTCAGGTCCAAGTATCGTCTACAGGTAGGTATGGTGGAAAACTAAGTGTTAATGAACCAGGTGAAAATCAGACGTAAATCAGTCCTTAATTAGAATGTTGTGTATTCTCTTCTTGTACTTTAAAATCCTATGTCCATGTCTTTAATGGAAATAACTATATCACCTTGTCATGTTTAATTACACCCACTAGAAAAGGCTGCAACTGCAGTACTTTAAATTATAAGTATGAACACAGCAATTTATAATGGAAAATTTGATGGATTGTGCATGCAGATGCAGTATTTTTAATGTATTAATAGATTTCGTAGCTTAATTATTCGATTGAAGTTTAGTGGAGTTTAATATTATTCTTGTGTCTTTTTTCTGCTAACCAACAGGATATGGACTCCAAAATAAGAGGGCTTATATACGCTGAGGCTGATCTCACAGTGACTCCCATTATGGATAACCCTAAGGTAATCAGGTCAAAATTTGTTTTAATATGATGCTTTAAATGTGAGTTTTCTTAGAATTTGCTGTTTCCTTCCATGATGATCAGGACATATGATTGGAAGCACTTAAATAAATCCATTTTTTTGTGTAAAGGCTGTTCACTGAGAAATTTATATGCTTATGTTAGGAACAAGGAATTAGGAATTTGCCCTCCCACTGATGTGCAAATAAATAATTTTTTTGAAACCAAAGAATTTGAAGTTGAGATTCTTTGTTAAGCTACAGAAAGAGAGGAATTTGTATTGTCTGTTTGTAATAATAAAGTGCCACTTTGTTATCACAGTGAAACCCCAGGGATTTGGTTCTTTTTATACCAGTGTACTAGACTCTCAGGTGTGTTTTTCAGATTCTATACAGCTTGCAAGATATCCATCATTGATGTTCTTCCTGTTGGATATGCACTTGGGAACAGTTTCATGGCTTTGCATAAGTTACATGAAAACAGAAAATAAAAGTCCATTGAACCATTGCAGCACATTTAGTCAAACTCCAAGAATGGTTATTTCACTTAATATATTATTGGGTCTTATCATTTTTTAACTGCTTTCAAGTAAAGCAAATAGTACATATGTTTTCCTTTAGAATAACCGAACACATCAAAAAAAGACGATCAGCAATTCTCAGATCATGAATGTGTTTCATGCATAGTAACAATTTCTGAACACAACAGAGTTAAACATTAAGACACTCAATACATCTATCCGCCTGGCTGCTGTAATGGTCCTGTTGCTGATAGCTGCTGAAGGCTTTTATTTCCCTGGTCATTTTGTAGCTACACTGCTTATTCAAATCTATCATGAAATGAGGAAGGATTTCTCCTCTCAGACGGTAGTCAATCTTTTGTGGGGGAGGGGGGGGGACATACCTCATTGTTTGCTCCCACTATTATGCACCCACTATAGCAGATATCTTCAGATCCTCCTTGACCACAGGCAAGGTTCCAGAGGACTGAAAATTAGCCACTGTTGTTCCCTTGTTTAAGAAAGGAAGCACAGATAAACCAGGAAATTATAGGCTGGTGAGTCTGACATCCGTGGTGCAGAGGCTCTTGGAGAAGATACTGAGGGACAGGATATATGCACAAATGGAAGAAAATGGACTAGTTAGCGACAGGCAGCATAGTTTCATACATAGAAGGTCATGTCTCACCAACCTGATCGAACGTTTTGAAGAGGTGACAAAGATAATTGATGAGAGCAGAGCTGTGGATGTAGTTTATATGGACTTCAGTAAGGCATGTGATAAAGTCCCACATGGCAGATTTGTACAAAAACTAAAATCACATGGGATTCGGGATGGGCTGGCTAAATAGATACAAAACTGGCTTGGTCATAGAAGACACAGGGTAGCAGTGGAAGGGTGTTTTTCAGAATGGAGACCGGTAACTAGTGGTGTTCCACAGGGATCAGTCTTAGATCCCCTGTTGTTTGTAGTATGTGTAAATGATCTGGAGGAAAATGTGGGTGATCTGATTAGTAAGTTTGCAGATGACACGAAGATTGGTGGACGTGCTAATAGTGCCGATAATTGTAAAAGGATACAACCGGATACAGATAGATTGGCAGCTTGGGCACAGAAATGGCAGATGGAGTTTAATCTAGACAAATGAGAGGTGATGCATTTTGGAGGATCAAATTTAGATGTTAATTATACTGTTAGCGGCAAAATCCTAAGGAACATTAACATACAGACGGATCTGCATGTGCAGGTGCCCAAAATGATTAAGAAGGCATATGGCATGCTTGCCATCATTGGCTGTGGCATAGAGCACAAGAGTTGGCAAATCATGCTTCAGCTATATAAAACCCCTGTTAGGCTGCATTTGGAGAATTGTGTGCAGTTTTGGTTGCCTGGTTACCAGAAAGACGTGGAACTTTGGAGAGAGTGCAGAGAAGGTTCACCAGGATGTTGCCCGGTCTCGAGGGCATTGGCTATAAGGAAAGGTTAAAAAATCTAGGATTGTTTTCACTAGAGAGGTGGCGGTTGAGAGGACACCTGATAGAGGTCTACAGAATTATGGAAGGCATAGATAGGGTGAATAGTCAGAGGCTTTTTCCCAGGGTTGAAATTTCAATTACAAGGGGGCAGAGATTCAAGATGAGAGATCAAAAGTTTAAGAGAGATGTGCAAGGAGAGTGGTAGGAGCCTGGAATGCACTGCCAAAGGAGACGGTGAATGCAGGCACGTTGGTGACATTTAAGAGGCATCTGGATGGTTACATGAATAGGGAGGGAATAGAGGGATATGGACTGAATAAGGGCAGAAGGTTTGTTTTTTAGTTTAGTCAGGGCATGATGATCGGTACAGGCTTGCTGAAGGGCCTGTTCCTGTGCCATACTTTCCTTTTGTTCTTTTTTGTTCTGTTAGCGTGGTTGCAAGAATTACCAGAGGAAGACATATTTAGATACCATTTGGCTTGGGGTTCCGTTTGAGATGTTTTCATCAGCGTTTAATCCGTTAGATTTCCACTTACCTGAGGTTTCCATAATGCAGTGAAACTATTTGACTGTCACTGGCAGTTTTGCTCATGATTGGCAGGACATGATCCCCATGTTTGAGGAGGTTTGGTCCCCAAACTTGTAGTGCACAGGGCCACCAACTACTAGGTAAAAATGGAATATTGGCAGACATTTCACGCTGAGCTGAAATATAAACAGAAAACTCAAGAACAAAGGGCTTGATGATTGTAAGAGGTCTAAAATTAAATCGCAAATTAACCATTGATACCAGTTGTGGATATCATGTCTCATGCTTGGCTTCTTAATGCATTAACCCTTCTTGTACTGAATGATACAGTACATGGCTAGCTGGAGAATTTAAAACTGGGATATACTCACTCTAATTTAGAATACATCATTGAAATATAACTCCACCAAACCTTTTCTGTGAAAAGATATTCAAAATAACTAAAGCTAACTGTTTAGCCAGTTTTTCATTGAAGGCATTGAAAACTGTCCAATGACTATTTTATTCTGAAGAATATACTCTAACTATAATTTGAAGTTGAGGAGCAAGGTTCATTTGAACTCAGTGAATTAGTAACATAGCGAAGTAGGAATTGTGTTAAAAACAAATCAAACAATGAATGATTTGAACTGAACAGCTTTGAGTTGAAAACTAGAGTGCATGGTAATTAGGGCTTAATAGGATAGAATACCTTGGTGTAATTTGTTTTAGATGTTTTATTGTTCATCCAGTAAGTCCATAATCTACTATTTACTGTATTACTTTCTGTTGTAAAACATTGCAGTCTTAAACTGTAAGCTGCCCTTGTAAACATATTTTTCTGTGCATTTTTTGTTACAGATATTGAAACCAACACCCATGAAGTTTGATGTGAAAACATTAAGTGTTCCAGCCTATTCAGGTAGCTGTTAATAAAAATTTGACAGAAACATAAAAAACGGAGATAATAAGATTGGAGTGAAGACAGAGTCATGTAGTTTTGGTACTACAGTGGAAGTGAGGTTTGAAACTTAGCTCAGGTTGATCAGTAGTTTTTGGATTATATGTTCAAACTGACTGAGTTGCTGGGGTGATGGAGTGATATTAATGACAAAGGAATGAAACTCAATAACTCTTGAAATCTATTGGTTTAGCTGGCTGAATTGAGAATTTTTAATTCAGCCTGTAACTTAATGTTGAACAGAAAGTCTGTCTCCCTGGAAGCTGTGAGATGGAGGCAATGGTGGAGATATGGTGGGGCGGCGTGGTAGTTCAGTGGTTACCACTGCTGCTTCACAGCACCAGGGACCTGAGTTCAGTTCTACCCTCAGTGACTGGCTGTGTGGAGTTTGCATGTGTTCCTCGTGTCTGTGTGGGTTTCCTCCCACAGTCCAAAATGGGCAGGTTAGGTAGATTGGCCATGCTAAATTTCCCATAGCATCCAAGGGTGTGCAGGCTAGGTACATAAGCCATGGAAATGCCAAGTTGCGTGAATAGGAAAGAGGGGTAGGTCTGGGTGGGATGCTTTTCCATGTGTTGGTGTGGACTGGCTGGGCCAGTGGCCTGCTTCCACGCTGTGGGGATTCTGTGGTTTTCTATAGAGATAAGTGCAGTTGATTTGGTTTCAAAAGGAATAGTTGCCAGAACAAAGTTTGGCTGGGTGCCCCTCCATCCGCATCTTCTTTAACTTGTGTCATGGGATTTTTGTTTAGCCATTATCAGAACAAGTTATCACTGCATCACTAGAGCCCTAATGAATAACTATTCAACAATTTGAGCAATTGAGTGGTCAGCTGTCCATTAGCTGTTGATCATACTAACTTCACAGCTTTTTGTGTTTTTCTTTGGTGACAAAGCTTTAATATATTTTGGATGGTAGCCTTAATAGTTAAAGAATGCTTTAGGGCTGCCCAAGCAAACCATTACGTTGTAAAGTTTAAAAAGAATGTCATTGTGGCTTGCTAAATTGCAGCTGAGAAACTGGTATCTCTAAAGGGACAGGACTGGACCAATTTTATACTACAGCTGTGCTCATTGATTGAAGCTGGAGAGAAGACGTCAGGGGTTCCAAGAGCTAAGTTGAACTTGATATGCTATCTTTGTTCAGTGACCAGTCACAAAGATGTTGCTACAAGACTAATCAACTCACAACTGGTAAGTGACACATTCTTCAATGTTTAATGACTGACTGTAGAGACAATAGACAATAGGTGCAGGAGTAGGCCATTCGGCCCTTCAAGCCAGCACCACCATTCATTATGATCATGGCTGATCATCCACAATCAGTATCCTGTTCCTGCCTTATCCCCATAACCCTTGATTCCATTATCTATAAGAGCTCTATCCATCTCTTTCTTGAAAGTATCCAGAGACTCGGTCTCCACTGCCTTCTGGGGCAGAGCATTCCATATATCCACCACTCTCTGGGTAAAGAAGTTTTTCCTCAACTCTGTTCTAAATGGCCTACCCCTTATTTTTAAATTGTGTCCTCTGGTTCTGGACTCACCCATCGGCGGAAACATGCTCCCTGCCACCAGAGTTTCCAATCCCTTAATAATCTTATACGTCTCAATCAGATCCCCTCTCATCCTTCTAAACTCAAGTGTATACAAGCCCAGTCGCTCCAACCTTTCAACATATGATAGTCCTGCCATTCTGGGAATTAACCTCGTGAACCTCCTGCACTCCCTCAATAGCAAGAATGTCCTTCCTCAAATTTAGAGACCAAAACTGCCCACAATGCTCCAGGTGCGGTCTCACCAGGGCCCTGTACAGCTGCAGAAGGACCTCTTTGCTCCTATACTCAATTCCTCTTGTTATGAAGGCCAGCATGCCATTAGCTTTCTTCACTGCCTGCTGTACCTGCATGCTTGCTTTCATTGACTGATGTACAAGAACACCTAGATCTCGTTGTACTTCCCCTTTACCTAACTTGACTCCATTTAGTTAGTAATCTGCCTTCCTGTTCTTGCCACCAAAGTGGATAACCTCACGTTTGTCCACATTAAACTGCATCTACCATGCATCTGTCCACTCACCTAGCCTGTCCAAGTCACCCTGTATTCTCATAACATCCTCCTCACATTTCACACTGCCATCCAGCTTTGTGTCATCAGCAAATTTGCTAATATTACTTTTAATGCCTTCATCTTGGTCTTGAGACCAAGCATTCCATTAGCATGTCAGATGAATTCTTAGAATTATGACTTTATTTTCTACTTATGATAACTGGCAGATGACCACTGCATATATGTGACTCTGTCATGATATAACTTGATTTTGATTGGGTTCCAGGAGCTGGACAAAACGGTTTCCCTGTATTGCTGGCATTTTGATTTTTTAAATCCACTGCACATCTCCTACAGGCTTATTGAGAGAGGCGGTGGCCTAGTCGCATTATCGCAGGACTGTTAATCCAGAGACTCAGATAACATTCTGGGGACCTGGGTTCGAATCTGAATTCAATAAATATATGGAATTAAGAATCTAATGATGACCGTGAATCCATTGTCGATTGTTGAAAAAACTCATCTGTTCACCAGTGTCCTTCAGGAGAAGGAAACTGTCATCTTTACCTATTCTGGCCTACATGTGACTCCCAACCCACAGCAGTGTGGTTGACTCTTAACTGCCCTCTGGGCAATTAGGGATGGGCAAGAAATGCCGCCTAGCAAGCGATGCCCTCATCCCATGAATGAATAAAGAGGGAAAAAAAATTTACTTGCAAGAAATTTGGTTCTTCAGCTGTAGGAGTATTTGAAAGCAGCATGGTCATTCTTCCAGTATCTAGTGCAATGATCAGATTGAAAGATGTTACTTCGTATTTGAAGACAATAACCTGATAAAGAAATAGCGTCATAGAGTCATACAGCATAAAAAGCCCTTTGGCCCAACTAGTCCATGCTAAACTGGCTTCCTAAATTTAACTATTGCCTTTGTTTGGCCATATCCCCCTAAACCTTTCCTATCCATCTACCTATCCAAATGCCTTTTCAATGTTGTAATTGTACCTGTCTTTAACACTTCCTTCTGGCAGCTTGTTTCATACAAGCATCACCCTCTGTGTGAAAACATTACTTGTCAAGTTCCTTTTAAATCTTACCCCTCTCACCTTGAGCCTATGCCTTCTAGTTTTGGACTCCCCTACTCTAGGGAAAAGACCCTAGCTATTCACCCTGCCTATACTCCTCATGATTTTATAAACCTCCATATGGTCACCCTGCTTAGCCTCGTACACTCCAGGGAAAAAGTCCCAGCCTATCCAGCCTCTCCTAATAACGCAAACCTTTCAGTCTCATAAGAATCCTTGAAAATCATTTTTTCATCCTTTCCAGTTTAATGACATCCTTCCTATAGCAAGGTGACCAGAATTGTACACAGTACCCTAAATGTGGCCTGACTGGTGTCTTGTATAGTTGTAACATGTTGTTCCAATTCCTGTACTCAGTGCTGTGAAAGATGAAGGCAAGCCTGTCAAATGCTTTCTTCACCACCCTGTCTACCTGTGATGCCACTGTCAATGAACCGTGTACCTGCAGCCATCAATCTCTCTGTTTGACAACACTCCCCAACGCATAAGTCCTGCCCGGGTTTGTCTTACCAATTTGCAACACCATGCATTTCTCTAGGGTAAACTCTTCTAGCATTCCTTGTCCCAGTGGCCCAGTTGATCAAGATCCTTTCGTATTCTTAGATAACCTTCTTCACTGCCCGCTATACCACCAATTTTGATGTCATCCGCAAACTACTAACTATGCCTCCTATGTTTTCAAGCAAATCACTTAAAATAATGACGAACAACAGTGGACCCAGCGCTGATCCTTGCAATACACCGCTGGTCTCAGGCATCCAGTCTGAACAACAGCCTTCGACCACCACTGTCTCCTATCATCAAGCCAATTTTGTATCCAGTTGGCTAGCTCTCCCTGTATCCCATGTGATCTAACCCTACGAACCAGTCATGCAGAACCTTGTCGAAGACCTTGCTAAAATCCATGTAAACAACTTCTGCTGCTCTGCCTTCATCTATCTTCTTCATCACCTCTTCAAAAATCTCACTCAAATTTGTGAGATATAATTTCCCACACAAAAAGCATGAGGACTATCCTTAATCAGTCCTTGCCTTTTCCAATGCCTGCAGGCCCTGTCTCTCAGAATCCTCTTCAACAATTGACATTAGGCTCTCCAGTCTGTAGGTCCCAATCTTTTCCATGCAGCCTTTTCTTAAATAATGACACAGCATTTGTCTTCCAGAACCTCACCCTTCACTGTCAATGATATAAATATGTCTGCTAGGGTCCCTGCAGTTTTTTCCCAAACTTCCCACAATGTCCTGGAATACTTGATCAGGTCCTGGGATTTATCTACCTTTGTGTTTTAAGACCTGCAGCACCTCCTCTTCTGCAATGTGGACTCTTTTCAACACATCACTGTTTATTTCCTTGAGCTCTTTCACTTCCATGCCTTTCTCCACAGTAAATACCGGCGAGAAATATTCATTTAGGATCTCACCCATCTCCTGTGATTCCACATATAGATGACCTCATTGATCTTTAAGCCGCCCTGTTCTCTCCTTAGTTACTCTTTTGCTGTTAATATACTTCTAGAATCTCTTTGGATTCTCCTTTGCCTTATCTGCCAAAGCTATCTTATGTTGCCTCTTGTTGCCCCCTTGATGCCTCTTAAATGTATTCCTACACCTGTTATATTCCTCAAGGGATTCACTTGATCCAAGCTGACTATATTTGACATATGCCTCCTTCTTTCCCTTGACCAGAGCCTCAATATCGCTAGTGATCCAGTGTTCCCCATCCTGCCAGCTTTGCCCTTCTCACTAAAGGGAGCATGGTGGCTCTTAACTCTTGTTTTCTTGCTTTTGAAAGCCTCCTACTTGCCAGACGTTCATTTACCTGAGATCAGCCTCCCCCAGTAAACGTTTGAAAGTTCTTCTCTAATACCATCAAAATTGGCCTTGTTCTAATTTAGAATTTTAACTTGTGGACCAAACCTGTCCTTTTTCCTTAAATATTTTAAAACTAATAGAATTATGGTCACTAGTCCCAAAGTGCTCCCCCATTACCATCTAAGTCACTTGTCCTGCCTAATTTCCCATAAGGAGGTCAAGTTTTGCCCTTTGTCTAGTAGAGCAATCTACATATTGATTGAGAAGGTTTTCCTAAACATTCTACTTAAATTTCTCCCCATCCAAACCTTTAACTCTATGGCAGTCCCACTCTATGTCTGGGAAGTTAAAATCCCCTACGATTACAACACTTTCTTACATCTATCCTAAGCTATCTGCGATCTCTCTACATTTTGCTCCTCAATTTCCGGCTACTACTTAGGCCTATAGTACCATCTCATCAAAGTGATCACCCCCTTCTTATTTCTCATTTCCACCTATATAGTTTCGCTAGATGTTCCCTCAGGAACATCCTCTCTAATTACTGCCGCAATTTTTCCCTAATCAAAAACACCACATCCCATCCTCTCTTGTCTTTCCTTCTATCCTCCTATAGCATCTGTACCCTGGAACATTGAGCTGCCAATCCTGCCCTCCTTCAGCCGTGTTTCTGTAATGACTATGACATTCCAGTCCCATGTACCTATCCCTGCCCTCAGTTCATCTGCCTTACCTGTCACTGAAATAATGCAGTTTAATTCATCAACCTTCACTTGTTCCCAGCCAAGCTCTTGCCTGCCATGTCTATTTAATTTGCTCTCTGTTAACTGCTGTACTGGCCTCAACTTTTTCTTTTGTCTCACTATGTTTCGGGACCCACCCCTCTGCCAGAATAGTTTAAACCCTCCTGAGTAACTCTAGCAAACCTCCCCACCAGGTTATTGGTTTCCACCCCCCCCCACCACCACTCCCCAGTTCAGGTGCAACCTGTCCCTCTTGTACAGTTCACCTCTGCCCCAGAAGAGATCCCAAAGATCCAAAAATCTGAATCCCTGCCCCCTGCACCAGCTCTTCAGCTATGCATTCATCTGTCCAAACCTCCTAATCCTGCTCTCACTAGCACGTGGCATCAAGAGTAATTCAGAGATTACTACCCTTGAGGACCTTCTTAACCTCCTGCCTAACACTCTGTATTCATTCTGCCCTTTTTCTACCTATGTCATCAGTACCAATGTGTACAATGACCTTAGGCTGCTTACACCCTGCTTTGAGAATTTGCTGCAAGTGCTCTGAGATGTCCTTGACCCCGACACCAGTGAGGCAACACACCATCCTGGAGTCTTGCTCACGACCGCAGAAACACCTATCTGTGCCGCTGACTAGAGAGCCCCCATCACAGTTGCTTGCTTGGACTTTGCCTTACAGTCATGGTGCCAAAGAATTGGTTGCTGCTATTTTCCCCGAGAAGCTATCCTTCCCAGCAGGATCCAAAAGAGTGTATTTGTTTGAGAGAGGGATAGCTACAGGAGACACCTGTACTACCTGCCTACTCTCCTGGCTGTCACCCATCTACCTGACTGAACCTGGGGTGTGACCAACTCCCTGAAGTTACCTTCTATCGCACTGTCTGCCTCCTGTATGTCTTCAGGGCGTCCAACTGTCGCTCCAACTGTTCTATGAGGATGAAATTTGTGCTTTCATTCCTACTGCAGACTTGATCTTTTTCTTTCTGCATGGGAAGTGGATATTGCTGACAAGACCAGCATTTGTTGTCCATTTGGAGAAGGTGGTGGTGAGCCACTGCCTTGAACTATTGAGGGCTATCTGCTTCAGATACATTCACTGTACTGCTAGGAAGGGAGTTCCAGGATTTTGATCCTATGATTGTGAAGCATCAATAAGCAATATATTTCAGAGTTAGTTGCCATGCATCTGTTGCCTTTGTCCTTCCAGGTGTTGGAGGTTGTGAGTTTGGAAGTTTCTGTCTGAGGACCGCTGATGAGTTGGTGCAAAGCATCTTGTGCATGGTACACAGTATTGCCACTGTGTGCTGATTTAGAAAGGAGTTCATGTTTAAATTGATGTTTGGGGTGCAGTTCAAGCAGCTGCATTGTACTGGGTGGTTCTGAGCTTCTTGAGTGTTACCGGAAACATAGTAGCTAGCATTTATTTTTACTGAGTCCACAGAGGCATTTGTATTATCAACACCGGGACACGAGGGACAGTTAAAGACCTATTGTTCCATTGATCCTGTGCTGTACGGTTACTGCACATTGTATGCACATCATTAGCCTGTCTGAGATAGTAAGAACTGCCGATGCTGGAGTCAGAGATAACACAGTATGGAGCTGGAGGAACACAGCAGGCCAGGCAGCGTCAGAGGAGTAGGAAAGCTGACGTTTCAAGTCAGGACCCTTCCTCCAGCTTCACACTTTGTTTTCTCATTAGCCTGTCCATCTTCTTTCTATCAGTCGACCATGCAATTTCTTGTTGAGATTAAAAAGAACCCCTTTGATAAAAACCTGAAGATCTTAGATGTTTGTAGGTGTAAATTCTTCTATATTACTGACTGTAAGTTAATTAAATATTGCATCTTTACTCAGTAATTTTTGATTTAGTAATAAACTCATAATTGATTATTAAGGAACTTGGTTGATGGATCCTTTTAAGTTTAAAACCTAATATAGGAACAGCGAGATCTAGGGGTTCAGGTACATAGTTCTTTGAAAGTTGCATCAAAGATAAACAGGCTGGTAAAGAAGGCATATGGTATGCTTGCCTTCATTGCTCAGGTCATTGAGTATAGGAGTTGGGACATCATGTTGTGGTTGCACAGGACACTGGTGAGGCCATTTTTAGAGTACTGTATATAGTTCTGGTTGCCCTGGTATAGGAAGGATATTATTAAATTACAGAGGGTGGGGAAAAGATTTATGAGGGTGTTTTCAGGACTGGAGGTTTTGAGGCTGGTTGGGCTGGAACTTTTTTCTCTGGACCATGGGAGGTTGAGGGATGACCTTACAGAGGTTTATAAAATCATGAGGGATATAGATAATGTGAATAAAAGGTCTTTTCCCTGGGGTAGAGGAGTTCAAAACTAGAGGGCATATTTTTAAGGTGACAGGAGAGGAATTTAAAGAGAACCTGAGGGGTGACCTTTTCACACAGAGGGTGGTTCATATGTAGAGCGAACTGCCAGAGAAAGTGGTCCATGCAGGTACAGTTATAACATCTAAAAGGTATTTGGACAAGCACACAAATAGGAAAGGGTTAGAGGGAAATGGGACTAGTTTAGGTTGGAAAACTTGATTGGTACGTACGAGTTGGATGAAGGGGTCACTTTCCATTATGTACGACTCTATGACTCTATCGACGGGGGAGAAACTTTGCTCTCTAATCCATGAAGGCTATTGTAAAAATTTAAAGAGATGGTGAACGGAAACATTTTCCTAATATCCCATCAATTTTATTCTTCTAGTGTCCTTCAAGAATCAGTCCTTGGTGTCTGCTACTTCACATCTACGTGTCAACCCTTGGCAACATCATCCAAAGACACAATGGCAGATCCTGCATTTACACTGACAACACCCAGCTCTACCTTGTCACTATCTCCCTTGACCCCTTCACTGCCTCTAATTTGTCAATTTTTGTCTGACTGTCATTACAGGATAAACAGAAATTTCCTACAGCTAAACACTGGGGAGACCGAAGTCATTGTCTCCGACTCAGTCACCGAGTCCTTTCCCTTGCCACTGACATGATCCCTTCGCTTGGCAAGTGAGCCACATTGCTGACAACCTTGGTCTGAAAGCTGACCTAAAGATTTTCTTTCAACCATTATCTGATCCAGCACCAACACAGTCACTTTGACATCCAAACTGTTGCCCAATTTCACCCCAGCACAGCTCATCTGTTTCTGGAACCTTCATCCATGACTGTTTTTTCCTAGCTCTATTTTGCTACTATTCCTTTTTCCTTAAAGATTCTCCTTAATACATATTTCTGACGAAGTTTTTGTCACCTGCTGTCATACCTCCATATACAACTCAGTGTCAAATTTATTTGATTTTATTTGACACTCCTGTAAAGTAACTTGGAATCTTGTATTACTTTAAAGTACTATAAAAATGCAAATGTTGTTCATCATATAAATGTTTTCGTATGTTCTGCTTTGTTTGCATTTTCGTGCCTGGGTAACTGCAACTCCAACAACACTCAAGAAACTCGATATCATCCAAGACAGAGTAGTTTATTTGATTGGCACCTCACCCAACACTTCAAAATTCACTCCCTCATCCACCAATGCACACTGGCAGCAGTGTGTACCATCCAAAAGATACATTGCAGCAACTTGCTAGTGGTTCATCAGCAGCACCTTCCAAACCCACAACCTTGATACCAAGAATTACGAGGGCAGCAGATGCATAAGAACACCTACACCTGCAGGTTACCACACCTTCTGGTCTCACATCATCCTGACTTGAATTATATTGCCATTCCTTCACTGTCACAGGGTCATAATTTTTAAACTCCTGTTCAAACAGCACTGCTGGTGTGCATAATCCCTATGAATTGCAGTGGTTCAAGCAGCTTCCACCACTTTCTCAAAAGAAATTGGGATGTTATGTTTCATTCCAAATAAAAGAATTTCCAGAAGATTTCTGAGGAAAAATTATGTGAAATGCTTTTAAATTTGGTCCTTCAGCTGTTACAACTGTATCTGTTCTTTGAATAGCAGTGCTCTGATGCCCTTTAAACAACCTTCCCAGCCTGCATCAGTCTGGCAGATGCTGGGTTTACTGTTTGATGCAGCGGAAGACCAACGGCTAAAAAAATGCCAAGTGAACACCACAATCAGATTACTGCAAGATTGACTTATGTTAAATCATGTAAACGGATTGCTACAAGCGAAATAATTGCTGATCGTGGGCATAAATGTTGTTGAAGATAGTTACACCTTCCTATTTATTGAAATTGCAGTTAACTTCGCGCAAGTGTTGTGACACTGCTCTAAGAGAAGATGGTTATGTTGACAACCTGAAATTGTAACACCTGTCTGAATTTAAGTTGCACATATGAGGCTAAGTTGATTAAGGAGTCAGTGTTCTACTGGTAATTATCATCTAAAGATAACTAAATCACCATTTTTTTGTGCAGATTTGATAGATTGAATATCATATTACTGGATCTATTCTTGCTCCCGCTTGTTTTAAATATCAATAGGACGTAGGTGTTGCTGGCTAGGTTAGCATTTATTGCCCATCCCTATTTCTTTTGAGAAAGTGGTGGAAGCTGCTTGAACCACTGCAATTCACATTGTACGCCAGCAGTGCTGTTTGAACTGGAGTTTAAAAATTATGACCCTGTGACAGTGAAGGAATGGCAATATAATTCAAGTCAGGATGATGTGAGACCAGAAGGTGTGGTAACCTGCAGGTGTAGGTGTTCTTATGCATCTGCTGCCCTCGTAATTCTTGGTATCAAGGTTGTGGGTTTGGAAGGTGCTGCTGATGAACCACTAGCAAGTTGCTGCAATGTATCTTTTGGATGGTACACACTGCTGCCAGTGTGCATTGGTGGATGAGGGAGTGAATTTTGAAGTGTTGGGTGAGGTGCCAATCAAATAAACTACTCTGTCTTGGATGATATCGAGTTTCTTGAGTGTTGTTGGAGTTGCAGTTACCCAGGCATCTCATCTCTATTTTGGCTCTCAGTGACATTATCCAACAGCACATCGTTAGTTTTCGGAGGTATGGTAACAATGCCTAGCTTTACCTTTCCGTCAACACTCTTGGCATGCCACGCTGCTTTTAAATTGTCAGACTGCATGTCTGCTATCCAGTACTAGATGAGCAGCAGTTTCATGCAGTAGATATTGGGAAGATCAAAAACATTGTCAATTCCCTTGCAAATGACTATACTGTTCTCCCTGACAATCGTCTGAGACTGAACCAGACTGTTCTCAACCCTTTCAACATATTTGAACGTGAGATGAGCCACTAACGACATATATACACCATCACAGAGTCTACCTATTTTTATCTCCAACATTGCTTGACTGTATCTGTACTTTAGTTCATTCACATTTTGGTCCACTTTAGGCTTGTTTATTACAAGGCTTTATTGCCTCTTACTTCCTACGATTCGTAAACGTACTGTAATGCAAAACCCTTCTTGCCGTAACACACTCAAAAAGTTCACCCACTATTGTTCTGTGTGCAGAACTACATTAGCTCCTGTGCAAATGAAGCCTTGATTGTAGAATTCTCATTCTTGTTTAATGTTTTCATGTTTTCCATGGCAGTCTTGCTTCTCCATATCTTTATTACCATGTCTACCTGGAAAGTTCACTGTACTCTTTCAGTTCAGGCCTCATAAATATCCTTGTGTTGCATGGCTTCATCATTGGCGGCTGTGCAGTAAGTTGAAATGGACATTGAAATCCCACTGTAAACATCTACGCCTGTCTCTCCTTCTATAAGAATCAGTTTAAAACCTTTGTCTTCGATCAAGCTTTCGGTTGTCTGCCTTTGGATATCCTTACATGATGCAGGGTGAAATTTTGTGTGATCACGCCTGTCAAGTGCCTTTGGACATGTGACTGCATTAAAGTTGTTATTGTTTTATATGTTAATTTTGTTATTGCTTAGGTTAGACCTTTTACCTAACAGCATTTATTGCCTAGCTAGGGACGAAGATATTCTCAGGAGAATTAATGAATTACTGGATGTTATCAGAAAAAGTGGCCAACGTTTTTGTTTGGTTCCATAACAATGCAGTGCAGTGATTTCACATGCATTAAAATGCATCACTGTGTCCCCTTCATTTTACATGATTGTGAAAAAATTATGCAAAATTCCTTTAATGCTTATACCTCTAAACAAAATTAGTCATTATTTGCTAAACTTTTTATGAGAATATTCTTCATAAAAGCATTGCTATTTGGCTGATACATTTAACTGTTCAGTTTTATTTCTAGGACCTGAATTCAACTTTTTTTTGGATGATTGTTGGGGTTCATTGACTTGGGACCTCATTGCAGCATATCTGTTGTTACTGAGAGTATTTGTTTGCCCAGTTGGAAGTGGAGAGTGACTTGTGTGTGGAACTACTAAAATGCACTAAATAGGTTATAAACTGATGGTAAACTCATAAAAATAAATGTTTAAATCAATGTGGAATTACTACATTTTTGATCATAGTAATAGCCACTTTGTAGCCTGTCTAGAAAATAGTGAAATGCCTCTGACCTTCATCGTAAATATCAGATGACAAATATTGTTGTAAGCAATCTACGTTCATGTATTCTGTATATAAATATTTCAGAGTTTAAACACTGTTCAGGACCACCATATGAAACAAATATTCAAAAAGTGCTTGTTGTGCGTTTATTTCCAGTTTCCAGTGTTAACACAACAACTGCGCGCAGCTTCAAATTGGGATATGTAAGTATGGCATGCTTCAATTCAAGAATAGGATGCATCTGTTTCATGCGTCATGATTAGTGGTTCTTGGAGGGGATTCTGAAAATGGCAGACCTGACTAAAATCATTCTCCTTTAATTGACTTACAGTTTGAATGCCCCCTGCTGGTGATGCTAAATAAATCTCCCCAGGATGTTTAACTGAAAAAGCAAATCGCACCACTGTATTTTATGAAGTAATACTACCGTGTTTATGGGCATGATTGATCTGTCTGATTCAAATGTTTGAGAAGTCTCTATAGTGGTGAGGTTATGGGACCAAAACCAAAGTTACCTGTTGCTGACTTGAAAGTAAAACATGCAGTAAAGAAGAGCAGAAGTACAGCAGGAGTATCAACTTTATGAAGGTGAATGCTGGAGAAATTAATGAAAATTCTAGCAGCTGGATTATATCATGTTGGTAAAGGCAGAAGGAGTAATGAATATTTAAAATAATCTATTCCAGTAGTTTTAACGATTTACAAAAAGGAGAGTAGGGAAAGGAGTTAATAATGGTGTATTTCTAGAAGGAGAACAGAGGGCATGATGAACATAAGAAAGATCTGTGCTTTCACATTATTGCTGTAATATTAGTTTAAAGCAAATTTACTTCTCATTGATTCTGCTGTTACAGAATAACTGACTCCAGAGCATGGTCTCATGGTTTGATTTGATACCAAGATGAAGCATGAGACATCAGAAGTGGAAATCACACTGTGCCTTACTTCAGAGGCAGTTCAGTCCTTGATGGTCAATTTTCAGTTGATAAATTCAGCATTTGCTTCACATTAATTTTTGTGTATGTGCGATAGGAAACTGGTCAGAAGCAATGATGTAGAAAATAGAATTAATGTTGCAGGGTATGGAAAATGCAGTTTGAATGATTTTTCATAAATGATAATGGATTCTCCATAGTGTTGCTAAAGCTAGTCTGTAGTATGATTGCTCAAAATTACTGTAGGAATTAGGAAATGTCAGAAGCTGAAGCTTTTTGCAAATTGTTTTTTTTATGCATAGAGCAGTGGTAAGATATTTACAGCAATTGATAAGACAAAGAAGCAGTAGGACCATTCATGAATCCCAGTGGGGAACAACATTAAGTGGGAAAAGGAATAACGGTTATCCAAAATTATCCCGTATATCAAATTTCACATTAAAATCAAGCACAATCTTCCTAATCCAGATTTAGAGGCCTGGATAAACCTGGCTTGGGAAAAATGCAGAGGAAGATTGAAATTTTGTTCTGGGAGAGGGAAGATGACAACAGAAGGAGACCAGAGGTTGGCTGAGTACAGAGATGAGATGACAAATCCAACAGTGTTGCTCTGAAATAATAAAACAGAAAAAACCTTCATCCCCTATTCATGCTAATTTATTCCCTCACCCGTACCCAATGGCCCCTCGTACTCTCTGTACTGATCTGTGCTGCTGTACATCAGTCCCATGTTCACATACCTTCCATGCCAAATGGTGCCCCTCTCCCTATGCCGTGTCCCTTTGTAACACGTATTCCAGTGTAGTGCTAACTCACGCTAATGCCTGATCCCTCCATTTTCTTCCCCTACAGCTATCATGACAACTCTCCCAATATAGAATCCCTACAGTGTGGGAGCAGGCCATTCAGCAGTTCTGAGGAAGGGTCACCGGACCTGATACGTTAAAACATTAACTCTGTTTTCTCCTTCACAGATGCTGCCAGACCTGCTGAGCTTTTCCAGCAACCTTGTTTAAGTCCACACTGACATTCTGAAGAACATCTCACTTAGACTCCCTCTATCCCTGTAACCCTGCATTTCTCATGGCCAGTCCATCTAGCCTTCACATCTTTGGACTGTGGAGGAAACTAGAGCATCAGAAGAAACCCATGCAGACAAATGGAGAATGTGCAAACTCCATACAGACAGTTGCATAGGGCGGAATTGAACCTGGGTCCATAGTGTTGTGAGGCAGCTATGCTAACCACCGAGCCACTGTGACCTTGGGATGCATGCTGAGATGAAATAAAGTTTCTATGTGTCTATCAATATATTCACTAGTTAAGAAACATTCAGATAAAGCCTCATTCACTATGTTTAACTTTCTTTAATCCCTTTGAAAAATAAGCATTTGAATTCCTAGCCCCACTTTGGAGAGTTTATATGTACTTGGAGTTATCAATCAAGCTATAGACTGTGACAGGCATCAAATTGTAGTAATGAAAGGTTGCAAAACCAGTAATTTAGGACCAATTCTATAATGTTTATAATATCATGAAGGGCATGGATAGGGTGTATGGCTAAGGTCTTTTTCCTAGGGTGGGGGAATCCAAACAAGAGGGCATAGGTTTAAGGTGAGAGGAGAAAGATTTTAAAAGGACCTGAGGGCTAACTTTTTCATGCAGAGGGTGGTGTGTAAATGGAACGAGCTGCCAGAGGAAGTAGGGGAGGCCGGTACAATTACAACATTTAAAAGGCATCTGGATGGGTATATAAATACGAAGGGTTTAGAGGGATATGGGACAAATGGTTGCAAATGGGACTAGGTCAGATTGAGAGCTCTAAAACTCTTAGATAGCCCTCATATAGTTCTCAACCCCATGTTCCTGCATTCTACCCGTAACCCTTGATCCCTTACTAATCGAGAACCTATCTATGTCTGTCTCCAACACACTCAATGACTTGGCCACCACAGCTGTCTGTGGCAATGAGTTCCACAGATTCACCACCGTTTGGCTGAAGAAATTCCTCTTTATCTCAGTTCTGAAGGGTCAGTCCTTCTGTCTGATGCTGTGTCCTGAGGACCTAGTCTGTCCTCCTAGTGGAAACATCTTCTCCGCATCCACTCTATCCAAGTCTGTCAGTATTTTGTAAAGTTGAGATCCTCTCTCATCCTTCTAAACTCCACACACGACAGACCCAGACTCATCACACGCTCTTAATATGACACTTCCTTCATCCCAGGATCATCCTTGTAAACCTCCTTTAAGGCCAGCACGTCCTTCCTTCGATACAGGGCCCAAACAAGCTAACAATATTCCAAATATAGTTTGACCAAAGCCTTAGGTAGCCTCAGCAGTACGTCTCTGCTCTTGTATTCTGGCCCTCTTAAAACGAATGCTAACTTTGCATTTGCCTTCCAAACTACCAACTGAATATGCATGTTAACCTTAAGAGAGAAATGAATGAGGACTCTGAAGTCCTTTTGTGCTTCAGCTTTCCAAAGCCTTTCCGCATTTAGAAAATAGTCTAGGCTTCTATTCTTCCTACCAACATGCATAACCTCACGCTGTTGCATAATATATTCCATCTGCCACTTTGCCCACTCTCTTGGCCTGTACAACTCCTTCTGCAGCTTGCTCGCTTCGTTAACAGCCCCTGCCCGTCCACTTATCTTTGTGTCATTTGCAAACTTAGCAAAATTCTCTCAGCTCTATCATCCAGATCTTTGAATAGTGGTCCCAACTTGGACCCTTGTGGAACTTCACTAGTCACCGGCTGTCATCCTGAAAAAGATGCCTTTATCCCGACCCACTGCCTTCTACCAGTCAGCCAATCCTCTATCCATGCCAGGAAAATGAATTTTCCAAAAATGGTATCAGCGTAGAGTAGAGTTGCTTACAGGATGACCAGATTAAAGAATAATGTACATTTTTTTACCAGCAGTGATTGCTGCAAATGTTAATCTTTTCAAACAGTTTTTTTCTTTTAATGTCCTTTAGGGAAGGAAATCTGCCACCCTTACCTGGTTTTCTTTTAATGTTTCTCACAGTTGTATTGCATTGCTGGATTCAGAAAATTTTAGTTACATATTTTCCCATTTTAGTTGATAAGTTGACACACCAATCAATGCACCAAAAACAAATATGATTTTTCCAGGAAGCAAACAACTTTTTGTTAATATAAGAAAAGCAACTATCATATTAGCTAAATTTATAATTTGACCCTTTTTTTTAATCATTCATGGGAAGTGCGTGTTGCTGCCTGGACCAGCATATATTGCTTGGAGGGCAGTTAAGAGTCAACCACATTGCGGTGGGTCTGGTGTCACATGTAGGCCAAACCAAGTAAGGGTGGCAGATTTCCTTCCCTAAAGGGCATTAGTGAAGCAGGTGGGTATTTCCTGACAATCAGCAGTGGTTTCATGGGCATCATTAGACTCTTAATTCTAGATTATTGTTGAATTAAAATTCCACCATCTGCCATGGTAGGATTCAAATGCAGGGCCCCAGAACATTACCAGGGTCTCTGGATTAATAGTCTAACGATAATTCCACTAGTCCATCACCTACTTTACTTGACTCATGTTAAAAATGATTTTACTTTGTTTCCCTAACAGGTGACACTAAATTTATCCCATGATAAGATTTGTCTTTATGATCATCTAATCGAAGAACTTTGGTGATTGTGATTTTCCATTTCAAAAAAATCTTCCGCTAAAAGCATCTGCATGCAGTGGTTTTGCTTTCTAGACGACATGTTTGAATAATAATATAAATGAACGTTGTCAGCAAGCCATTTGTCCGTGAATAATATTCTTTCAGCAGATGTGCATTCTTTTTGAGTTAGATGAAATAATAGAGGAAAAAGCAGTGATTAATTGAGTCTGTTGTAGACTACCAAGTCAGGAAAGATTACATGTGCTGCTAGTTATTCTCAAATCTAAGAGATGTGTTAATGAAATTGTGATGGGGGTTTCATTTTGCATTTCATATTTGGGCAAACACAGAATTAGTGACTTCACTATTTCTACAAGTTATTGTTGAATGACATGTAAGTCAGATGGTTGTGAAACCTACAAGTGGAGTAGCTTTGTCATCATTTAGTGAAGAAACGATAACCATGAGTAGTTAGGGGGGAGCTTAAAATTTGTACTCTGGCAAAGGCGAGGAACATAACCAAGGATGAAATTTAAGATGGGTTTGAAGGTGATGGAGCCCGTAAGATGTAGCATATAGCCTATTGCATTCCCTGTCTCCTGTTTATGCACTGGGGCTGGTGGAGAGCCTCATCGTACCCCCAAACACCATAACTCTATTCACTTTCCCCCTCGGGGTGGGTAAGGTGTCAGTTTTTTTTTGATTTTTTTTGATGTATTTAAATGATTGGAGAAAGCAATAGTTTTTAAAAAAAATCAATAATACCAAGTTTTGAGGAATAGGGAAGATGTGAAGTGATTTCAGCGAGTTATGAGTCAGGAATGTTGGATAATATGGGAAAATGTAAAGGTGAAGAATAAAATGTCAGAGAACAGCATAAGCAAGGAAATTTTACAGGGTAAATGCCGCAAGATTTGTGGGTTTTAGCAGAATACACCCTTCAACTGTTGTTTCAATACGTAGTGATAATGGCAAGGGACAAAAGAACCTAATGACATACAGTTTGTGCAAACCACACTGAACATAGAACATAGAACGTTACAGTGCAGTACAGGCCCTTTGGCCCTCGATGTTGCGCCGATCTGTGAAACCGATCTGAAGCCCATCTAACCTACACTATTCCATTATCATCCATATGTTTATCCAACGACCATTTAAATGCCCTTAAAGTTGGCGAGTCTACAACTGCTGCAGGCAAGGCATTCCATGCCTTTACTACTCTCTGAGTAAAGAATCTACCTCTGACATCTGTCCTATATCTATCACCCCTCAATTTAAAGCTATGTCCCCTCGTGCTAGCCGTCACCATCCGAGGAAAAAGGCTCTCACAGTCCACCCTATCCAATCCTCTAATCATCTTGTATGTCTCTATTAAGTCAAATAGACTTAGACACTGGCCTGACTCAACAACAAAAACAGAAGTTGTTGGCAAAGCTCAGCAGGTCTGGCACCACCTGTGAAGAAAAATCAGTGTTAATGTTTTGGGTCTGGCGACCCTTCCTCAGAACACCTGACTTAACTTTTGTAGGAAGGACATCTGGGTATTGAAGAATGAAAGGCAACAGACATTTAGAAATGGGACTAGTGCTTTGAGAAAACACTATGGATGCGTCTGTGTTTACGGTAGGTTAAAGAAGAGTTAGATGTAATCTTCCTAAGGAACTCAAAATCTGAAAAGGAGTAGAACTTCTTTGACCTAGATTTTCCCAGAGTTGGAAGGAGTTTGGAGCCATTTACAAATGCAGACATTCAAAGTAGTCACTTTCTCTTCAGCTGTTGCTGCTGGAAGGAGTTTGATTATTTGTAGTATGAGTATTAATTTACTAGTTCTGGTGCACCCCTCACTTATAGAGATGTCCAGAGCACTTTGCAGGGTTGTGGACACTGAGCATGATGAAGAAAGAGAGGACAGACATGAAAAAGTATGTCAAAAGCTGAATTGCTGAGATTGGACTTTAGGAGGCTTTTGAAACCATTGAGGCAGTTGACGAGTTGGATGTGTTGAGGAAAGGTGTTAATTTTTGTTTAAGGAGTTAATTTATTTTAATTTCCATATGGAAATGACCAGAAGGACTAAAACAGGATTTCTAAAATTTCTAAAACAGGGATGATGTCAAAATTGGAGTAACCCAGCATTCAATTCAATTGAAAACATAAGAACATAAGAACTAGGAACAGGAGAAGGCCATCTGGCCCCTCGAGCCTGCCTCGCCATTTAATAAGATCATGGCTGATCTTTGAGACTCAGCTCCACTTACCCGCCCACTCACCATGACCCTTAATTCCTTTACTGTTCAAAAATTTATCTAGCCTTGCCTTAAAAACATTCAGTGAGATAGCTTCAACCACGTCACTGGGCAGGGAATTACACAGATTCACAACCCTTTGGGTGAAGAAGTTCCTCCTGACCTCAGTCCTACATCTGCTTCCCTTTATTTTGAGGCGATGCCCTCTACTCCTAGTTTTATCTGCTAGCGGAAACAACCTCCCTGCCTCCACTTTTTATATTCATAAAATCTTCATAATCTTAAATGTTTCTGTAAGATCTCCCCTCATTCTTCTGAATTCCAATGAGTATAATCCCAGCCTCCTCAGTCTCTCCTCATAATCCAACCCTCTCAACTCTGGAATCAACTGAGTGAATCTCCTCTGCACCCCCTCCAGTGCTAGTATATCTCTTCTCAAGTAAGGAGACCAAAACTGCACACAGTACTCCAGGTGCGGCCTGACCAGGACCCTATACAACTGCAGCATAGCCTCCCTATTTTTAAACTCCATCCCTCAAGCAGTGGCAGACAAAATTCCATTTGCCTTTTTAATCAACTGCTGCACCTGCAATCCCATCTTCAGCGATTTATGCACAAGGACACCCAAGTCCCTCTGCACAGCAGCGTGCTGCAATTTTTTACCATTTAAAACATAGTCCATTTTGCTGTTATTTCTACCAAAATAGATGACCTCCTACTTATCAACATTGTACTCCATCTGCCAGACCTTTGCCCACTCACTTAGACTATCTATATCCCTCTGCAGACATTCAGTGTCTTCTGCACACTTTGCTCTACCACTCTCACCTTAGTGTCATCTGCAAATTTTGACACACCACACGTAGTCCCCAACTCCAAATCATCTATGTAAATTGTAAACAATTGAGGTCCCAACACTGATCCCTGAGGCACGCCACTAGCCACTGACCGCCAACCAGAAAAACACCCATTTACCCCTACTCTTTGCTTTCTACTCGTCAACCAATCCTCTATCCATGCCAATACATTACCTGTAATACCGTGCAACTTTATCTTATGTAGCAGCCTTTGGTGTGGCACCTTGTCAAATGCCTTCTGGAAATCCAGATACACCACATCCACAGGTTCCCCATTGTCCACCATGCAAGTAATGTCCTCAAAGAATTCCACCAAATTAGTTAAACATGACCTACCCTTCATGAACCCATGCCGGGTGTTCCCAATGGGACAATTTATATCCATATGTCTTTGCTATTTCTTCCTTAATGATAGATTCAAGCATTTTCCCCACTACCGAAGTTAAGCTAACTGGCCGATAGTTACCTGCTTTTTGTCTACTTCCTTTTTTAAACAGTGGCGTCACATTGGCTGTTTTCCAATCTGCGGGAACCACCCCAGAGTCCAGTGAATTTTGTTAAATAATTACTAGTGCATTTGCTATTTTCCCCATCACCTCTTTTAGTACCCTGGGATGCATTTCATCAGGGCTCAGCCAGAAGATGGCAGTAATAATTTGCAGTTGAAAGGTCTATGTATTTAGTTTTTTTGCATCATGTATAGTTTTATAGTATAATGTCTGAGTCAGGACAGTCTCAACATAAAGCATCTTTTGAGACTTCACTTGCAGGATAATGTTTTGTGACTACTGTCATTTGTCTACAACTCCAGGAATATTTTCTGAACTTATATTCCATTTTGGCTCTTGAAATTTGACAAGGAACATTGGCCTAATACAGTCAGGCTGTAAAAATAACTCCAGAATTATTATGCTAAAAGCTCCAGTTAAATGCAAAAATCATGCAAAAATATTTTGAAACCAAAATGACAAAAATAAAATGAACAGCAAAAAGATCAGTTTGAATCCTTCCTGCCAGTCATTAGCACAGCTAAAAATTGATGGTCCGAAATTAGTTTATGTAGTTATATGGTGTTCTTCAGAAAATGAACTACTTTAGTACATGTCATGACTTTTCAGTATGTCTAGTTATTTTGCCTTACTCTGATTAAACTAAACGCATGGAAAATGCAAGTAAATCAAAATTACTTGAGGTGCTTTTATTTTCCAGTTGAAAATACAAAACAAAATGATATAAGCCGATGTATTAGAGAAATGGCAACATTGCTAGTATGACTTCATTCTGAATTTAGTAAATTAACACCCATTCTCTCATTTTCAGTCGTGCCAAAGTGATTCGTCTGATTGGCTTACTGGCGTGCCACACAACTGAACTGAAGGATGATGTACCAATCACAGAAGTAAGAAAGTTTATTTTCAATGTAGGACGGTGCAAGTGTACATCAGTTCCTAATTTAATAAAACTCAATTTCATATCTCAGACCTTAACAAGGCACACTTCTTAGTTGAGAATAGGTAATTGGACTGATTGCAACTTTCTGGCTTTATACATTTCCAATCCTAGACTTGTTTTATGTTGTTCTTCACACATCCTGCAAATCCAGGAATATAGTTTAGGAGAAAAATTGTGCTGCTATATAAGCATCATCAAGCAACTATGCATCCAGCTATGACAGCATTTTTCTTGTGCTAGTTTGGACCAATTTATCTCATTTTTATGTGCACACAAATAATTAGCTAGCTTGTCTTAAGCAGAAAAAATATTTGAAATTAAATAATTTAGATATAATCATTTGCAAAACAGAAGCGTAGAATTCAAAACTAGTGAGGGATATGTTTATTATCTGGACTAGAGAGAGTATTGATGCAGCGAAATGCATGAATGTGCTGACTGAGTTGATAGATTGGTAGTTTCCTGCTGTAAAAGGCCAAATACATTGTAAGAAATACCTTAAAATAAGTAATGTTTCTGGTGACATTTATGCTTCATTGATCAAATGTATGCAATGTGATTATTCACAGCATTGACATTTCAGTTTGCCAAGAGCTCAATTCCTTTAAGAAGCTTTCATTTATTTAACCCAAAAGCTAATGTTTCTCAACTGGTAATTTAATATTTTGCAATCCACAGGCTGTCAGATGAAATGACTCTTTCACTTAGTGTGGATGACAGTAATGCATACATATCTGTTACATCCTCAGTTGTTAACACAGTAGCCTGTAATTTCTTGGAATCTTTTGATGTAATTACAGTGCAAAAGTGAATTAGCATCATTTTTCTTCTGTCAAAATTTGCACGTAACTGATTAATGCAGCTTAATGCCAAAGCATCGCAATGCAAAAATTTTCTCAATTGATTGCGCACTGTTAGTTATGTCTGCCGAAGCCCCTGTTGCTTATTTACATAGATCTGCCTCCATGCAAAAGATTACCTTAGAGAGTTACCTGCACTTACAGCAGTAATGTCCTGTTTGCATTTGAGCCACTGAATATATCCAAGACCCCAGAGTCGCACAATATTGACATTAACTGAAGGAGAAACTAATATTCCACAAATGGGAAGTTTCAGCTTTTTTTGGGAAGATGTACTTTTGTCTTTCTGTTTTGCAGATGATTAACCATACAAGCTTTTTCTGAAATAATTAATTTGAAAGCTAAAATAGTTTTAACTATCATCCCAAAATTGTTGCGTTTGACCTAGAGATTTAAACCGTTTTGTGCAGTCCCATACAGTGGGGCAAAAAATTATTTAAATGAATAGTTTGTGATCACAATTTGTAGGACCCAGGCATACTTCATAAATCAATATGTGTGTAAATATGTAATATTTGAAGAGCTTTGGCCATAATGTTTCATTCTCATGCTTCCTAAATAACTGAAGAGAAACTGCAGAGTTCTTCAAATAATTGACTTTTGTTAAATTATGTGATGTATTGAAGTAGAAATTAGTGTATTGAAAGTATAAATCAATAGAATCAAATACTGAGTCATATTCGTTAATGCAAGTATCAATGCTTTTAGATAAAACTATGTGATACAATGGAAGTTGCTGTATAAATCTGTGTTTTACCCTCCAGAATTTGTTGCACTTAGCAGGGATTCATGATTAATCAACAGTAAAGTTGAATTAATTGCCAAGTTTAATTATTTAGAGAAACATATGCTGAAGTAAAAATGCTACCATTCATGTCGAGATAACAAGGTGTAGAGCTAGATGAACACAGCAGGCCAAGCAGCATCAGAGGAGCAGGAAGGCTGACGTTTTGGGCCTAGACCCTCCTCCTGAAGAAGGGTCTAGGCCTGAAACGTCAGCCTTCCCGCTCCTGTCATGCTGCTTGGCCTGCTGTGTTCATCCAGCTCTACATCTTGTTATCTCAGATTCTTCAGCATCTGCAGTTCCTACTATCTCTGTACCATTCATGTATGTAGTTTAGGTAAACTTTAATAATATGAGACTAACACAACCACAGATGTTTATCAGCACACTAATTGGTGTAACTTTCACTACCACTTCTGTGCAGGTATAATCCTGTGAATTTCAGGTCAATATGAATTCATTTGGGGTCTTCCACATTAAGGATCCTATATCGATGCAAATTATTGTTGCACTCATCTTGGACTTTAAGCTGATGGTGATGTCAAAGTTCACAGTTTGCAGCAGTTGATCGCTAATTTTGGTTCTCATCTTTGCATGTTTAGCCTTAGCTTGGCAACACTTGAGGAGTGAAATTCCTCTGTGCCTTTGATCTTAACAACATATGAGATGACTATCAAGCAGTGCTCCTCATAAAATATTCACATAATCACAACAGAATTAGGGTTGGCATAGAGGGAAAACCTTTGCCTCATGATGTGTGTAATCCTTGTATACAATGTCAATAATTCTGTAACAAACTGAGTACTAAAATACTCGTGACTGAGAATTATTTTTACACAAACAGTGTGGTTATCATCGTCTTTATTGCTGTATAGCCTTTCTATTTGGTAGATGAACTAACTCTACTTCATACTGAAAATGATGCCGGAAGACTGGAGTACACTTACTTTGACAATACGGGAATTCATCATTGATATAGTCAACTTGACTGAAGGGGTCATCCTCCCAAGATAAATGCACATATCCATTGCTGAAAAGTTCTAACCACAGATTGTAACTTTGCACTTGAGATAGGTTTTTCTGGAGCAGTCTTGTATATTGCTTCAGTTTTCTTTGTGCTGATTGCAAAATTGAAGTTGTTGCATGTGTTTGGAAACAGCTGCTGGCACACAGTTATTGGCGAACAGAATATAATAAAATGTGACTTTAGGGATCTTTGTCTTTATCTAGAGTCACCCCAGATTGGGCAAGTTCTTGGCCATGCAAAATCTGATTTTTAAAGTTGGGTCACTAACATGAAATGTTTGATGGACAAAACAAAAATGTGTGTTGATGCGAGCACACATTAATGACTGGAAATGGATCAAAAGACTCATCATCATTGAGGGGCATTCCTATTCTGAACTAGCAAACCATTGTGACACATTTCCCAGGGCAGCTGGATTCTCTACTTTTTCCAAAGAATCTTATAATCCTGTATCCAAGGCCTTGGTCAGGTCAACAAACGTAATGTAGAGGGTCCTTACTGTGTTCTTGACATTTCTCCTGGCGCTGTCTAACTGCAAACACCATTTTAGTGGTTGCTCAGCCTCTTCTGAAACCACATTGGCTCTGCAGCAGATCCTGGTCGAGATCTGACACTAGGTGGTCCAGAAGGAATCTGATAAAGAATTGCTGGCAATGGAGGGAAGTGAGATTAGTTATGGAAAAATTGATGAGTTCCTTTTCACTTGCACAGCTGTACGATGAAGGCACCCTTGTATTCTTGCGGGATGGTTCCTGCTCCCATGTGGACTGATACAGCTCAATGAGCTTCATGACCAGGCATTGGCCTCCCAACTTGTGGACTTTACCTTAATTAGTGTCAGCTCTGAACTTTGCCGTAAGACCGGGTTTGACAGCATTTGTCATTTCTAACCCTGTGGGAGCATCATCCAGACACCAGTTGAATGCAACCAGTGGCAGCTTATTGATTGATTCTTTATAGGTGGATGAAGACTGATTAAAGATGTATACTCATCTTTCTAGAATTTAAGTGTTTTCTGTGAGTAGCATTAACCTGTCGTCACTGAGGATTAGTAAAGAATCAGTCATCTGAATCCTGTAGACAGATTTCAGAGCATAGTAGAATTTCTGACAGTCTTTGCATTGTATATATGATTCAAACCAGTCAGCTTTCTGATTCAGCCAAATGTTGTATATATCTCTGAGCTTGCTTTAAAGAGTCTTGTGGATGTTTGAGTCATGACCAAGTATGGATATTGGTAAGGAAAACGCTGTGGAGATAATGTTTCTCCTCCACTAATTTTTGGAGTATCTCATTTTATTTGTTGAACCAACCTTGATGCTCATAAAAGGTTGGGCCAAGGGTCTTTAGAACAGTGGAGCACACTGTTCCAGAATGTCACCTGGTCGTCCTTTTATATAGACTATTTTTTAATGTATTTTTGACTATGAACTGAAATGGGAAAAGGGCTGTTTTATAATCAAGGATTGTACAAAGGATTCCTGCACATTTCAGAAGCAAGTTACCAAAACCCATTGTAAATGGTGTTTAAGGTGTTGTTTTGTTCAACCAAGTTGGTTGCGGAATTGCTGGCATTGGGGGTGTATACTAAGTGAGATTCATCCAGTAACAAGTAGCTGTTTGGTCTATCGAATGGTGACTAGTTGTTGATGACAAAAGCCATCAGTCTGCTAACAATTATGTGATTGGTTCCTGGGCTGTGAGTGCAAATGATACTTCCTTAGGACCCCCAGAAGAGAAGATGGCATGTCTCAGCAGTAGGAATACCTGAGGCTTAAAAATGAGTTTATTTTCCCTCATCAGTTGCTGTATTCTGTAGCTTTTAACCAATAAGTCAGAGACTTGATAGTCTGTGAACCAGTTACTTTGTGCCTTCTGCGAAGAAGTGAAAAGTGCCGAGAGAAGAGAGATTAAAGAACAGCAAGATTTGGCAAGGCAAAAGCATTTCAGCAAACCCTATGAACCAAGACCATTGAACTGCCATTAAACAGTTTTATAAGGAGGTGAGAGTTTTAATTGGTAGAGTTTTAATTGGTAGAGTTATATGTCAACAGTTCATATTTTTAGCTGGAAATAGTCATTCTTGTTAAGTACAGAAACCTTGGCCTTTTATGTTCGTGTGGATCTAAACAGACAGGTTTCTTGTGTATATTTTTAAAATCTTGAATTTTTGTAGCGACTCTGGGAACAGTAGAGCTTGATTTTCAGTGTGCTACCCCAGTGACATTTGGTGCAGCGTGTCCATTTTCATTGTACACGTGATTATCATGTTTCTCTGATAGAGATTCCTTCATCACTGTCCATTTCAGCCTGTTCTTAACCTTGACATGAGAAACAGTCATAAATAGTTAGAAGATATATTGAAGCTGATGTCCTTCCCACTGCACTACTTTCAATCAGCTTAAGGGTTTCAATCTTCTTAACCTTCTCAAGAGCTATTCTGTGTAGAAGGAGATACTTGAAGAGAAAGCTGTGAATTTTATAAATAAACAAATGCACATTACTATACTGTTCTACATGTAGTACTCATATTTACACCAGAGCAGCTGAAAAATATCAGGCTGTAAGCATACGGAACTTCAGAGCTCAAGATCTGACATGAAATCTCACGTATGAAGTGTTGATACCTGTCTCAAATCAAATGTAAAAGGATTTCAAAAGAAATGTCAGACATAACCTTTGGCCTGACAGATGCTGTTAAGTCTTGTTTTCAGAAGTTATTTGTTTTGGTTTGCACAGAATCCAAGTAAAGGAAGTGCAGTGTTAAAGAAAATTTTGTGTCTAAGGTTTTATGTCAACATCTTCTTTAGAAGCACCCCCTGGCTGATTCTCCTTTGAAACTACTTCTTTTTTTCTTTTTGTTTCTACTTGCCACTTAAGTAAAAGATGTACTAACTGCAAATCGCAAATTAGTTGCGTTATGTGCCTTAATGGATACAATATTTGGAGCTAGCATTGAAGGAGCAAATCTCAAGCCTTGAGATAGCGATGAAGCATGCTGCAACCAAGATCAAAGAATGTTATGGAAGTAATGTAAATAATAAAGTTTAAATTGTAAAGCACATTAACTTGCTGTTACGGTTTGTTAGTTCAAAGGATGTAGGATAATGGTTTGAAAAGCTAAAAATAGACAACAAAATATTATGATAGCAGATGATGTTTGTCAAGTATTCTGTGGATGTATTTCCAGCCATTGGCCAATAAGGCAAATATGGGCCATTTCAAAAGATCCCATGGTGACATGCTATTGAGTGACAAATAATTAACAAAGATATTAAGTGACTCCTCCCTTCCTGTTTTTATGAAGCAGACTATAGGCAGACTTTGCAGCACAAAAGTTGAATCTCTGCAAAGTGGAAATGGAGGAAGAATTGCAGGGATGAAAAGTTTCCGCACCAGGAACCACGGGAATGGCCCTGCGGGGGTAAGAGTCATGGTCAACTCGAGGTCAGGTCCAGTGACATGTGAAGTTTGAGTAGGTGTGAAGGTTCTGAAGAAGCACACGGACCAAATGAAAGGTGCAAACTTACAAATGGAGCAGGAGCAAAACATGTCTGGCTCCTCGGAATAGCTAGAAAGCAGTGCACTCTTTTTCCGCTGGTTCTCGCTATCCATCAAGCATTGAAGATACCACAGAATCTGAGGTAGACATGGCAGATGTCACTGCCTCAACACCTTTACCGTCTAAAGAAGCAAATGACTTTCTTCCGAGATGCTCCAGGCACAAGAGGCAAGCTATGGTGCGTTACATGCTGCCCCTACCCTCGGCTGAGTAGGAGGACCCTGACCCAGTACTAAAATGCCCCAGGAGGAACTACAAAAAAAACCCAGCCTACGTCCTTGTCTCAGAGGGAGGAGGGATGTAGTGATTGTAACAAGCTCAGCCAGGTAGAGCTCATTGAATACGAGTGCCCTGATTGAGTCTGTTAGTCTGGCCCAATCAGGGAGTCCTGGTGACAGATAAAAACAGGAGTGTCAGACATCCTGTCACTCTGAGAACTGGTTCTGAGGGAGCTGGATCAGTGTCAAGGACTTTACAGATGTAAATAGAGGGTGACTTGGTGATGGGATACTGGCCTTTGTGGAGTTATTTCAGTTTCAGATGAGGAAGACATTGATGAACTGAATAAACTGAAGATAAACAAGTCATCTAGTTTGGTGTTCACAAAGCAGTGTTTTAAGTGGCTTTCAAGATTGGCACATCCTTATCACTTTAACGTATTTATTTGAAAAGGTAGTATTGCCTACGGATTAGAAGGTAGCTGTCAGAGTATAAACCTGGTAAAATGGCTGCAAGGACAGTCCAGAGAACCGCAGATCAATGAGCCTAAAATCTGTTCTGGATGATGTGGTCTTATTTATCAGTGAAATGTAGATACCACTGGCAAGATTGTCATTTATTGCCAAATGGCAGTGGTGAGGCACGTTGTGTTTGGTGACATTAAAGAAAGAGAAAATGAAAGAGAAGTATTGTAATGTAAGCTACATGGCTGTCAATGTACACATACCAAGGTCCCTCAAGCAGCAGAGATAATTGAGAGCAAAGTGCAGCCACTGAGTCAAGGTGATACCTGATACCTGAATGGTATGATATGGCAAAGGTAAATCAGCATAGATTTATGGAAGATCTGACTTAACCAGTTACATAGGATTGCATAGGATGCATGGCATAAACAGGTGATATGACCCAATCCATCTTTGTCAGTATTTATGTTCCACTTTGCATCTGCCCCAATCTTTCCTGATCTAAATTGACCATCAGAATCATATGTTCCCTTATTCCTCAAATGCTGTCTGGCTTCCCTTTTAAATGCATCCCAATGTTCACTTCAACTACTCCCAATGGTGGCAAATTCCACTTTTTATCATTCTTTGAGTAAAAAAACTTCTTCTGAATTCCCTGTTGGATTTCTTGATGATAGTTTGATATTAATGGCTTCAAGTTACGCACTTCCACAGAAGTTACATTGAATGTGTTTGTTCTATCAGAACTTTTCTTCATTTTGAAGACCTCTATTTGGTGACCTCTGGAAGTCTTTAATGCAATGGCAAGCCCCGTTGACTCGAGTTCTACATATTTTCTTTTTAGATTTCAGCAATACATTTGCTACTGTGCTGCACAGGTCAGAAAAAATGGAATACATGAAAGCAATTGAGCTGAATTATGTATCAATTTTCTCTGGTACAGCCTGCAGTGAATGTAACCTGGGTGTATTGACAAAACAAGGAATTAATAACAGGATTCTACAGAGATCAGTTGATCTTTACAGTGTGCAGTAGTAACTTGGAATTAGTGACAAAACAAGGCTGGTGTTGTTTGCAGATGCCACCAAAGTGGGATAGATGAGGAAAAAGCAAACTGATTACTCAGGGATCCTGATAGTATTGATTAGAAGTGTCATGATGGCTCACTGGTTAGCATTGCTGCCTGACAGTGCCACAGACCTAGGTTTGATTCCAGCCTTGGGCACCTGTCTGCGTGGGTTTCCTCTGGGTGCTCCAGTTTCCTCCCACAGTCCCGAGATGTGCAGGTTAGGTTGATTGGCCATACTAAATTGCCCATAGTGTCCAGGGATGTGCAGGCTAGTAGATTAGTCATGGGAAATACAGGGTTAAGGGAATAGTAAACAGTCTGCAATTCTGTTGCTATATTATAATGAAATATCCAGGCATCAATAGCAATGTGAGAAGGGCAATCTGAGGTATGATGGGAAGTCAAAGAGTCTGGATTTTTCTGCCTAGATGCTAGACCATTCAAGTAAAATATTTAAGCTTATTAATAGAAGTTGAGCATCATAATTGTGTTTAAAGTTGTCATGGATTCTGCACTGGTACATCTTTTAATTAAGGTCCAGTGTAAATATCTGAAATGCGAACTTTATTCATAAACTGTTACATTTCTGATACCCAAGGCATAGCCAACTAACTGATTAAGGGTTTGGTGTTTAGCATGCATCTTGAATTACAAAATTGATTTTTTAAAATGTCAAAGATTCCCAGTAGGCCATTTCAAATTGGACAATCCTGACTGCCTCAAATGTCATTTCAGAGAGTGGAACATCACAAATCAACAATCAACATAAAACAGAGCCAAATTAAACATCTACAATTGCCCAAAGCTAATCTTGGCTTTGAAGCTATTCAATTACAGATTCTTAAAAAAAAAACAAGAAATCTTCTATTTCCACCGAACTGTAAATGGATATTTAAGTTATTTTGGACTAACTCTCAAAAGTGCAAAAGAAAAATTGATTATGCAGCAGCAACTAAAATTTTGAGCATTAAATGATTAGCAGGTTTTGTTGGATTTCATTCATACGTAGAAATGGTTCTGGAACAATTGAATGTTACCAATTGAAGAAGATACTTTGACCAATAATTTACCATCCAGAGCAGTTGCAAGAAATGCAGGAGAAGTACATTTATTCCTGCATTTGATTAGCAAATATTTGAATGTGATATGGGAGGGAAAATGGCAATTAAATCTTCCCATTGTTGAACTTGCTGCTTTCTACCGTTCTAGAAGTTACATTATCAATATGAAACAAAATGACAGGTGCCTTGACAGACCAGGTCCACTTTTGCACTAAGTCTCGCATTGAACAGCATGTAGTTAACCTGAAACTGATGTACCAATTCTATTTTGATTGATAGTTTGAGAGGGCTGCTGGGAAGTCTTTTATTGCATTTTTCTAACAGTTACCTATTATTTATCTTTGTTAAATTATGCTTACAGGTGTATCTGAGACACGGTTTATTTTTATGAATGTATATATTAAAGAATCTTTTAACAATGTAAAATTAGAGTTTTTAATCTATGACAAAGAGCAGGACAAGTATTATGGTCTCAGCTGATAGTAATACTGGACAAATCAGATCCTAGGATGAAATCTGACTTGATTACTCATTTTGGTTTAGTTTTGTTTAGCTATTATGTGCGATGATTAATTTCTGCGTTATTTATTCACAAGAAGTTATACGGTCAGATTTTCTTTAAAACAGAAAAAAAGTTAATACGCCAAAGAAAAAACAAAGTAAAACAAACCAAGTTATCTAAATCTAAGTAATAGAATAATCTTAAAACAGACTCTAAAAATTCTGGAGATAGTAGGAACTGCTGATGCTGGAGAATCTGAGACAATAAGGTGTAGAGCTGGATGAACACAGCAGGCCAAGCAGCATCAGAGGAGCAGGAAAGCTGACGTTTCGGGTCTAGACCCTTCTTCAGAAAAGGGTGTTTTCTGAAGAAGGGTCTAGACTAAAAAATTTAACCTGTTTCCTGACAACATGAATTTCTCAGAAATCTGAGAGCCTAAACTTTGGCAGTTTATTAATCTGCAAATTTCTAACAAAGTCTTTTGGTTTGAAAGTTTCACAAACAAAATCCTTTTACCAAGCTGCCTTGTTTCCTGAACTACCCTGAATCCTCCTTCTAGGAGAAAAACTTGTTTTGCTTCTAAACTCAATGCTGATGCCTTCTGACTTGATTTTTTTTTAAAGAAACCTTGCTCACCTTAGATTTTTCTCAACAGAAAACAAGGCTGATGGCCTTGATGTTTTCTGTACCTGTTGTAAACCCAGCTGTATAAACGCCTTTCCATAAGCTCCACAGTGATCCACAGACATCTGTTTTATGACAAGATGCTTGATTTAAAATCACTGTTCAGGAAGGGCACTCTGACTTTTTTTTAAAAGAAAACCCTTTTCAAAAGTAACTAACATTCACCTGCCTCTAGTTTTGAAATTCAGTTTCTAAAAATAATACCAATACATTCAAATTATACATCCTTCATCACACAAGGAGTACAATGAATCAGATGTTTAACTTATATATTGAAAAATTACGTTTCTTTCTGCATTATCGTGAAGGTGATACTTCAGTGTCTCCACAAAGATACAACAGTTGGTGCCTTCACCATGGAAAAGCTGTCCCAAAAACTTTCATGAAGTATATTTAACCAACAACATTGCTGAACCACAAAATGAGCAGTGGCCCAAAGCTTAGTTGAAGTGTTGGATCTTAAGGAAGGACAGGGGTGTGGTTTTGTGATGGATTTTCAGACCATAGAATCTGGATGTCTGAAAGCTTGGTGGCCATTGTTGAGTTGAAGAGATGGTTGGGGAAAGATAAAAGACAAAGAAATGCAGAGCTCTGATATTATGTAGTATTGTCAGGCTGGAGAATTTTATCGAGATTGGTACACATGAGGCTTTCAAAGGATATAACATTTTAAATGGATGGCCCTTGGGGAACTGAAGCCAGTGTTGGTCAGCTGCAACTCAGTTGTCCATGTGTTGAACTTGATGCAGTTTAGGATGTGGTCCATAAGAATAAAGGGTGTGATTTGCCCTCCCCAGAATTGGTGAGAAGAGAAAGTAACTTGACACGTTGGCACTGGAGGGAAACTCACTCCCTTCTCAGCAGCTTCCTAATTAAGTTTGTGTGAGAAGAACATTGGGCAACCTTTTGATCAGTCACCAATTAGGGCCCTTAAGTTGTCAATTAATGACGACTTATAAATTTTGACAAAATAAAAACCAAAATAACACAGATGCCATAAGTCAGAAACAAAAGCAAATTGCTGGAAAAGCTCAGCAGGTCTGAGGAAGGGCCCTTGACCTGAAATGTTAAATCTGATTTCTCTCCATGGATGCTGCCACACCTGCTGCACTTTTCAAGCAATTTGTTTTCCTTTATAAGTTTTGACTTGTCACCTCCCCACCAACTGCCAACTTTGTGGGTGGAAAATGTGGTTGGGTGATCTATCTGGGGACAATCAGAGCTACAGACGGGCTCATCCCTTTCCCTGTCAGGCCCATCCCACAGAAGCTTGCTCAGAAGTAATTGTATTCTTACTGCTGGCTCCCCTGAGGCTTCGATCAGCAGAATTTAATACTCAGAAGCTGCCAGTTACTTACAGTCTGGCAGCTTCTGCCAATCTAGGATGCAAGCGTCAAGGCCTGTGATCCTCCCATGCCTGCCTGTCAATTCTTAATGAGAAATTGGATGAGTTTTCTTGTTGGTGGATACATACACTGTCCTGCACTTTAAAAAAGGGAAAATTCCACCCAGAAAAATACAAGAGATGCAAGCCACTGGATGCAATATGCCAGTGCCACTTCAGTGGTTTGACTGACTTTTAAATTGTCCATAAACTTAATGTAAACAAAATGTCTTTTGTATCGAAGCCTCACCAAACAAATGCTGTTCACTCATTTCCACTGTTCTCATTACTTTACATTTGCTTCCAGTTAAGTAAAATCTTGAGCTTAAAATGCTCTTCCTTGTTTTTAAATCCTTCCCTCTCTTCATAAATTTATTCAGTGCCACAGTTCTCCCAGATATCTGCAATCCAGCCAATCCTAGACTTTTGAACATTCCTGATTTTATTCGTTCTACTATTGATATCTATGCCTTCAATTATTTCCATATAATTCCCTCTACAAACCTTGTGTCTGCACCTCACTTTCCATCTTTAAGACTGTCCTTTGAAATCTACCTGTTTGACCAAGCTTTTAGGTCATGTACGCTCATATCTCTTTTTATAATCAGACTCCTTAGAGAGAACTCCCAAACCCATGATCTGTGTCATCTAAAGGACACCTATGCATCACCTGCATGTTCCCCTCCAAACCACCCACCAACCTAACTTGGAATTATATTGTCATTCCTTCAGTATCAGTGGGTCAAAATCCTGTAATTCTGCCAATCCACCCAAGGCATTGTGGGCCTACCTACACCTGATGGATTGCAGCAGTTCATAAGAACATAAGAAATCGGAGCAAAAGTAGGCCATCTGGCCCATCAAGTTTGCTTCGCATTCTAATGTTTTGGAGTAGATCTGTAGCTCAGTTGTGGGTGTTGAGGTTGGTTGGCTGGCTGAGCTGGTTTGTTTTTCCGCAGACATTTTGTTACCGTGCTTGGTAACATCCTCAGTGCAGCCTCTGATGAAGCGTTGGTGTGTTTTCCTGCCTGGTTTTTAAACTCTTGGGTCCGTTGCAATGGATTGCCTCACTTCTGGATTTCCCCCGTAGTGGAATGTATATGGGGTCGAGTTCAATGTGTTTATTAATAGCATGCTTCGTGGAGTACCGTGCTTCCTGGAATTCTCGTGCTTATCTCTGCCTAACCTGTCCCAGGATCTTGGTGTTGTCCCAGTCGAAGTTGTGGTTCTCCTTGTCAATGTGGATTGAGATAAGTGAGTATTGGTCGTGTCTTTTTGTAGCCAGTTCGTGTTCATGTACTCCTGTTGTTAGTTTCCTTCCTGTTTGTCCGATGTAGTATTTCTCGCAGTCTCTGCAGGGGATCTTGTAAATGACATTGGTCCTGTCCATGGTGGGGAGTGGGTCTTTAGTTCAGGTGAGCACTTGTCGTAGGGTTGATGTGGTTGATAGGGTTGATCTGCTGACTGCTGGGTCAGGAGATGCCTACAGGAACAGCATCAGAAAGATTCTACATGCCCGACACACTCATTACACTACCCTACATCAGGAACACGTCAGAACTCACCACCAGACTCCTGCGACATCTGGGCATCAGAGTGGCACACAAGCCCGCATCAACCCTATGACAAGTGCTCACCTGAACTAAAGACCCACTCCCCGCCGTGGACAGGACCAATGTCATCTACCAGATCCCCTGCAGAGACTGCGAGAAACAAAACATCGGACAAACAGGAAGGAAACTAACAACAAGAGTACATGAACACCAACTGGCTACAAAAAGACACGACCAATGCTCACTCTTCTCAATCCACATGGACAAGGAGAACCACAACTTCGACTGGGACAACACCAAGATCCTGGGACAGGCTAGGCAGAGACAAGCACGAGAATTCCTGGAAGCATCGTACTCCACGAAGCATGCTATTAATAAACACATTGAAATCAACCCCATATACATTCCACTACGGAGGAAACCCAGAAGTGAGGCAATCCATTGCAACGGACCCCAGAGTTTAAAAACCATGCGGGAAAACACACTGACGCTTCATCAGAGGCTGCACTGAGGATGTTACCAAGCACGGTAACGAAACGTCTGCGGAACAACAAACCAGCTCGGCGAGCCAACCAACCTTGCTTCACATTCGGTAAGGTCATGGCTGATCTTTTCATGGACTCAGCACTTACGCACCTGCTCAGCATAACCATTTATTGCTTTACTGTTGAAAAATTTGTCCATCTTTGCCTTAAAAAATATTCAACGAGGTAACCTCAACTGCTTCATTGAGCAGGGAATTCCACGGATTCACAACTCTTTGGGTGAAGAAGTTCCTCCTCAACTCAGTCCTAAATCTGATCCCCCTTATGTTGAAGCTGTGTCCGCTTGTTCTAGTTTCAACGACCAGTGTAAACAACCTCCCTGCTTCTATCTTATCTTTTTCCATCATTCTCCTAATTTATAATGAGTGCAGTGCCAATCTACTCTATCTGTCCTCATAAGTCAACTCTCTCAATTGTTGAATTGATCTATTGAACCTCCCCTGCACCTGACCCAGTGCCAGTATTTCCTTTCTCACGTACGGAGACCAAAAGTGCACAAGTGCTCCAGGTGTGACCTCACCAGCACCCCATACAGCTGCGAAGAGGCAGCTCACCATTGTCTCTAGGGCAGCTGGGTTTGGGCAGTAAATGTTGGTCCAGCCAGTGATGCCCATATCCCATAAATGAATTTTTAATAAGGCTCATATTTTGTTTGATGGCCCACTTGTGAAGAAATTTTACTATGCTAAAACTGCAATATAAATGTAGGCTGTTGTTACTGCTGTAATCATATTTCTTTATTTTTTGTATATTCTCCATTGTCATAGTCGTATCCAATTTTCATTTAAATGATATAAATAGTCTCAAAAGTGTTGGGAGGTAAACCATTATCTGTTTCAATGATGTTCTTGATTTACTGGTTACAAAACACTCTTACAAGCTAAAAAAAAATCATTTTTACACCATTTCAATTTTCTATCCAGGATGGAGCTGCTTTTTGCTGCTGTAATACTATTTCAGAACATTTTATGGCACCTGCTTTGGAGCTACATTTATGTCACTGTTGGTTTCCCTGTGGCAACACAACACAACTGTTTGTCTTTGCCTTTTAAATGAGTTGAAGGAGAACCAACAGACAGATGCTCAGCAATTCTGGTTACATCCCAGCAGGTATACGTAGGTCAGAACCTACAGGCATAAGTATGTATATTTACATTTCCCAAAGTTGTAGCGCCTTTGCTGACTGAGTGTACCGGTACCAGCAACTAGACCACGACATAAAAATAGCACTGCCAGTGGATATTAAGATCACTATTGTCCTTTTAATGTTTTGGAATCAGACCAGTCTGTCACTAGGAACATAAGGAATGTATTCAAGCCAGTTGTTTAACAGTCATTTCATGAAGTTTGATGCAACCAATTTGGAGTAACTTCTTTTCACTGATTAATCACTAAATAAAAAATGTAGGCATTTACATTGGAAGTCAGACTTTTTTTTTTAAAAAAGCCATATTTTACTGACCATGACATGCAGCAATTTGTAACAGCTAATTAATTCCCAGCCACTTAGAAGTATAATAGGTTTAAACATTGCTAAGTGCACTAGTGTAAACAGCTGCATCTGTATTGTCGTCCTACTCTTGAACTGGTATTGTAAACTCAGCTTTGTAATATAAATGGGATGTATTTTACAACATCCAGATCTTTTGATGCGTTGAGGTTTTTCAAAAATATAATCCTGCCTTCATTTGCATGAAAACATCCTACTCCTTTAACATAAGAGTGGAATATATACTGAAGCAATCATTTTGGCAAACCTTGAATGAAAGTAGTAAATCTTAGTGTGAGAAATTATGAGCACTAATTAACAAATTAGTACTGAGAATGCAAAGCATTACATGGACATTTTTCCGATATGAACAGACAGAAGTTGGAAAAAGTGTTTCACGATTTATTTACCTTACAAAATATTATGCTGCGCAAGATATAGTTTTCTGCTCTTGCAAAGCACGCTCAGATACATGTTTTGCTTTCTAATATGGGCATGCATGATCTTTCTTCCTTTGAATGGGTTAAATTTGAGAAGGTGAATCAAATATTATGTCAAACCTTATTTGTTCTACACTGTTTCACTTTGAAACAATGAATTGCTGTAGACGTCAGTTTGTCTTGGAAATTAAGTGTTTATCCTGGTTTATTAGATCCACAGCTAAAATCCATGTCTGTGTGTTTTTGCAGATATGTGATGCGACAGTTAATGAATATAATTGACTCATCAGTCCTGTAAGCTTCTGTAGAAAAATTACGACATAATGTATTCTGATCTCGGTGTAATAATGGGAATATAATTACATAATCATGTCCAGTATGATAACTGTTCTAGGGGAGGTAGTCCAACAGCATCAGTAGCATAATAATGTCAACCAGAGGTTTTTTCATCCCCCACTACAGTTGAACTTTTGGGTGACTTTTGCCAGATTTTAGCTGATTTAGGAGACAGTATGTGTACTGGGAGAGCTTTCGACTTCACATGAATGTCAGAACAATTAATAATTATATGCTGATGTTTTACTTTCCGACATTAAAGTGCAGGAGATGTGAAATCTAACAGTCTTTGTTTAATTTGTATTCTAAGAAAAAAGTTAAAAGGAAATTATGGATGATTAAAGGTAGGCGTAAACGAGTGTATGATGAACAAAAAAAAGACAGAAGGATCAACTTCTTAAATGAATTTTCACAATTAAGTAAATGTGCCCAATACAACTAAAAGCAAAGAGGAGGAAATTTGCAGATTTAGTCAAAATTTTAAAATGGCAACAATAAAGCATCAATGCTGCAGTCATGTAGGTGCACCCATAGTGCCGTTCGAATGAAAGCTCCAGGATTTTGATTGAATGACATGGAATTAAGTTGCCATTTGTTCAAAGTCAGGATGGTAGGTGACTTGTGAGGGAACTTGCAGGTTGTGGTGTTCCCATGCATTTGTTGCCCTTGACCTTCTGGGTGGTAGAGATCATAGGTTTGGAAGGTGCTGCTGACAGACCCTTGAGTTACAGGAGTGCATCTTAAAAATGTTACACACTGCAGCCTACGTTGCAGCCATTGTGCGTCAATGGTAATGGGACTGAATATTGAAGGCAGTGGCTAGGGTACCACTCAAGTGGGCTGCTTTTTCCTGGATAGTGTGAAGTTTTTTGAGCATTACTAGAGCTATAAACATCCAGGCAAGTGGAAAATATTCTATCACAGGACAGGAGGCGAGTTACTTGCTGCATAATTTCTGGTCTGAGCAGCTCTTGTAGCCACAGTATTGAAGTGGTTGATCAGCTTAGTTCCTGGTCAATGATAATCTCCAGGATGTTGATAGTGCATGATTCAGCAAGAGTAATGCCATTAAACATCAAGGCAAAATGGTTAGATTCTCTTTTGTTGAACATGATCATTCGTGCCACACAAGTGCCAGGCAATGTTACTTGCCCCTTATCAGCCCAAGTTGGGATGTTGGCCATGTCTTGCTCCATCTGAACATGGACTGTTTTTGTATCTGACATATTACAAATGGTGCTGAATGTTGTGCAGTCATCAGCGAACATTCCTACTTCTGACTTTATGATGGTGGAATTGTCCTTAATGAAGTAGCTAAAGATGGTTGAACCTAGGATATTACTCTGTTGAACTCCTGTGACTGAGGTGATTGATTTCAACAACCACAATCTTTGTGCTGTGTATGTCTGTAACCAGCAGAGAGTCTTCTACCTGATTCCCACTGACTCCAAGGGCTCCTTGATACGGCACTTTGTTAAATGCCCTTGACGTCGTGGCAGCAATCACTCTCAACTCACTCATGAGCTCAGCACTTTTGTCTTTGTTTGGACCAAGGCTGTAATAAGGTCAGGAGCCAAGTTGTCTGGCAGAATCCAAACAGAAATCAGTGAGCAGGCTATTCCTTTGCATGTGCCACTTGATAGCACTGTTAACAATCCCTTCTGTCACTTTGTTGATGATTAAAAGTAGACTGTTAGATGGTAATTTGCCAAGTTGGATTTGTCCCACTTTTTGTGCTAAGGACATACATGGGGTATTTTCAGCATTGTCGGGTAGATTTACTAGAACAGCCTGGCAGGGGGAATGGTTAGTTTTGAGCACAAACACTCAGTACTATTGCCGGAATGTTCTTAACACTCATAGTCTTCGCAGTGTCCAGTTCCTTCAGCTGTTTCTTCGTGTTACATGGACTGAATCAAATTGGTTGAAGACTCTCATCTCTGATTCTGGAGACCATAGGAGAAGGCCGAAATGGATCATCAAAGTGACACTTCTGGGTGAAGATGGATGCAAATACTTCAACCTTGTGTTTTGCACTGATGTGTGAACTCCCTTTTTGAAGTTGGGCATATTTTGGAGCCTTCACTCCTGTTAGCTGTTTAATTATCCACTAATGTTCACCACTAGATGTGGCAGGACTACAGAGCTTTTATCTGTTCCGCTAGTTGTGGGCTTGCGCATAGTAGTGCCACAACACCTTGGAAGGTATCCTCAAAGTGAAGATGGAGCTTTGTAACTTTAAAGCCTGTGCGTTGGTCTTCCCAACAATACTGTAATGGACAGATAGATCTGCAACAGTCAGATTGCTGAGGGTGAGATCAAGTCAATTTTTCCCTGTTTTTTGTTCCTTCAATATTTGCCAAAGACCCAGTCCAGCAGGTGTAGCCTTTAGCACTCAAGCAGCTTGGTTATTATTGGTGATACTGAACCATTCTTGGTATGAACATTGAAACCCCTCACCTAGAGTATATTCTCTGCCCTTTTCATATTAAATACTTCCCCAAGTGGAACACCACAGAATTCAGCTGAGGTGGTACATGGTAATCAGCAGGAGGTTTGTTTGTCACTCTTTCATCTGACGTCATTGGATTTCATGGGGTCCAGAGTCAAAGGTGAAGAGTCCTAAGGCAATTAGTTTCTGGCAGTATACTACTGTGTACCATGTCTTATGGGTCAGTAGGACAGGACATACTCAGGGAAGGTGATAGTCGTCGGCAGGGCATTGTGTGATATGATTCCTGAAATAACTCCACAGAGGCCGGTATCCTTCACCAAGTGACCCTTTATTTACACACAGACCTTGCTTGACTTTAGTACTCCTCATTCAGAGGCAGGTACCACACAGTGTCAATATCTCTGAAACTCACCCTTTTTATGACAGTTTCCAAGGCTGACTTTTTTAAAAGTTGATGCAGAGGTGCCAGGATGGATGTCAGGTTATGTAAAAACTTTCCATAATGATTCACCAATCAAAGAAATGACCTAAGATCTTGGACAGACAAGAGGGTCGAGGCACCTTGATTCCCCTCACTTTGTCTTCAACGGGTAAAACACAGTCTTTTCGGCTCTGTAGCCCAAGTAGGTCACTTGGGGGGCCTGGAACATATGTTTTACCCTTCTTTGCCTGCCTCGGAAAAACACCTAAGGACTATATCCAAGTTCTCTAAGTGTTCCTTATTAGTTTTCCCTGTTATTAGTACATCATCTAGGTAAATGACGACCTGAAGTAGACCTTTCAAAATGTTTTCTGTTGTCTGCTGAAAAGTTGAACAGGCTCACAATAAGACCAAATAGCAGTCTCTTATTTTTGTACAAGCCCTTGTGGGTACTAACTGTAGCATACTCCTCAGAATCCTAGTCTAAACCTATTGCGTGTAAGTGTAGTTCATGTCCAACTTTGTGAAGGACAGCACCCCTGCCAGTTTTCTTTATAAATTCTCTATCCAAAGAATGGATATTTATCCAGCTGCAAAAATCAGTGTACTATTTGTTTGAAATCCCCACAAAGACAAACCAACCTTTTGGGCTTCCTGGATGGCTTCTGGGTATTTAGTTGGGACTTCACTCAGGCAGCCATTTTCCAATTGAAAGATGTTTGTCCGAACTGGGTGAATCTTTGCAACCAATTTTGCCTCATCAAGCTTGGGCCCAAGCCTTCTGCTGCAATCACTGATAACTGAAGCAGCTGCTTTTCATAAGAAACCAGAACCAAAGTTGTACCTTTGATCTGCAATGGTTCCATGGTATAGGTCTTCAGCCTCACTGAGTTCTTGTGCAAAGTTACGGGCTGGAATCCAGAATGAATTTTATTAAAATTTGGTTCTGTGATTGCTGATGTGGCCGCCCCGGTATCAGCCTCCATTAGAACCAAATGACTATTTAACCAGACGTTTATCTTGATTGGTTCCAATTTTGAAGTTACTAAGCAATTTAATTGTTCTAAACTTGATGTAGATGGACTTTCCAGGATATGACCTTTCCTGGATACCGGCCTTTGAGTTCTGTTCCTCAGTTTAGGTCTAGTAGGTACTGTTTTGCTGTCTTGAGTCCGAATACCAGCAACAATTACAGTCGCTTGCTGGCCAGGATCCTGACGAAAATGTTAACCGTTCAGCTGAGGCTTGACTTTGCACTGATGTTTTGCTGTGGGCCGATCTAGAGTCCCTCTGATCAAGATATGTCCTGAATAAGGGCATGCAATTGTCTACAAGTGGTGTTCCCTAAGCTCAGTCAGACTGGCAAGGGTATGCACTCCCATCAGAATACCCTACAACTCAAATGCACCACTTGCTGTATTTTTCAGTGATAAAGCCAGTTGTAGTGCCTGTTTGCAGTCCACCTGGACTTCAGCTAGTAGGCATTTTTGCATAGTTACATCATTAATTCCACATACCTACATCTCATTAAGGGTTAAAGCAAAGTCACAGGCATCTGCTAGTCATTTTAACTTAGGCAGAAATCCTGATACGGATTCCCCTGCTTTTTGAATTGCCAAGTAAAAACGATAGCATCTCAGAATTAGAGGAGGCTTGGGGTCATAATATTCATTAACTACATCCATCAAACGAGTCAAGCTTCCCAAACAGAGGGATGATGAAAGAAATGCTTACCCCAGCTCAAAGATGAGTGTTGCAAGCAGCTTTCTTAAGGATCGTGCCTTACTCCCATTGAAATAGTCCCATTGAAAATACTCCCATTTACTGCCACTGAAGTAACTCCACAGAAGCCAGAATCAGTCACCAAGTCACCCTCTATTTGCACATGAAAAATCCTTGACTTTAGTACTGCCTCATTCAGAGTCAGGTGCCACAGTGTCAGTATCACTGACACTCACCCTTGTTATATGTCAGCCAGGACTCCTTAATTGGACCAGTTTAAATGCCCCAATCAGGGAACTCATATTCTGTTAGGTCCAATTGGCTGATCTCATTCAATGCCTGAGTATGACTTTCTGAGGCTGTTCCTTGACTAGTCCATGAGATACTTCTCTCAGTTTAGGTACAAGCCCACAGTTGTTGGTCAGGAGAACTTTGCAGAGTCAACAGGGCTATGTTTGCCATTGTTTCCAGGCCCTAGGTTGGTGCTGGTGGGTCCATCTGATTTCATTCCTTTCTTTTGGCTTGACATAATCAAGTGGTTTTGCCATCCTAATCTGCCAAAATGTTATGCCCCTATAATTCCTGAGAGTGATTTCAGTTAAGTCAGCATAGACTACGAATTCAACACAGTCTTCATTGTCAGAATGATTTGGCCAGTCATGAGTTGATTTGCTGAGTCATCAGTAGTGGAGCTCTTGAAACGTGTCCTTGATTAAGGATAGGGAAAGCAGTCTCTAATAATTGCCTTCAGCCTTTTTTGTTTTATTCATTTGTGGGATGTGGTCGTCGCTGGCTGGACAGCATTTTTTGCCCATCCTTAGTTGCCGTTGAGAAGGTGGTGGTGAGCTGCCTTTTTGAACCGCTGCAGTCCTCCTGCTGTGGGTTGACCCACTATGCTATTAGGGAATTCCAGGATTTTGACCCAGCGACAGCGAAGGAATGGCGATATATTTCAAAGTCAGGATGGTGAGTGACTTGGAGAGGAACTTGGAGGTGATGGTGTTCCCATATATCTGCTGCCCTTGTCCTTCTAGATCGACGTGGTTGTGGGTTTGGAAGGTGCAGTTGAGGATCTTTGGTGAATTTCTGCAGTGCATCTTGTAGATAGTACAGACTGCTGCTACTGAGCATCAATGGTGGAAGGAGTAAATGCTTGTAGATGTAGTGCCAACCAAGCGGGCTGCTTTGTCCTGGATGGTGTCAAGCTTCTTGAGTGTTGTTGGGGCTGCACTCATCCAGGTAATTGGGGAGTATTCCATCACACTCCTGACTTGTGTCTTGTAGATGGTGGACAGGCTTTGAGGAGTTGGGAGGTGAGTTACTTGCCGCAGTATTCCCAGCTTCTGGCCTGCTGTTGTGGCCACTCTGTTAATGTGGTGAGTCCAGTTGAGTTTCTGGCCAATGGTAACTTCCAGGTTGTTGATAGTGGGGATTCAGTGATGGTAACACCATTGAATGTCATGGGGTGGTGGTTGGATTGTCTGTTATTGGTGATGGTCATAGCCTGGCATTTGTGTGGTACGAATGTCACTTACCACTTGTCAGCCCAAGTCTGGATATTCTCCAGATCTTATTGCATGTGAACATGGACTGCTTCGGTATCAGAGGAGTCATGAATGGTGCTGAACGTTGTGCAATCATCAGCGAACATCCCCAATTCTGACCTTATGATGGAGGGAATGTCATTGATGAAGCAGCTGAAGACGGTTGGGCCTAGGACACTACCCTGAGGAACTCCTGCAGAAATGTCCTGGATCTGGGATGATTGACCTCCCACTACCACAACCATCTTCCTATGTGTCATCTTGCTGTGTCTGTCCTGCCTGTGAGACAGGACATATCCAGGGATGGTGATGGTGGTGTCTGGGACATTGTTTGTAAGGTATGATTCTGTGAGTATGACTATGTCAGGCTTTTGCTTGACTAGTCTGTGAGACAGCTCTCCCAATTTTGGCACTAACCCCCAGTTACTAGTGAGGAGGACTTTGCAGGGTTGACAGGGCTGCTTCTGCCATCGTCTTTTCTGGTGCCAAGGTCGATGCCAGGTGATCCGTCCAATTCCATTTGTTTGAGTCTTTGTAGTGATTGATACATCTGAGCGGCTTGCTAGGCCATTTCAGAGGGCAGTTGAGAGTCAACCACATTGCTGTAAGTCATATATAGGCCAGACCAGGTGAGGGTGGCAGATTTCCTCCCCTGAAGGGCATTAGTGAGCCAGATGGGTTTTTTCTGACAATCGGCAATGATTTCGTGGTGATCAGTAGACTCTTAATTCCAGACTTTTTTTTTGAATTCCAATTCCACCATCTGCAGTGGTGGGATTCGAACCCGGGTCCCCAGAACATCAGCTGAATTCTGGATTAATAGTCTAGCGACAATACCACTCGGCCATTGCCTACTCCATGACAGGTCAAGCAAATAAATGGCATATGCAGTCCAGTGAAGATGTGATGTAAAGTGAATCTTTCAATAAGAGATTCCTGCCCTGAGGGTGTGACCCTTTACTGTTCACAATACTTTTATTATGTACGAGGCCTACTATATTTTCTAAATGAAGGGAAATCATCCCACCCTGATCAAGCTGTGTTCCTCCCAAAGCTTTTGTTAAAGAGTGATTTAATTGTACATTTGCCCTGGAAAACAAGTAAAGGCAAAATGGAAGTAAATGGAAAGAAAGCTGCATTTGTTAGGTATGGTTGATTAATACATGCTGGTAGCCAAACTATGTAAAGACTAGCCTTGCAGATTCAAAGAAAAATGTTTGAGTGAATGCTAAAGGTGCTTAAAAAGGACATGTCCATCCTTGGCCTCCTGCAATGCCACAGTGATGCCACCCGAAGGCTGCAGGAACAGCAAATCATATTCAGCCTGGGAACCCTGCAGCCCAATGGCATCAATGTGGATTTCACAAGCTTCAAAATCTCCCCTCCCCCAACCGCATCCCAAAACCAGCCCGGCTCATCTCTACCTCCCTAACCTGTTTTTCCTCTCACCTCAAGCCACACCCCCACCTCCTATCTACTAACGTCATCCCGCCCCCTTGGCCTGTCCGTCTTCCCTGGACTGACCTATCTCCTCCCTACCCCCCTACCTACACTCACCTTTACTGGCTCCATCCCCGCCTCTTCGATTTGTCTGCCTCCTCTCCGCCTGTCCTCTCCTCTGTCCATCCTCTGTCCACCTCCCCCTCTCTCCCTATTTGTTTCGGAGCCCTCTTTCCCTCCCCCATTTCTGATGAAGGGTTTGGGCCCGAAACGTCAAGTTTTCCTGCTCCTATGATGCTGCTTGACCTGCTGTGTTCATCCAGCCCCATGCTTGTTATCTTAAAAAGGAATACCTTTATTTTTAGAGCATTTTAGAGCAACGGTTGTAAGAAATTATATAGTTAAGCAGTTTTTTCACAAATAGTAGCATTAATTTATATTCATTTTGAATGAACATTAGCTAGATGAATGAAAAAAGTCATTTAATTTTGCTTTCTGACTTGAAATTTGAAATTTTGAACTGAAACAGATGTGAGACAATAACAGGCGCATTGACAAATGTGAGCTAACAATAATGGAAGATGCCCAAGTATTTTAACAATACCTAGTAGGGGTTTCAATCCAGTCGTGAAAATCCAGTTGGTGCCATTAAATCATTTGTACTGTTCATTTCTCTAAAGGGATTCTTACTTTGCCTTTAGCAAAATTACGGCAACAGAAAGAGCAGTGGGAGCAGAAGGAACGGAAACTTCTGGCCCATGAGTCTTCACTCAGAAATGCCCCCAATATTTTCTCTGAAGGCAAAGAGTAACTTTTATAGTTAGTACACTTGACATTTTAACTCAAAAGCGAAAGAAATTAATTAAAATCAATTAAAAATACATTAGTAGAAAAAATTAGTTGACTGGATTGGGAGCAGGTGAAGCCTTTTTACATAGTATTTTACTTCAGTATTGATTTTTCCAGTTAGCGCAGCACCAGTGTGTAAAAAACAATTCTGTTTTTATTTGAGACTATCTGTAATTCACGTAAAATTGCAGCCGTGGGGTTTTTATTAAACCAGTTTGTTAATGGATAGAAAGTGTGGAGCAGTTTTCTGTTTGATCATTGGTGCCCCAGCTTAAGTGTCACCCACATATTTGCCCCATAAGTCTAACTTCAGCAGTGCTTAAATATGAATGTATGTCCAAGAGGCTCTTTTGATGTAGTGGTGTTTCCCAGATTCTGGGCTAGAAGGAACAGGTTTAAGTACCAATTTCCCTTGAGTCGTGGCATGATACTTCGGAATAGTTTGATTAAAGTACTTATGAATGTATGTCCACATTGCTATGAAATTGACAACTTTATTCAATTTGTGCTGTACGGTTTTCCCTTTACGAACTGGATATGGATTCCCCAAACTTATTTGAGATAGAGTTTTCCATACGGAGAAGAATTTAATGCCCGAATTGAAACTCTGAAGTGAAAGAGTTCTATCTTTTCACTGTATTGCCAATGCACTGATTGCTAAACAGCAAAAGGTGTGGCAAGAAACTGCAAAACGGGGAATAATGTCGAAAGTGAAAATGTATTCCACATCTGTGCACATTTTTTTGAAATTTGTGTTGTTATTGTGTTCAATTTGGGAAGAATGTACTTTCTTTTCAGGGCTCAATAGTTAGAGAAAATAACCTAGGAGAAATTGTCATGATTTCAAAATAATTTCAAGTTAGTGTGTCAGTTGACTAATTGGGAAAGGGCTAAATATGGTCATATGGTCTATACAGAAGAGTCATCTAACCTATCACTTTGCACTTATTTTTGATGCAGAAGCTCTGGATCAACAGAGCAAGAACAGGATTTGCCAAGAAGATTGATGAGCAAATGAAAGTACTGTAATTTCAATTAGATGAGGACAAATGAGAGGGAAATAGAATCCCAAACAAGCTTAGTGATATAATGAGATTTAAACCAATATGCAACCATGAACATAGAATGTTATTTTTGCTCTCATGCTACCATCAGCAGTGAAGGCTTTGAGCGGCAAGTGCTCATAGCGCAAACTGATAACATTACAATGAAGTAAACTGGACATTTTTGTCTTGAAGGAACAGGGCAAGCAACTGTGTATCTCCTCAATTAATCAGATTGAAGATACTGACATGAAAAAGAAGAATGATGGAGAAAGGATGAGTAAATTAGAGTGATTGAATTCAATGACTAAAAGAAATAAAAATCAGCAAAGAAATATTGATTTGAGAGAGAGAAAATGAATAAGGAAATTTTTTTTAAAAAATTGACATTATAAAATGTTCCCCCAATCCCAAAGGCAGACCTACTAGGCAGTTCATGATTACAATTGAGTAACACCATAGAGACCAATATCCCATCACCAAGTCATCCTTTATTTACATATGGACATCTAATATATGGACTCTAATCCAGCTCCCTCAGAGCTAGCTCTCAGAGTGATTAGGATGTCTGACACTCTTATTTTTATCTCTCAGCCAGGGCTCCCTGATTGGACTAGATTAATAGTCCCAATCAGGAAACTCATATTCTATGAGGTCCACCTGGATGACTTCATTACAATTCCTACAGCAATAAAATTGTCTTGAAGGCCAATGGAAGTACACTAGAAAATGAACCAGATCAGAAATGATATTACAAACCTGTGGAGCAATTAGGACTTGAACTAAGCCTCCTGGCTTAGAGGTAGGGAGAGTACCACTGTATCACAAAAGTTCTCCAATGGGTGTAGTCTTATTTTCTAACCAACCTGTTCAGAGACGTTATTGCACAGCTCTGGAGTAGGTAGGACTTTAACCTATGCTTCCTAGTTCAGAGGTGGGGACACTGCAAACAACACCAAGAAGAGCCTTAATAATGGAAGGAGTCAACCACCAGTATAATATTATCAGCAGCTGCCTCAAATTAACTGCAGAATGCCAAAATGAGATCTAACCACCAGAAATTAATCAGTAGCCTAATAGTACAAACAACTAATAGTACAAACCTAATAGTAGCCTAATAGTACAAACAACAATGAATCTTTACACAGCGGATGCACTGGTTCAATGATGTTGTTGAAGGGTCTTTTCTGTCTATCACCAGTGTGATTTGTTGAGTGGGTTTCTCATGGTGCAAGTCAGGCACTGAGGCAAATCATTTCCTGCAACCAGCCTAGGCTCTTTATTTAACTGTTGCAATTAACCTTTTAATTTTGTTCATACCTAGGAAGCTGATGGAGGAGCTCAACCTGAGGAGAGGGCAACGTACCTTTTTCATGGAATAAGTTGGTGCAAGATGTTTGCCGTATTAGACTTTGAGGCACCTGTTGTAAGGCTGTCCAATGTGTACTGTATCTAATGTTTAGGCTGTGATTTTTGCACGAGGTAGTTGAAAAAAGGCGTATTCCAGCTGAATGGTTCTTCATTTACAACAAGATTTGTCTTCAGATCAATTGTTACTTTCAGTCGCACATAGTCAGAAACAATTTACCATGATAAGTGTTGATACTTTCCAGGTATACTCCTGAAAAGCCATCATGAACACTTAAAGAAATAGAGGAACTATGTTTAGCAGCTTTTTTTAATCATAATGCAAGAGAGGTTTCTGTACTTGAATATTTGACTTGCTGTGGGCATGTTTCACTGTGGTTTGGGAGATTCTTGTCTCCACCAAGTTTTGGTGGAGTCAAACTAACGCTGGAGGTGTGAAGTCAATATTGTTGACACAATCTGAAGCTTAAAGCCTCAGTTAACTATCATTGTGACTCACTTGCCTCTCACATGGTTACTCGGTTGACCTTAATTCGCAAGGTTGAGTTCAGATTCCACACTGTCAACAATTTAACCACCTCACACCTTTCTAGTCCATCCTGGGGTATTTAAATGGCCCCATAGTTTTAAACGGTTTGCTGCACCATCCTTTCATCTCTCTGCCTTGGGCTTTCAATTCATTTACATATGGACAGATGTAAACCAAGTCTTCTCTTCCTCCTTGCTGTGAAGACCTTAAGTAAAAAGCAAATTATAGACAGGCTGAACACATTCGAGTGCTCCATTTTTAGTGTTTTCATGCTTTTGTGAGCGGTTGTTTGTGTGTTTTTCTCGCTTCACTTTTAAAAGTTCATCTCCGTCCCAGCAATTCCACATTACCTCAGCTCCTGAGCTAGCTAGCAAGCAGCAGGTATAGACAACAGCATGAGACAATTTGTATAGACATTGCCAACCAGGAAAAGTAACCAAAACTGACAACTCTCAGGCACAAACAAAGAAAATCTTTTCTACATGCAACAAGTGATTATGATTTGGGATGTGCTGCTTGATAGCTTGGTGGAAACCAATTGACTGCAGCGTTCAAAGTAAGATTGGCTAACGAAATTGAAAGAAAAAAACTGCAGAGATCTGGGGAAGGATCAGGGAGTGGGACTATTTAGATTACTCTTTGGAATGCTGGCACGAACCTTGAGCATTTGTTTTTAATCATTCGTGTGGCGTGGGTGATGCTGGATGGTCAGCATTTATTGCCGGTCCCTAGTCACCCTTGAGCATGTGGTGATGAGCTGCCTTCTTGAACCAGTGAAGTCCACATATTGTGGGTTGACCTGCAACACCCTTAGGGAGAGAATTTTGATGCAGTGACAGAGAAGGAATGGCAATATATTTCCACATCAGAATGGTAAGTGGCTTGAAGGGGAACTTGCAGGTGGTGATGCCCCCATGTATCTGCTGCCTATGTCCTTCTAGATGGAAGTGTTATGGTTTTGGAAGGTGCTATGTAAGGATCTTTGATGAATTTCTGCCATGCATCTTGTAGATAATACACACTGCTGCTACTGAGAGTTGGTGGTGGAGGGAGTGCATGTTTGTAGATGTCATGCCAGTCAAGTTGGCTGCTTTGTCCTGTGAATAGTGTTGAGTTTTCTGAGAAACAAACTTATAAAGATTCAGAGGTTTTTGTACACTCCGCTCAAAATATTGAATCATTACAGAACAGCAATCGTTAAAGTTAAAGGAATGTGCACTGTATAATCGATAGAAGTTGGAAAGAAGTCACTATTAAACTATTTAGTGCTCTGGCGGGATGACAACCATCTTGTATACTGTTGAGAGTAGATCAATAAGAGTGATACACAATGGCAAAGCTATGAGTAATGAGGAAAGATGAGAATGTTGGACTTGAAGGTAGAGTCTCATATAGATCAATGACATGCTAAATGTTTTAAAGAATGTATAACAGGAAAAAAGGAACAGTAATTCAAATTCATGAAAGCCAAAATTAAGACTGATTTTGAGATTTTTTTCACTCCTGGGCTGACTGCTACAGGGAATAGACTCCCGGATATGCTAATCGAACCAAAGACCTTGGATTATTTATTATTTGATACTATGCCGAGGCACTCAAGTCTTTCTGAACAGGCCAGCAACTCAGCTTCCTTTTTATATAATCTATCCCATAGTCTTCAGATATTCAAATACTAATTAGGTTCAATTCTGGATGACTGTGCCGTTGCTTTCAGTTTCACCTCTGCTGATCATAAGGATTGTGTTACGTTAACTTGGTTGTCTCAACCATGTTAGCTGAGGCCTTCTAGCATATACTGTTGCTAGATGGACAATGTAACTTACAGATTTCCATTCATAATTATAGAGTTATGATTGCTCTTGGAGCTGAATTTCATTTCCAAAATGAATATTATTGCCAAATTTTTATACAGCGATGGTTACTTCATACAGCCCTAAGTCTATTTCACCAATAACTGTATCTAAATAGATATTTAGTTTTCAGACTTATGAATGGTAGGCATGTCTGTGTGCACAAATTAAAGATATCACTAAAACCACTTAAAAATGTGAACAGCCTGTCTGTTTATAAAACTTCTAGTGGTTCTGCTGATGTTAATTATTTAACCGTCATCCAGCTTGCAGGGAGAGAGAAAGTGCGTGCTTCTCCCCAGAACTTATTTCGAGTAGGTCTCCAACTGAAAATAGTTAGGGTACCAGATGTTCAAGACCAGCTGAAAGGCTCAGATGTCTTGTTTTAATATGAATTGTTTTGAAAAGCCTTGAGGTTTGGAAAACAAAAGTACTGTTGGCATCCTCCTAGTGTTGCAAGTTTTAAATAAAATCTATACTTAATACGTAGTAAGTCTCCCTAGCCTCCAGCCATGGTGAATTGCAGTACAGTATTTATTTTCTGGTTGTATCTAGTTGCAATAAGTTCCCATGAAAGGAGACAGAGCCAGAGTGAAAGAAATGGGTGTGGGAATTGCAGATGCATCAGCCATTATTTGGTAAAGCTTTGTGGATCCAGGAATTGTTATGTGTTTGAATTTGCAAATGCCACCTATTATTTAAGTAGAGAGGGAGAGAGAAACTGGGCAACTATTGTCCCATTAGCATAAAGAAATAACTGGAATCTATTATCAGAAAATGGCTGAGCACTTAGACAAGTATTTCAAGGGATTAACATGGATTTGTAATGATTAAGTCATATATGAGCATTTTGTGGAGGTCACTGGTCAATCGTGGGTGCTTATGACTTCCCAAAAGCATTTGTTAAAATTTGATCCAGGAGATTATTGAAAAAAAATGAGTGACAAAATCTAAGGTAACCTTGTGAAACATTTTGTCATTTATTGTGAGTGGGAAACCGAGGAGAGACAAAAGAATATTCTCTAATTGGCTGGATTATGCTTCAGTTTGTCAACATAGATGTTAATGATTTGCATAAAGAAATAAATGAATTGTATAACCAGATTTGCAGATGATATTAAAATTCCAACATTGTTGCCTTATTCCTTTTGTGATCTGGAAGCTAGGTCAGGTGTGGACTGGATTGGAAGGACTGTAATGCTGAACTTTTTATTCTTTTATTTTTCCATTTTATTGTTATGATTTTGTATTTTCTAATTTATTGCTAAGAATCTGTACCTAGGTATCGTTGTACCTGATATGGCACCATAAGAGGCAACTTATAAACTTTCCACTGTACTCATGTGAGCACATGTGACAATAAAAGTAATTCTAATTTTAAAATGAACAGCACAGCACAGGAACAGGCCCTTTGGCCAACCAAGCTTGTGCTGACATATGATGAATTTCTAAACTAAAAACCTTTTGCCTTTACACGGCCTTGACCCCTCTATTCCTTGCCTATTTATGTATCTGACAAGGTGCCTCATAAAAGTTGCTATTATATCTGCTTCATACCACCTCCAGTGGCAGTGCATTCCAAGTGCTTGCCACCCTCTGTGTAAAAACCTTGCTTCTCACATCTCCTTAAAACTTACCCCCTTTTATCTTAAACCTATGTCCCCCGGGAAAAAGACTCTGACTCTCCAGTCTATCTATGTCTCTCATAATTTTGTATACATCTATCTTGCTGCCTCTCAGCCTCTGATGTTCAAGTGAAAACAAACCCATTTGTACAAATCTCTCCAAACACGGCAACATGCTGGTAAATCATTTCTATACCTTCTCCAAAGTCTCCATATCCTTCTGGTAGTTTGGTGACCAGAACTGTATGCAATATTCTAAATTTGTCGTAATATTTTATGTTCTCTTTTAACATTAACTGCTATCCCACATTACTCTAATAATAAAGTATTCCCGAGCTGTAATTGCTGTGACTATAAAATCAAAAGGCAATAATATTTGGTTTACATGTTGCAAAATTTCAGGCATGTGTTTTGCTATTCAAAGTTGAAAAGCATGCATTAGGAAAAGAGGAAGCACTTCATTTACCTGAACACTTGCAAAGATTGCAGTGGTAACTGGCTTTACCAGACCGAGTTATGCATGGATGCTGGAGTCAAGACTGTAAAAGCATTTTTTGTTTTCAGAACTGAGTTGTTTGTAGAAATAAATCATAGAATGCAGTGATATGTTGATGCAGAGGTGATGGAAGCTAGCAACTAAATTAGAACCTATGTTCCACTTAATTTGTTTGTATCTGAAATTGTTGACATAAACAGCTTGGCAAACTGATTTTAGGATTAGCAAAGACTTTTATTAAGTTTTCAAATCTATGAAATGGAAACACGATATATCTGGGAATAAAATAATCTGAAATGTAAACAGCGATGAAAAGCTTAACTTTTGTGGAGAGAATCTGGAACTGTTCTTACAGCGGAAAGGGTTAAGGGTAATTTAACAGGAATTATCAAAATTATGAATAGTTTTGATAGACAAAATGTTTCTGTTGCCAGGTGGATTGGTGAGCAGAAGACATAGATTTAAAGCAATTGTAGAAAGAATTGGAGAGGGGTGATAAGAAATGTTTCTGAAATAGTGATTCATTATAGGATGGGATGCCTGAAAAAGTTGTGGACAAAGACTTCATAACTTTCAAAAGGGAATTGGATATATACTCAGTAAAGAAACTGATCACAATGTTATGAAGAAATAGAAGAGGGGTCAATCTAATTGCATAGGTTTTTCAAGGAGCTGGTGCAGTCACGATGGGCCAAATGACCATCTTTAGTGCGGTTAGAGTCAAGAAGACATGGCAAGTTCCATAGATTGGAGCAGGAAGTTGAGGGGATATTTTCAGACCTCAGGTTAAAACACCACCAGTCGTCTGTCAGTGGTCCTCTAAAAAGGACTGCTGATTTACACAGAGCTCACTTCACCCAACTGATGTTGACCAGTTTCAGTTCCTGGCATTCTGTTTTGGACTGTGCACTTCTGGAAGAATATACATAGGCCTTTAAGAGTGTACAGTGCGGATTGACTAGGATCATACTGGGTGAAAAGACTAACTTCTGAGAAAATTTCACTTCAGAGGCAATAATCTAATTCTGATGTATCAAAGTGTTTTTTAAGATGGAAAAAAGAAATTTAATGGAAAATTTGAAAGAGTTGTCTGCAATTCCTTGTGGTAGAGAAAGCAGAAATTATCCCTAAAACGGGCAAAGTTAAGTTTAGAATAAAGATGCATTGCCATTTGAAATGTGCTGATGCACGTTTCTTTTTATTAAACATACTGGCACCAAGTATAATCAATGCTGCTTAATATTTCTTTCTTTATGGTTTAGGCTGTCACACTGTTAACTGAACTGACACGCGAGAACTTCAGGAACACAAAGCTGAAACATTGCCTGATACCTGCACTAGGAGAACTCCTGTATCTTGTGGCTAACCAGGTAGGGGACACCTAGGATATGAAAATTTGTAGGGAGGCGTTGTGCATCCTTAATGCTGCAATCAGTTTTTTAATTCAATCAATTATCATCGACATCAGCTATGATATAGATCATAATTATTTGTGGAAAAGAATGAGAAAAGGAGGTTGGGTGCAATGAATTGTGATAAACGCGTCATCTTAAGGATTAATTTCTCATTATAAATGAAATATGATAAATCCATGCAAAGTGTCCACATTGTAATTGCCTCAGAAATTTACTTTACATTCTAGTATAATCAAATATTCTGTTAATGGGCTGGATCTTCCACTGGCAGTGATCAGAATCAGGGTTACAAATTTCAGACTGTCAAGGATCATATGATTTGATTACTTCCACCTTCAAACAGCAGGCAAAGTTTGAACCTGCACTAAATGAAGGTCAAATGACATTGGCAATAATACTCTCAAGCGGTAATAAATCTAAAACTCTGGAAGATGGTGTGACCAAATGTTCATGTACAACATTCATTAAAGTAGTTTCAAAATATTCATCAATCAGGAGTGACTGATGACTTAAAATGTTTGTGTCAAAGAATCAAATGTATTGTGAACTATGATCACAGGCTAAATCTCGCAACGCTTGCCGTGACATTCAATGCTTTGAGCTTGTTCCATTATTCATATAGATAATTTTTCTCTTAATTTTGTTTACCTGCATTTTTTCTATTCGATTGCTTGATTGATTTTGTTGTCACGTGTACCGAAATACAGTGAAAAGCTTTGTTTATGAGCGGTATAGGCAGATCACAGCAAGCAAAAGATGTACAGGTCAAGAAGACTTAGAGGCATACAGGTTACATTGCAGGTTACAATATTTGAGGCTAGAGTCCATTCAACAGTCTGATAACAGCCAGAAAGAGGCTCTTTCCTGAACTTGCTTATGTGTGTGTAGAGGCTTCTGTATCTTCTATCTGACGGAAGAGGTTGTAAAAGATCATTACCAGGGTGCAGTGGTCTTTGATGATGTTGGCCGCCTTCCAGCAGCAGCGAGCCATGTAAATAGAGTCCATGAATGGAAGGTTGACATCTGTGACGGTCTGGGCTTTGCAGACCACCCTCTGCAGTTTCTTACGGCCCTGGGCAGAGCAGTTGCCATACCAGACCATTATGTACCCAGACAGTGTGCTTTCAATGGTGCATCTGTAGAAGTTGGTGAGGGACCTCATGGACTTGCCAACTTTCTTGAGCTGTCTGAGGAAGAAGAGGCGTTGTTATGCCTTCTTGACTGTCGCATTTACATGGGAAGTCCAGGACAGGTTGTCGATTATCATCACTCTGAGGAACTTGATGCTCTTCACTCTTTCAACCTCAGCTCTGTTGATGTAGATGGGGATGTGTTCTCCTTTCTTTCTGAAGTCAATGATCAGTTCTTTACTTGTGCCAACATTGAGAGACAGATTGTTTTCATTGCACCACATCTCCATTCTGTATTTTGACTTGTCGTTAGATATCCGTCCCGCTTAGGTGGTGTCGTCAGCGAACTTGTTGATGGCATTCATTAGGAAGTTGGCAGCGCAGTTGTAGTTGTATAGGGAGGACAGTAGGGACTGAGGACACATCCTTGGGGGGCTTCAGTGTTGAGTGTTATTGTGGAGGAGGTGCAGTTACCTATCCTCACTGATTTTTACCCTTACCAAGAAAAATCTATTACTCTTAGTTTTAAGACGTTCAGTTGACCTGGTGTCAGCTTTAGTGTGGGCATCAGCTTTTTGTGTTTCGAGTTCTGGATTTCCATTACACTTGACGTGATGTCCTTGTTCAGGGTGCATTACATTGACTGGAGACATATTAATTGAATCACACATAGAACATAGAACAGTACAGCACAGTACAGGTTCTTTGGCCCATGATGTTGAGCCAACCTATTTTCCTACTCTAAAATCAAACTACCCTGCATACATTTTACTATCATCCATGTGCCTATCCAAGAGTTGCCTAAATATCCCTAAAGTATCTGACTCCAATACCACTGCCGGCAACACATTCCACGCACCCACCACTCTTTGTGTAAAGAACCTAGCCCTGACATCTCCCTTATACCTTCCTCCTATCACCTTAAAATTATGTCCCCTCGTAATAGTCACTTCTGCCTTGGGGAAAAAGTCTCTGGGTATCCACTGTATCAGTGCCTCTCTTCATCTTGTACACCTCTAACAAGTCACTTTTCATTCTTCTTTGCTCCAATGAGAAAAGCCCTAGCTCACTCAACCTTTCTTCATAAGACCTGCCCTCCAGTCCGGGCAGCATCCTGGTAAATCTCCTCTGCACCCTCTCTAAAGCTTCCACATCCTTCCTATAATGAGGCGGCCAGAACTGAACATATTATTCCAACTGTGGTCTAACCAGGGTTTTATAGAGCTGCAGCATAACCTCACAGCTCTTAAACTTAATTCCCCTGCCGATGAAAGCCAAAACACCATATGCCTTCTTAACAAGCCTATCAACTTGGGTCAGAGATAATAGGAACTGCAGATGCTGGAGAATCCGAGATAACAAGGTGTAGAGCCGGATGAACACAGCAGGCCAAGCAGCATCATAGGAGCAGGAAAGCTTGACGTTTCTTGCCCAGAGCTGGGCAAAGAAGTAGCAGATGGAATTCAACCCAGAAAAGTGTGAAGTGATTCATTTTGGAAGGTTGAATTTAAATGCAGAATACAAGGTTAATGGCAGGATTCTTGGCAGTGTCGAAGAACAGAGGGATCTTGGGGTCCGCGTCTGTAGATCTCTCAAAGTTGCCACCCAAGTTGATAGAGATAACAAGGTGTAGAGCTGGATGAACACAGCAGGCCAAGCAGCATCATAGGAGCAGGAAAGCTTGACGTTTCGGGCCTAGACCCTTCATCAGAAATGGGGGAGGGGAAGAGGGTTCTGAAATAAATAGGGAGAGAGGAGAGGGGGATAGAGGATGGTCTAGGCCCGAAACGTCAAGCTTTCCTGCTCCTATGATGCTGCTT
>JAHRHZ010000029.1:27555865-27608931 GCA_024137785.1 Ginglymostoma cirratum
AGTGGGGGAGGGGAAGAGGGTTCTGAAATAAATAGGGAGAGAGGAGAGGGGGATAGAGGATGGTCTAGGCCCGAAACGTCAAGCTTTCCTGCTCCTATGATGCTGCTTGGCCTGCTGTGTTCATCCAGCTCTACACCTTGTTATCTCTATCAACTTGGGTGGCAACTTTGAGAGATCTATAGACGCGGACGCCAAGATCCCTCTGTTCTTAGACACTGCCAAGAATCCTGCCATTAACCTTGTATTCTGCATTTAAATTCGACCTTCCAAAATGAATCACTTCACACTTTTCTGGGTTGAATTCCATCTGCCACTTCTTTGCCCAGCTCTGCGTCCTGTCAATGTCCCGTTGCAACCTACAACAGCCCTCCACGCTATTCACAACTCCACCAACCATCATATCATCGGCGAACTTACTAACCCACCCTTCCACTTCCTCATCCAAGTCATTTATAAAGATCACAAAGAGTAGATCCCAGAACAGATCCCTGCAGAACACCACTGGTCACCGAGCTCCAGGCTGAATACTTTCCATCTACTACCACCCTCTGTCTTCTATTAGACAGCCAGTTTTGTATCCAGACAGCCAAATTTCCCTGAATCCCATTCCTCTTTACTTTCTGAATGAACCTACCATGGTGAACCTTATCAAATGCCTTGCTAAAATCCATATACACCACATCCACTGCTCTACCTTCCTCAGTGTGTTTTGTCACATCTTCAAAGAATTCAATAAGGCTTGTGATGCATGAGCTGCCCCTCACAAAGCCATGCTGACTACTTCTAATCAAACTGTGCTTTTCCAGATAGTCATAAATACTATCCCTCAGCATCCTCTCCAATAATTTGCCCACTAGAGAAGTAGGACTGACTGGTCTGTAATTCCCAAGATTATCCCTATTCCCTTTCTTGAACATCTCTAGGTATTTTCTGAATCTTTATTTTGGAATGTTTCTACAGATGTATTTTTAATGGACAGAAATTGCAAAAATCTGACTGGACACTATTGTAATGAGGCCTTTAAACAAACTAGTTGGGACTGATTGCTAGTTCTGTTGTGACTTCGAGCACACATGGACAAATGTTAAAATTTCTCAATTCTTTCTCCTTGATACGTCTGTGGCTGCAAATCCTCATAATAGATGAGCTTGATAGGTTTTTGCTGAGGTTAAGGTTGGATTTATCAGAGAGTTCATAATTTCCAATATTTTGTAAGACTTTTTTGAGAATTTATTTGCACCAAGATATTATGTGAAATCTGAATTATATTGTATTGCTTGCTGCAGTTCAGGGCTTCTTTAACTTTGAATTTAGTCCACGTTCCAAAATATAGAAGCTCCTTCACAGTCTGATTCATTTAAGGGCAGGGATCCTGAAATCACCTCTTGCCTGCTATTTTCTCAGACTCCAGAGTTGGCTTGACCTGGTACATATCCAGGTCTTGATCTAAGACTCAGGGAGAATTCCATTCTTGATCAAGAGACTGTACGAAACTGCACAACCTAGAAATGGCTATCACCATAAAGCAAATACCGGCAGTAATTCAGGGTAGTGAGTCCAAAAAATTAAGAGTTTGATACATCTTCTCTGATCAGATATACTCTGTTCTACATTGCCAATAAAGCAATGAGTATTCTATGAAGTGTTGCATGCAATACCCATGTAACTGGAATTAAGGCTATTAATACAAGAATAATTATCACACAGAGTAGGGAATGAACTGAACCTTATTTATAAACTTTTGCGTATAATTTGGAAGTTGGAGCAAAATCAAAATTTCTTGTGGTTTTGGTTCCCAGGAGATGATAATGTTGTTCTGCATGCAGAGCATGATGGAAGTTGCATTCAGTGTTTCCTGGCAGTCAAGTTGACTAAAGAGCAAAGGGTGGAACTTAAACCCAAATGTGGAAAATGTCACTGGGGCATGCTATCCATATCCAACATTACACTAATTTATGTACTAGAAAAAACGGGAACCATCACAAAATTGTCCAATTTCTACCGCAAGACCATCCTGAAAAGAAATGCAAACCAGCTAGCACCGCCAGAGATCCTCAAGGTCATGGCAGTCCTACTGTGACCGCCAGATTGGAATGGTGAATACCATGCTCATTCTTTGCGACATCTCAACATTTTATTCTGCAGCAGTAATCTGGCCCAAGTTTATTTAAATGGAAGTACAATTAGAAGGTGAAGGCTTCAACCCTGCCATCTTCATATATGTGAAATACAGTTCTCTTGATGATAGAAGTGGCATTTCTGCTTGCAGCCGTCCTGGCTATATACCGTTGATCTCAGAGGGGAGTATCTTGGAGTGACAAATTGAAAACCTTCCTTTGAGTGCAAAATGGGGTTGTGGTTTTATATTACCTTTGTATTTAGGGAAAACATCATTTTACTTTCATTGATTTTTTTCTAATCATCTATTGGCTAATTTCATTTATACTGACATTTCTATGGTTACATCAATCACTTCCTTACAGGATGAGAAAAGCCTGCACTCAAGAGACCACTGGACCATCCCCTCCATTGCCTACACTGTGCTAACGAGATGCATTCGGGAAGGGGTAAGACTGTTTCTTGCCTCCACAGAAATGAACAGTTGTAACAGCATTTTGCTTCAGACATTGCATGCACGTTCTGGGTTTATATTTACACATTTGCAGTTTCTGTATACAATTTCCTAAATTGAAATTGCACAGGGAAAGATTCAGTTGCTGTATCCCACTGGTGTTTTTTCTTTTGTCTCAAAATGCCAAGATTTGATAAAATAAATACACAGATGTTGTTTTCAAAATTCCTCATTATGAGTACAGTGATTCCCACAGGGTTGTGACTTTTATCAAAAGAATGGGAAATTATCCTGAAAGCATGAAAGCTTATCTGAGATGTTTGCTAAACTAACTTATCAGTAATGCATATAAATATTTAGAACAGTTCTGTTTTTATGTGCTAATTTGGTTGTGTACCTAATCACAACTTGATTGCAGTAAAAATTGTCAGCTCTTATTTATGCTCAAACTTTTTGTTTCCTGTATTGCAATAAGCTGCCAGTCATTCGCCTACAAGCTATTCTGTGTCTTAGTGAATTGGCAGCTGGATTCCAAATATAAATTACTGAGAAACGATTCAGCCCATTTTCATTGCATTTTAAAGAAACAAAATATGTATTCATGTTAGTTCAGCTTCTCAGTTCATTTTGCTTGGCAATTTTGCAGTATATGTTTGCATGTTGGCTTTTGTTTATAAATTTTGAAAGAAGTTTTCTGGGCGTGGAGCTAGGGTGCAGGTGGGGAGGAAGAATCATCCTCAGCAAGTTTCATTGAAGCTTCTTTCCCTGTGTTAATTAAGCAGTAACTGGCCTGGGTCCTGGTGCTTCTACAGGCTGAGGAAACATTAATCCCAAAGGGACTGTGATAACAAATCTCTGGTGGCTGCAAATTGAATTAGTGTGACAGTCTTATTAAGCTTATATACAGCAGTGGAGCAAACTTTGACCTTTATTCACCAGCAGTGATAAGTAGCCATCGTTACTAGGTATTCAGATGCCTCATCTCAGGGTCTTCCGACAATATCAAGAGGTGCTGTACACCCTAAGGTGGAAGAGAAACAATGTGCAATGGAACTGTAATTATAGCCAAACATCATGTATGAATATATTTGAATATTAATAAACACTTCCACTAGTATCCTAGTCTTAATTAAATATTTCTGTATAATTAATCATTGACTATTTTTCATTTAGACCTAGCAGCTCATTTCTGATGGGTAGTTTTGTTTGAAAGTAGGAAATAATTCCCTGTCACCAATTATAGGTTCTCTTACTTTAGTGTTGTTTCAGTTGTATTTTATGCTGCCCAAACACTCCTTTAGTTTACAATGGTGGTATCATTTCTTTATTTAGTGATCAGAATGCTAGTATGACATACTGGCAAATTAATGCTGTGATGGTCATACGCTGTATGCAGACAAGATACAGAAAACAGCAGAGCAGGTTCCTGTACAAATGACCTCTTTAGCAATTTGACTGAGGCTGCAGTTATTGCTGTGTAGGTGCAAATGGATCAACTCTGTTTCAAGATGGATAATGCAGGAAGCATATTGTGAGGATGAAAAATTAAGCAACCGTTCACTTTTCCTGTCATTATTATGCTGCAAAACCTGTTTAACAAAATATGAAAATTTATGTGCAATAAAACTCATTATGCATTCACATTGATTTGATATTACTAAACTCATACAGTGCTGGAGGGAAAAAGTCTGACAAATTAGATTGATGAAAATATTTAAATTGAATCCAATTTGGAATAAGAAAGACGAAAGATTCTTCCATCATGTCGCACCTTTTACCTTCAGCATATTGCAAATTACTTCATGTCCAAGAAACTAATTTTGTAAGAGAAAGTGCTGGAGAAACTCAGCAGGCCTGGCAACATCTGTATAGAGAGACACGGTTAATGTTTCTAGTTTGATCTAAAGACTTTGGAATGCCTCAGAAAAAGAGTCATATTGATCTCAGTGTTAACTTTTTCTCTATCGCCGCAGATGTTGTCAGATTTGCTGCAATTCTCGAGCACTTTCTAGTTTTATTTCAGATCTCCAGCATTGCAGAACTTTATTTTTATTGTTACTTCTGAAAGTTTTAAAAATACTTCTTTGGGATCAGGATGTCATGGCAAGGTCAGTATTTGTTGCCATCCTGTTGCCTTTGAAAAGAGTGGCTTGCTGAATCATTTAAGAGGGCAATTAAAAGTCAACCTTAAAAATCAAACTATGGAGCTGGAGACACATGTAGGCCAGAGCAGGTAAGGAGGTCAGATTTTCTTCCCTATAGAAAGGCAATAAATCAGGTGTTTTTTTTTTAAGAACCATTACATCAAACTTGATATTCCAGCTATTTCTATTAGAAAGATTTAAGTTCCACCAGTTGCTGTAGCATTAGCTAGGCCATTGGTTTGCTAATTTAGTGACACTACCACAATGCCATTGCCTTCCAATATATTTACATGGACAAGCACAGCAGCCAAATTATGCACAGCACAAAACAAGATCTCACAACAGAAGATTTTCTGAACTTTTCTGCCCTACTTGTTGGATGGTAGTGTAGTTTTTAATTCCTATTTTGGAATATATTTTAGCTATGCCATTCACTGCGTCAGTTCCAAGTTTATAAATCTCTGATCTCTCCATAGCCATAGAATATGTCAGTTAATACTGAAACAGTGGGAGCTGTGGATTGATGGGCCCACCCCAAGATTAGCTGAGTGACTGTTTGCTGGAAGATGTTTAATGATCACAGTATGCGGCCTTCTGTCATGCCCTAAAATTGGAACATCTAAAGAGAATAGGCATGGACTAAAACTGCATGGAAACCTGTCTCTATATTATGGGTACCTGTGTATACTAGATAATAAATGAAAACTGAAGAGTGAACACAAATTGTGTGGGTTAATATGAGATTGACCTATCTCATATGGAGGCAAGCTATGTGATTTTGAAGTGAAGAGCACAGAAGCACTTAATAGCTGCAGTAATTTCATGCCCATCTTATGTAGCCAGTGAGAAGCCAGATGTATTTTGTTGTTTGGACCTTATTAGCATGGAAGTGATTAGCTGTCAGTGTACTGACCGACAACTCACAGTCTGATGGCTGGTGAAATCTCAAGTCTCATTGGCGAACTGAGCTGGCAGAATGGAATTGAAGGAACGGATTAGCCTGGCCCTTGGAAGAATGGGGGTGACAGACAGGAGTACTAACGTTTGGAAAGCTTTTAACCAAAACATCGAAAGGACAATTATGCTAATCCTGCTGCTTAAATAAAATGCCCACCACATCATTATTTTCACTTTATTAGCATGAGATCCAGTGATCTTTTTCTCTTGGTGCATTGCTGTGCTGTCTGTGCAGGAAGACGCGATTGGAGTCCTATAAATGTCACAGCCCCCAATTTGCTTAATAAGGCCATTGAGTGCAGGCCGTCCATATGCCGACCCACTTGTAAATGGTAGCAGGCTAGATTCAGGTAAGATGATAGTGGAAAGTGCAGTGATTATAATGAGGTCAGCTGGGTGGACCTCGTAGAATATGAGTTCTGTGATTGGGGCTGTTAATCTGGTCCAATCAGGGAGCTGGCTGACGGATATAAACAGGACTGTCAGAGGTTTTGCTCACTCTGAGAACTGGCTCTGAGGGAACTGGATCAGTGTCAAGGACTGCACACCACCACCGACTGCACACCACCACCACCACCACCTCCACCCCACCACCACCACCACCACCACCACCCCCCCCACCCCCCCCCCCCCCCCGCAACCATCGCCGTGCAAATAAAGGGTGACTTGGTGATGAGATAGCGGCCTCTATGGAGTTATTGCAGTAGTGACGAGACCCGGATTATTGATGCAACCGTGGAAAAAGTCCCTGCTAGCTGAAGCCCAACTGGACTTCAAACAGGCACTACAATTGGCTTTACCATTGGAAAATGTGGCAGGTGCAGTAGACATGTTGTAGGGTGTTCTGATTGAAGTGGACATTGTCGCCACTCCAAACACCATTTGAGTGATGGCAATTATAGAGGCTGACTCGGGACATAGGACTGTAGGTCAGTCCACAGCAAAACCTCAAAACAAAGCCGAGCCACAGCCAAATGATTAAAATTTTCTACAGGATCCAGGCCAGCAAGCCATTGAAGTTTCTGCCTGGTACTAATGGAGGTTGATACTAGTGTGGGCATTCTAGTAATCACAGAACCAGTCTTGAGGAAGGGTCACCAGACCTGAAACGTTAGCTCTGATTTTTTTTTCACAGATGTTGCCAGACTTGCTGAGCTTTTCTAGCAACTTCTGTTTTTGTTCCTGATTTACAGCATCTGTAGTTCTTTCGGTTTTTATTTAACAGAACTTGCTCTGGACTCCAATCTTTAATTTTATGCAAGACTTTGGCTAGACTGAGAATCTATACTGGGAAACCTTTACAAATTAAAGGTACAACTTTGGTTCTGGTCTCTTAGGAAGAACAGCTGCTTCAGTTACCAGTGATTGTAGTAAAAGGGTAGGGCCCATGCTTGATGGGAAGAAATTGGTTGAGAAAGATTCACACAGATTGGTTCAACATTTTTTGATTAGGAAATGGCTGCCTGAGTGAAGTCCGACCTAAGTACCTGGATGTTTGTCACAAAGGTGTAAGGACCATCAAAAGAGCCAAGGAAGTTATCCAGGAAGTAATTCCATGATTTTGCAAGGCCTAATCAGTGCCATTTGCATTACAGGCAAAAGTAGGGGCAGAAATCAGAAGGCTGGAAAGTGAAGGAATCATCAAACCAGTCCAGTTTGTGGAATGGGCAGCACCGTTTATACCTATTGTGATGCCCCAAGGGTCAGTTCACATTTTGTGGGGATTTTAAATAAACAGTAAACTATTTTTTGCAGCTGGATAAATACCCAGTCCTTTGCATAGAGGATTTATACCAAAGCTGGCAGAGGGCCTGCCCTTCATGAAGCTGCACATGAGCCATGCGTAGTTGCAATTGCTATTAGATGAAGATTCTAAGAAGTATGCTACAATTACTACTTATATTGGTTTGTACCACTATAAGAGACTGCCATTTAGGGTGTTGTCAGCCTGTGGAACCTTGCGGCAGACAATGGAGAACATTTTATAATGTCTACCTCCGGAATGGGGAACATTTTTACATTGGAAGGCCACATTTTATTTAACTGAGATCCTATTAAGCCGCATGTTGAGAATCTTACATAAATAACAAAATGTCATATTTTTGTCGACATATTTACTAATTTTGACTAAAGCGTGCCATTATATGAGGACTTTGAACAAAATAAAAATTTCACAAAGACTCATTTATTTGTTTGGCAAAGTTGACAATAGAACAAACAGGTGAAAAACTTAGACAACAAACTATTTAATGACTTTTTTGTGATTGCTTATTGCGAGGTATGGATCGGATATTTGGTTCCAACATTGTTGACCATTGTTTTAATTGGTCCTCCAGGTGAATATCCATCATCTGAGATCTCAAGCATAGATTAATTTGTGTCACATATGAAAATGTAGATTCACAAGTGTATGTCGTGCTAAAACAAGATAACAATCAATGAGCATGTTGACATAGATGTGGGTATTCAATGGCATTTTTCCATATTTCAGTGGGATCCTTCTTTGCATCAAATATTTGATGTTATTTTCTGACAGCTCAATCAATTCCATGTGAAAGTCATCAGGTGTTTTGGACATATCAGCTAGGTGTGGTTGAAAAGCTAGTTTCAGTGTGAGATCATGTTTCTCAAACTCTTCAAACCTTTCATTGTATTCTTCAATCAGGGAATCTAGAACAGCTGTGTATTCTTTCACGTTGCATTTCCTTAATGATCTGTTTGTATCCTGTTCATTAATTACCTTTCCCAATTCAGGAAAGTGTTCAGCTGAAAGTTCAGATCGGGTAAGGAGAGTTTTAAAAAAGGTCAGCCTTTTCTGAAATGCCTGGATTTTTAGCCACATATCATATACAGATTTTAGTTTTGCTTTGAGATTATATCACACAAAAGTGCAGCGTTTCTGCAGAAATCCTCTTGACAATTCACATGGTTCTTTCGGTTCCTCAAAAAATCTTGTGACTTCTTTTCTCAAAGAAGGAAGTCTTACAAGTATTTGTGCTCGTGACAACCAGTGCACTTTAGAATGATGTGGCAGATCCAAACTGAATGTTTCATCATCAAGCTGAAGCATGTTGCTGAATTGGCGATGCCGTGATGCATTTGCTCAAATGTAGTTTACAATACCTATAACTTTTTTTAATGTGTCACTTGAAACAGTATATTTAGCACAGAGATTCTGTTGATGCAAAAGACAATGAAAGGAAATCAAAGTATCTGGATTTGGCAGTTCTTTTTGTAGGAATACAACAAATCCTTCACGTTTTCCTGTCATGGAAGGTGCTCTGTCTGTGCATACACTTATTAAATTACATAACTTCATGGCATTTTTGTTTGAAGATAGTAAAGATGTCAATTCCACATGTCCTTGCTGTAAGGGTACCCAAAGCAAGTAACTACTCATGGCAATGAAAATCTGCAGTTATAACACAAATAAAAAATAACATCTGCGCTGAGTCAGTAATTCAGTGGATTCATCCAAGGGCAATCGAAAAATAAAAGTCTTTGCTTTGGCGTATTGTATGAAGTTGTTCTGTTACACTGGGGGTGCTAATTCATGTTGCCAATCAGTTATGGCCCTTCTTAAGAGGTAGTTGTTTGTATTTATTAACCTTATCTGAATCTAAACATCCTACAACTTCAACAATTTTTAAGAATCCCTACAGTGTGGAAACAGGCCCTTCGGCCCAACAAGTCCACACCGACCCTTGGAGCATCCCACCCAGACCCATTCCCCTATAACCCACACACCCCTGAACACTATGGGCAATTTAGCCTGGCCAATCCACCTAGCCTGCACATCTTTGGACTATGGGAGGAAACCGGAGCACCCGGAGGAAACCCACGCAGAGAGTCATCTGAGGCTGGAATCGAACCCAGGTCCCTGGCGCTGTGAGGCTGCAGTGCTGACCACTGAGCCACCGTGCATTCTTTTATGATTTTCACATTGCTAAGTGGCTTACCTCTCCTTTGAAGTATATGTGCTACTTTGTATGTTGCTTCAGTGATGTCAGTTCCTTGTCCGGACATGGTTCTAAATGCTTGCTGCTGCTGCTTTTGATCTTTCATTTTCTTAAGTGCAGACTTTCATGGTTCTCATTCCAGTTTAGCATATTTGTGGTTCTTATGAGTTGCATAATATTGATCTGCATTGTATTTCTTCACTGTTGCAATTATGGTGTCGCAGAGCAAACACGTCATTTCATCTTTCACAGCAGCTACGTAATACTGCAATTCCCATTCTTCATTGAATACTCTGTTTTCTTCCTTTATTGTTCTTTTCTTAGTTTTTGACATGACCGGGTTACCAGTAAAAATTTTAAAAATGGTACACAGATTTAAAAAGGCAGATGTAGCATTTGCGGACAAATTGACAGAAGGCCGCAACTAGTACCCCAAAAGGCTGCATGCAGCCTTAAGGCCGCAGATTCCCCACCCCTGGTCTACCCCATTTATCTAGATGACATGCTAATAATAAGGCAAACCAATAAGGAGCACTTAAAGAACTTGGACATTGTCTTTGGACATTTCTCCCAGACGAGCGTACACCTGAGAAGGGAAAAATGTGTGGTCCAGGCTATTTACGTTCTTCATTAGCCAAAGTCCTGGATGCATATGCTATTGGCCGTTCCTCCCCGTTGCACCACCTATGAGCTACTTGGGCTACAGAGTCAACAAGACTAGTTTACACTTGTTGGAAGATAAAGTGAAGGTGATCAAAGGTACCCTGGTTCCCACATCTGTACTGGAGCTTGGGTCTTTCCTCAAGCTGGTGGACTATTATAGAAAGTTAATACATAACCTGGCCTCCATTCTGGCATCTTTGCATCATCTCTTAAAAAAGAGTCAGCCTTGGAAATGGTCACGAAGCCAAACCATAGCTTTCCAGGAAGTGAAGAAACAGCTATCATCCTCTAAGGTGATGACAGAGTATGATCCCAAGCAAGGTCTGGTATTGACATGTGCTGCCTTCTCGTGTGGCATCAGGATAGTATTAGCTCATAGGTGGTCCAATGGGGAGGAACACTCAATAGCATATGCATCTAGGACTTTGGCTAATGCAGAGCATAAATAGCCCATATTCAGAAGGAAAGTTTGGCAGTCATATTTGGAGAAGTGAACTTCCACCAATACCACCAATCGTAATAATAATAGACCAAAAGCCCCTGCTAGGTGTGCCTAAAGAGGACAAGGCACTGTCACTCATAGCTTCAGGCTAAATTCAGCGGTGGGCTCTAATACAAAGTGCCTGTATTTACAAGTTGGAACATTGTCCAGGAGGCCAAGCTGCAAATGAAGATGCATTGAGCCATCTCCCACTGGCAGATTCACCACTGGTACTGTCACATAATGGTTTTAAATTTTGAAGACACCCTTCCAGTCACAGCTGACAAGATCATACTTCAGACGTAGAAAGATCTGGTCCTGCCAAAACTGAAATAGGTGGTGGTGATGGGAGAAATAAAGGGGCCGTCATAACCAGAATTGAAACTTTTTTGGACCCAGCGTGACCAGATCACAGTAGAGATGGAATATGGGCAGGAAGAGTGATTGCCCTGAGCAAAGGTCACCACTAGGTACTGATTGAACTCCACCAGGGTCATCCAGTGTTTCCAAAATGAAGATATTGGCAATAAATTATGTCTGGTGGTCCTGCTTAGATGCAGACACAGCTGTGTTGTTGGGGCCAGTGCCTAGAGTGCCAACAAGACAAAAATTCCCACTAGCAGCTCCCTGACATTTGTGGAATGGCCAAGTGAACCCTGCACTCGGGTACACATTGACTATTAAGGTACTTTCATGGGCTCAATGTTCTTTGTCATTGTAGACGCCCACTCAGAATGGCTGGAAGTGCGCAGAGTTCATTCACCAAACACAGAGGTGGTGATAGAAAGCCTTTGTACATCTTTTGGAATACACAGGCTCTCGCAATTATTGGTCACAGATAACAGGCCATCACTTACCAGAAGGGAATTTGAGTATTTCTTAACTTCAAATGGTATTTGTCATACAAGAACACCTCCATACCATCCATCGTCCAATGGTCTGGCAGACTTATAGGAATAGGCTAACAGCTTCACTAGATACCAAACAGTTCTGGTTCCTACTTGATTACAGGACCACCCCTCATGCAACTGCAAGGATAGTTCCAGCAGAGTTGCTAATGGGGAAAAGACTCTGCTCCAGGTTAAAACTGATCTTCCAGGACCTAGGAGTGGCGGGGAGGGTGAAACAGCAGCAGGAACACCAGTCCCAGACTCGACTCCACTAAGTGAGAGAGACAGTTTCCTTCAGGCAATGAAGTCTGGTGTAGGAACCATGGGAATGGCCCTGCATGGGTAAGAGGCATGGTTAACATGAGGTCAGGTTCAGTGACATATAGAGTAGTTGTGACGGTCCTGAACAAGCACACGGACCATCTGAAAGTTGTGAACTCACAAAAGAGTGCTATAGCAAAATGTACCCGGCTTCCCAAAGCCTTTCTGACAGTTCTGGAACTCATGGGCTCTCCCTTTCTGTCAGGCATTGAAAATACCCCAGATTCTGAGATGGACACGGCAGATATCGCCACTCTATGTCTTTGCTGCCTGAAGAAGAGAATGAATTTATTCCGAGATGCCCTGGGCACAAGAGGCAAGCTACTGTGCATTACATGCCACCCTTACCAGAGGCAGAGTTGGAGGAGCCTGACCCGGTGCTAAAACACCCCAGGAGGAACTACAAAAAATAAGGGCCAGCCTATGTCCTCAGACCCAGAGGGTGAGGAATGTAGTGATTATTGGGGCTTTTAATCTGGTCCAATCAGGGAGCCCTGGCTGACAGACATAAACAGGAGTGTCAGAGGTTCTGTTCACTCTGAGAGTTGGGTCTGAGGAAGCTGGATCAGTGTCAAGGACTTCCCACGTGTAAATAAAGAGTGACTTGGTGACGGCATACCAGCCTCTGAGTAGTTATTGTCAGAAAGTTTTTTTTTAAATTTTGACCTGGCTACAATCCTGAAAAATGGGCCAGATGAGAAACCATAATCATTGCTACAGTATGATGGGTAGGGTTCAGACTTGTAATTTAGTTCTTAAAACATAATTCTTAAAGAATAATTGTTTCTAAATGCAATAGATGTGAATAAAATTAGTCCATGAAGGAAATGTAAATCATACCAATGGTAAAATACTTAACTATATACGTATAGAGTGGTTAAGCATGCAGTTAGTGGAACAGGATCTCATAGAAACAAATAAGAAAATAAATTGGCTTTTAAAGTACATGTACACTTAATGTACCCTGAACAGGTATGCAGTTAAGTGGAGAAGGCAATATAATGAAGCAAACTGTTCTTTATTAATACCACATTGGCAGTGTTCCCCTGTGTGCTAATTATGGCAGCATCATATTACATTTCTGCAGCGGATTTAAGGTGATGAGATTTTTTTAAAGCTCCTGCTGTGCTGTCTACATAAAAGTTTTATCCAGTCACATTTCAGTTCACAATTAACTAAACTGACAGCATCTGTTAGTAGTGTTAAAGGTTAGGTCTTTCAGTTTTCTACTTAATGGTTAATCATCCCATTTTCCCCAATAGGCACAATGAACAGACATTACAGATGGCAGATTAAAAATGCATGCATTTGAGCCGGCTGCCACTGTTGCAAATGAATGGAGCTCCTTTATCCTCGCTCTCCACTCTACATTATCAGATGATGTATTATCATGATGTGTCTTAAAATCAGCTTCACTGGATAAACAAAAAGTAGGGTGCTGGAAATCTGAAACAAAGAAAATACATTGGAAACACTATGTAGATCAGGCAACATCTGTGGAGAACAGAGAAGTTGTATTGGGTATTGAAACCCACTCACCTCCCAGCTGTCTTACCTGCTGACTGTTCACTGGAATGAAATTTACTTCACAAGTACTATTTTTAATACTGTAGATCTCTCTTTAATCATTATTGTTGATGGATAAATGTGTTTTTAATGCTATGAAACCAACAGCACTTATAAAATTGTGGTGTTTCTCACTAGAGCAAATAACGTGACAGAAATCCACAGGGTATTCAAATTTTAATTATTTATGATGCTACTTCTGCTAATTGGTAGCCTGTCAATTCAAGGTGACATATGCATAAATAATATCATTAGATCACACTTCTGACCTATTATTTTCCCAATCCAATTTTCTCCACTCTATCCCTCTGCCATCATTGTGTCCTGCTCGGATATGTTCTGCAGGTGGAGAGAACCTTCCAGCACTTTATCCATTTGTGTCCTTATTTAACCGTCATAAGCATCACAGCTGAGATTAGGGGCCATGAAGATCGAGATCATCATTCATTTGGCACCCTGGGTGAAAACAACTCATTCTTCACAAGCCATTGATCAAACTTCAACAACAGCAACAATTTGTAGTTATATACTGTAATGTAAAGAAATCCCAAAGTATTTCACTTGAATTCTATGAAGCATAATTAGGAGTGAGCCACGTTAGGTAATATTAGAACAGATGACCAAAAGCTTGGTCAAAGGGGAAGTTTTTATGGACTTTTTAAAGACAGGAAACAAAAAGGTTTAGGGAGGAAATTCCAGTGGTTAGAGTCTATGCACCTTGGTACTCTTTGGCCTGTTTTTGAATGACTTTGAACCGACTTTGTGTATGTAATTCTAGTTGTATCTTAAGTGTCTAAGGTTTCATAAAGTCTAGTCACCACAATTTGCTGAATATTATTTGTACTCCACAGTGTTTTGGCATTGTCTTGCCTCAGTATTACAAGTGCTGAAGAGATTTAGAATTGGAATAGTGAAAATGGAAATTTTCCTCTTCAGCTTCTCATCTCAGAAGCAATACGAGCAATGAGTGCCAAGTAGATATGAGTGTATCAGATAAGGAAGGTCCTCTTCATATTATGAATCTGAGAATTAACATTACATCTCAGACCATTAAGTGAAATTCAGGAAACACATTCTGTCAACTTTGAGACATCTTCCATTGGACAAAAATTACTTTAACATTGATTTTCAGCCACCAGCTCCCAATAGTTTGGGTTTCATTCACTTTAAATCTGGGTGCAAATAAAACCTGCAAAATTTATGTCATGTTGGAATTTTGTTTTTCACTCTGTCTAAGGATTTGTTATTGATTTAATTCTTTTTAACTGAAAATATTATCAGCATCAATGCAAATTTGGATTAGCACTTGCTGATGTCATGGCATCTTTTGTTGTTAAAAGGTATGAGCTCTTGTACAATTTTGAAGTTGTTGATGAATCTGCAGAACATGTGGAGAAGATGTTTCCACTTGTGGGCGAGCCTAAAACTAGGGAAAACAAATAAGATAGTTAAATCCCGAAAGAGAAATTTGGCAGGACTTCTTTGACTCAGAATGTGCTGCCATTGTGGGACCTTGTCTAACAGGAATGGTTGAAGCAAGTTGCATAGATATCTTAATGGGAAGTTAGATAGGTGGATGAAGAATGGATAAATAGATGGATCGACAGTTTAAGTTAAAAGAAGATGCAATGAAATTTCTCTCGAGCATTTGCACCAACATAATGAAAGTAGTCCTGTGGCCTCTGGGACTATGGAAACTTTATGTACCAGCAGAGATCTGTTGTGTTGAATGGCCTAATTCTGTGCTGTAAAATTCAATGTAACATGACATGATTGGCGTCCCACCGTATCATGGTACTTAATTTCCTAATTTGTGAACAGTAGGGAGTAGTTTCCCTTTCCATATATACTAAGCTAGGATTTGTGGTGAAATGTGAGAAAAAATATCACAAACTCTTAACCTTGGTTTATTCCCGTCTCATTCTTTTGATACCTTTCAAACTGCCAGTACTAAACAGATGGGCAGAATAAAGGCTTCAACGTAATGAAATGATTGCTTTTAAGTAACAAAATATGAAGTATTGGACTGAAGAATGGAAGTGCAATTGAAAAGGTTAATTTTCTGGCATGGAGATTGTAGATGAGTGAAGAAATTTAAAAGTTCAGATACACATCATTGCAAGCCAGCTTTTCCACAGGAGAAAATAATTTTTTTAAAAAAGAGAGGCAATGACATTCTGATCATCACATTAAGAGATAAAGAACGTAAATGCAAGGATATACGAAGGAGTATTAATGAAAACTGATTTGCTAATACCTATCTGCTTGATGATTCAATGGGATGATAACTGAGATAAAGGGGAAAAATTAGGAAGAGACACTGGGTAAATTTGATCATAGTTACCTGAAGACGAAGAGTTAAAGGGACTGAGGTGTTTGAAACAGTGAAGGAAATTGACAAGTCAGGAGAATTACTCTAGCTTCAAGATGTGAACCCAGAATGATTGATTGTAATTTTAGAACTCCTGCTTGTTTGGTTGAAAATAAACATAAGATAAACATAGGATGAACTGTGTTCAAGTAAATGTGGAAGACTTTATTTGCGAACACAAATGATACAGAATCAGTTGGTGTCACAAGTAATTTCTAAACTTACTTGGGTTAGTTTAAGTGGCAGAATAGCTTCCATGAGCAAAATGGTTGGCTGCTATTCCAATGAACAATAAGGAAATTGGGCATAAAAGTGTTAAAGGCATTGATTAGCATTTCAATATTGTGGAGCATGAGGCTATGAGCAAACAAACAAAAATTGTCCATATAGATAGGATGCAAGACGTAATGCACTGTTTTGGAACAGTTATGTTACTGAGTTTGTGCACTGTCTGGTAAAGTCTAAACAAGTAGCCAAGGGTGAAAGTGAAGTAACAATCAGTGTGCACATTTTCAGCTGATGCCAAGCATAATAGCTTCGCTCTTGCCAATATTAAATTCTCAATATTATCAACGTGTATCAGCATCCCAGACCTCTAAGTCTGTTCCAATTGAAGTGATGTTCATTTCACTCAGACATTTTTCAATGAAGTAATTTATAGGTATAAGATCGGTTTGCTTATCCTTATTGTACTTGGCTCCCCATCTGATGCAGCCTGTTATCATACCCAATACTGAGCTCCTAAAAACAGACCTAATGCTTGGGGCTAAATTGCAATGCTTCAAGACTTACAGCCTCAAGGGACATTTAGTCAATGAGCTATGATCAGAAATGGCAAGATTTTGCAAACAAAATCCAAAAAAAAATCACTTTTTTAACGTTTTTTTTTGAATCTTGCATCATTGTGAAACAAGGAGCTAGCAGTGTCTCATTAAAATCTACCCTATTCTAAGATGATGGTCTTTTTTTCTGAGAAAAATGCTCTTTAATCCTTTTAGATTTGGTGGCACCATAAGGGACTTATTTAACTGTTCCTCCCACCAGCTTTCTGTTCAAGTTCCGTTGATGGGCTGAAATCCAGTGAATGCTGAACATCTTGCCATGAGTTTTATTTGAGGACTGCTCACCACACTACCACAGAAATTGAGCATGACATAGCCTGTAATGAAAAAAAAAGTTGCAGCAAAAGACATTGGGTTTATACATTATTGCCAAAGTGCTGCACAGCTACCCATCCCCAGCCAAGCTACTCTGCATAGGATGCTTTGTTGCCATTGTGAAAGTAATTGGTTGTAGCACACCATAACTCAATGATCACAATTAAAATAAGTAGAAAACATATCTTCTGTATAGCACCACCTTGATTGTCCTAACTTTACAAATTTGAAATGACTGCAAATGTGTCACTATTTATTTCCAATGTGTTTATTCTTTACAGGGAGATCCTGTTACTAATCATTTAGCTGCAAAGATTGTTGAAAATGTCTGTACCACTCATTCATCTCCTGCTCAAGGATTCATTACTGGAGAAATTGGTCTGTTGCTTTGGTTCTTGTTTACACATTCAACCATGGACTCATTGCGGGTGACAACTATTTCGGTAAAGTATGAATAAATTATTAAATAATTTATCACAATGCAGTTGTGTGTATATATACATTTCTTTTTAATAAATGCAAGCTCTTAAATAAAATTCGTTTTCTTTTGAGGTAGGAATCCTCAAAATTTCCTTTTATCCAGTTTCTTCCGTACTGGCCAAAATATGAACCATATCTGAGAAAGCAGAATAGATATTTCACTTCCACAGCTTTCTCTGTACAACTTGTTCTTCTGACAGGACCGCCAGCTTGAGTCTCTTTGTCATGTACTCCTCTCTTCCATATTGCAGGAAAGTCACTACACTGACTTGATGATTCCCAGCACTAGCAAAATTATCAGTGATACCCCTTTAAAGTGAAGGATCCAACCAAGTGCTACACTTAAGTGCACCAACATAGTGCAGTTAGGTCGTTCTTTCAAGTCAAACCCACTTTTATATTATTTTCAGCTTAACTGCTACTAGTTAAAATTTAAATTATCAAAATGTATCAAAATTGATTCAGACTAATTCAAGGTAGGATCCTTGTAGTCAAAACAATGACAGATCTTTCTCTCAATCAATGTAATCTGGATTTGAACCCAAAAGTGTGAGGACAGTTATCCACAAAACCCAGTTCCCAGGTGACAAACTGTGTCACTCTTGGCTAAACTGCTGTAGCATGTTCACATCTTTTCCCATTGCTTCATCTGTCTGCATTCAAGCCGTTCAGCTAATAAACAGTATTGATTGTATCCGTGGGCTTTATTTTCTGGCTGATGTTAGCACAAATTTTGAGAGTGCAAAGATAAAAGGAAAACATACTAACAAAATAGAACTATCTCTCAAGAAATGGGCATTTTAATAAAGCTGCAGTAAACATATTTAAATCCCAGCTGATCTGGCCTGCTTGTTGAATTAATTCCTTAATATAAAGTAGCACTTGCTCTTAAAGGAGTGTTCCAATTCAATCAGCTGGTGCAAATTTGAAGTGAACTGAATGGGAATTCAAAAACAATCAGAAAACTTTTCAGCCCTAAATTGTATAATGCTCTGTATTTGGTGTTTAATTAAAGTGTATGTATAAAATATTTCTTTGGTCCCAACAGGCATTATGTAGGATTACTCGCCATTCTACTAGTGCTTTTCAAACTGTCATTGACAAGGTCGGCCTAACAGCAGTGCTAAATTCCCTAGTAGCTGGTATAAGCCGTGTTCAACAGTACATGTTGACCATGTTTATTGCTATGCTGTCATCTGGTGTCCACTTGCAAAGACTGGTGCAAGAAAAGGTAGGGCACAAGATTCATTTCATTTAGTTAGTGTTTACTTTATCTCACTGTTTCTGCTTGTGAAATATCTTCAGACTTGAAATTGAACTCACTTTTTCGCAGTGAGGGTGTGAAACTTATTTTTTTCCCATGTCTCATTATTTCTTTTGCTATCTGTAAAGGATGGAGATGTGGATATCAGTTGAGTGGATGGCATGTATTTCTATTTGGAGGTTAACAGCTCTAAGCATTCACAGTGCTAAAAAGGTTTGGATCAGTTATACACGGAAACAAACAGCACAGGTTAGGTCATTGTCTTAAATGTAGCTAAAATTACCTTATACGTCTTTTATCTCTTACACCCATTCCTTAATCTAATGACTCCAGTCCACCAAAATGTAATAGAACTGGATAACTTTGCTTAAACTATACACTGCAAATATAGCACATGTGCTGCATTTCCATTTGAACCACACGACGCATGGCAGCAGCTGCTTGAAGCTCTGTCAGCCCTTCCCATGTTCAATCCAAATGCTTGAGCCTTAAAAAAAGTACAGTCATTTTCGTACAAAGCTATCTTGCATACTCTTCCTCAGCCTTGCATTCTCACTGTATTGAAAATAAGAGCTAAAATTTCCTCTCAAGGAGGTGGTGAGAGGGATGGAAACCTGGAGAAATAATTGAGCAAAGTGGCCCTGGAGAGAAACTCAGCCCTGTTCTTACCATCCCTGCAATTAAATGCTTGGCTAGAAAGGGTGACTTTCTCGACTTCTCAACTTTCTCTAGTAGTGTTCCACTAAATGCCATTTAAGGACCTCAACTTGACACTCTCCAACTACCTGATTCCCTGGTAGATGAGAAAGGTGGCTAGGGCAACTGGTGTGCTGGGTTGGCAGGACAGATGTCCTCTAAATGCCTCCATTGGAGTCATGAATGGTGGACAAAGGGGTGGTCCTGAGAACCACCTTGCCTCTTTCCCCTTTCCCAAAAACCTCTGCCCTTTGAGAAGGAGAAAAACCGATTTACCTATTACATAGTGGATCCCCTCTAAAGTAGGCCATAACTGGCTCTGGTTGGCTGGCTGCTTCTGGTGACTAGAAATGACAGTATTGAGGTGGCACCTGATAACGTGTATTTGAAATCATATCAATTCTTAATTAACTGATGGTGAGCTAATAGCTCTGCTCTATGGTGAGTTATCTTGCTGGCCAGGGGACTGTGTTAGTTGTGACCAGATGCACTTTCCCCTACACCTTGTTAAAAATGGGCAAATTCAGGTCTAAGGTTCGTTACTGCATCTGAACAAACTAACTTTTTCTTCAAGTCTGTCTTTCCTGCTTTCCCCTTACAATGTTTTCAAACTCATATTCAGCATCACTATCTTTACAAAACTTACCTCACTGATCCATGTTTAATAGGTATCCTTCAATTTGTGCCTTGATTCTTCTGTAGCTTTTTTTCATGGAAAATAACTCCGACATAGACTAGATACTACAGAACACTTTTCAATGTAAGTGTTGATACAGAATCTCACCTCTCTGCCAGTGCTTCTTGTGCTAGATTGATGATACTAATATCAGCTGACACAGAACACTCAAATACTACTGACTTTTGATATATCTGACAGGCTTCCAAGCAACAATGCATTTGGGGTCTTGGTTTCATAATATTCGCACACTCTTCTGCTTCCTTCAATTTTGAAAAGAGCATCAAGAAGAAAAAGAGAATAGATTGTCATTCCACTGATTCTGGTCTTTCAGTAAGCCGTGCACAGAAAGAGCTTGCAATTGCACATCACCTCCAGTCTTTAGATGTCCCAAATGCCAACAATCAATAAATTCCTTTGAATTGCAGTGAATGTTATTACAGACAAATATAACAGCCATTTTGTGGAAAACAGTATCCCACATGAAGCATGTGAACAAATGTACAGTATCTGCTTTCAAATAGTGGTGTTGAAAGGATAAAGGTTATTGGCTAGGAGACCCCCATTCATCTCTTCAAGTAGTGCCATGGAATCGCTTGCATCCACTTCAACAGGCATTTCAACATTGTCACCAGATGAGTAGATTAGAGGCTCAACCTAATGGTGTGGAGACAAGGATTAAAACCCTATCACCCAATAGCTGGTGAAATTTAAAAATCATTAAAAGATGAATATAAAATTAGTTTCAGTAATGACTGCAATGAAACTATCGTCAATTGTCATAAAAATCCACCTGGTTCATTAATGTTCTTCAGGAAAGTAAATCTGCTATCCTTACTTTATACGGCCTCCAGGTGAGTCCAGACCTGCAACAATGTTTCTGACTCTTAACTGCTATCTGAAATAATCAATCATGCAGGTTAGATGGGCTTCAGATTGGTTTCACAGGTCGGCGCAGCATCGAGGGCCGAAGGGCCTGTACTGTGCTGTAATGTTCTATCTTCTATGTTCTATGCCATGCAGTTCAAGGACAATTAGAAATGGGGATCAAATGCTTGCCAGTGACACCAACACCCCCTGAAAGAATAAATTCATTAAGACAGAGGTAAAGGATTTTATCTGAAATGTGTGTGCACTTGAATTTTGTGCTTTGGCCTATACCAAGGAGCCCATTGTGGATGGTTTAATTTAAAGGCAGGTGTGATCCTTCTGATTCATATGTAAGACATCTGATACTGTAGCCCGTGCACTTAAATTTTTGAAGAAACTGTCTGCCTTAAAATTCACTTCTCTAATTAATTGAGTCAATGTTGCCAGTATTTGATGAGACACGTATTCTCACCATTGAGAACTGTTAGCATTTGCTGTTCACATTTGAGCCCTGCAACTTATAAAGTGTCTTTTAATTGCTCGTGCTTTGTGAACAGTTTGGAAATTGCATTCAACATGCTCAAATATAGCAAAATGTAAAGTGGGAAACAGGTTCAAAAGGCGGAATTGTCAAAATCTGCAATGGACTGAACATTACAAATCTTGGTTCAGTGAGGCTCACAGTATTGCCAAAGCAGCCAAATCCTCGTCACCTGTAGCTTGGGGTGAAGCTTTTCCCTCTATTACTATGTAATGGTCACATCCTGCAAGACTATAAGAAATTGCAAGACTATAAGAAATTGCAAGAACTGAGATTCAGCGCTGTTCTTCACTTCCTTCTCCTTATATCTGTAATTTACTCCAGCTCCACAACCCTGTGAGATTTCTGCAATCCTCTAATCAAGGTCTCGTGCATCCCCAATTTTAATCATATCATTATGGGTGACCATGATTTCACTTGCCTAGACTCAAAGCTCTTAAATATCCTCCCTATTACATGAAACCCAAGAAAGGATATACTTATCAAAGAAGGAGTGCAGTGAAGGCTCATCAGGATAGCAGAATTACTGCTCTTATTTTCGATGTTTACACCTCTCTGCCTCTTTCACCTTGCATCCTCCTTTAAGATGCTGCTTAAAATCTACCTTTGACCAAGCTTTTGGTCCTGTAAACTAATACTTCCTAATGTAGCTCAGTATCATACTTCCTTTTATAATGTTACTGTGAAGCTCCTTGTGATGTTTCATCCTATTAAAGGCATTGTGCAAATATAGTTTGTTGTTGATGATGTTCGGCGTAAGACCGCAGAAAAGCTGCTTAGACACCAAGCAATCTAAGCAGTGCAGCATATGTGAAAACATCAGTCAGCAGTTCCACTTTGGAACAGCTGAATTTAAGAACTTACATGGGAAATCACGGGAGCCAGTCAACATTCCATGACTCTATGTTGCAACGTGCTGGAACATTCCTCAGAGTGGTCTTTGAGAGAGCTGAATGCATGGAATTGTATCCACTGACTTGGGAACAAATGCCATTTCTGACTTCATATAGACCTCATCATATGCTCAAATCTGACAGATTGTCACTAGTAAGTGACCAACTTTCTCACAGGTAGTGGGAGCTTTGGGGAGAGAGCAGGTCTCTTCAGGCTGTCAGTTATCAGGGACCACACACATTGAAATCAGACTATTTGACTTCTGTGCCACTCCAGGGAGTTGACCTGTCTGTCACTACTATTCCCTGAAATTTCAACGTTTGACTCTGATACTTTAACACGCATACCCGTGGGGCTGATAATTGCCTTAGTTGCTGTCATTGCTACTGCTTCATCAGAAATCTGCACCCCAACTTGTGTTGGGTATGTCTTCACCACCAGAAGTCACTGCAAGGTGGCTGAATGGTAAATCTGATATAGGAAAGGTAATTAATATAGGGAATCAATCAAAAAGGCTCATTCTCAAAATTTAATTCATATTGGTTCCAATATCTGGAAATAATAATCATTTGGGCTGCAATAAATGGAATTTGCTGTTAACCACTTGAAGAACAGTGGATGCAAATACAAAATTAACATTATATTAGCTGCTGCCCTGTGTCATTGAGTCGACAGCATCACATATTATGCAAAACTAGGTTAAAAATGTATTATGAAAATGTAAACAAAAATTGCTCCACTGACCTTTGTTCAGACTTCTGGACTGGAAATGTTAACGCTGTTTTCTTTCCACAAATGCTGCCAGACCTGCTGAATTTCTGCAGCAATTTCTGTTTTTATTTAAAGTTCAGAGCATCTGCAGTTCTTCATTTTGTTTTAACGTGTCATGGCTGCTGCTTTCAGTAATGTGATTATAGAAAACCCGGCTCTCCAGTGGAGCCTAGAACCTATTATGATCAGCTCTCAGCGCACAGTACAAAGTCGGATCAGTCCTCAAAAAAACATGAGAACAGTAAATCATGGGCTTTGAAACTTTGAAAAATAAGCCAAAATTTTGTTTTTAAATCATATTTTGGAAGTTACCTGTCAGTACTGTATTAAAGATGTACTTAATTAACTGATTTTAACTTTCGAACTGCGTTGGCGGGATACCTCCAGATGTTTGGCCCAGGCCTGTAGACCAACAGTATAATTATGTTGCATCCATGTCCATTACCTGTGTGAAGTTAATTATTTTAACTGTAAATGTACACTAGTTTTGCAAAAAATTTAATGCTTCTGTAAATTCTTTTCACGCATTTGTGGTCCTTTGTCTCAGTACATTTGTTCCTTCCTTGCAGGAATTTGTCACAAAAGTTGCTCGTTTATTGGAAAGTCCTTCAACAGTAATTCGAGCGAAAGCTTTCCTTGTCTTATTGGAAGTTTTAAGGAACAACAAGGAGATGTTGCTGCTTTGTTGCCAGACAAGGTAAACAGAACAATAATCAGAGTCTGCACACAAAATTAAGGTGTCATTTCACTTAATTTTAACAACTGTTAATCTGGTGGTGACACTTTTCCACAAACTACACAATTGTGGTTGTGCTGAATGCTAAGGATATACTTGACAATTCTTTTCAGTACCTGTTGAACTGCATCTGGATTTTTTCGATTTGATTCAGTCAATGTTTAATATGCATGAATTTTTGTTAAGGCATTCAGATCACAGAAGAAAGACTGTTTTAAATTTTATGTAACTTAAATATTTTTTTAAACTGGGGAAGCAAGTTGAAGGACTCATTGCTAAATACCACAAAGAACTTGAAGGAAATAATAGAATTTTGACTATTTTTGGTAGAGTACTGGTAACTTAATGATAGATAGTATCAACTAGCTATTCTTTTTCAAAACTGATTGGGTGGTAAAATGGATTGTCTGTTTGCATTTCTGCTACCTATTAGTATGGAATGTTTATAAGGCTAATTTGAACCGACAGAAATTGTGCTGATCAAGAATTTGCGAGGAACGAGCGCACTGCTTATGTGATGTGTTAAGTCGGATGTCCATTTGATTTTGGGGCTCTGGTCTCATTTAAATAAGATTGCTATTCTGCTGTTTCCAAGTGAGCACAAATTGGTAGTACTGTAAGACAGTTTGGTGGGGTGAGTCAGGAAACCTCGTAGTGCCTAACAAAGGCTGAAAAACCACAGAGACACTGACAGATGACAGGGTGACTTTTGTGTGGACGAGAAAACATTCATGATAACAAGCATGGGGCTGGATGAACACAGCAGGTCAAGCAGCATCATAGGAGCAGGAAAACTTGACGTTTCGGGCCTAAACCCTTCATCAGAAAACATTCATTCTCATTTTAGTGGAAGGTGAATTGATTTTTAAAAAAAACTCAGCATATTCTTCAAGTAGCCTCTCAGAATTCCCATTAAGTATTGTTGATTTATTTGTTCGGTATTCCGTGCCATACAGCAGGACTTTAGCAGTTAAGTTGCACAAGTGTAATAACTGGAAACCCAAAATTGCAGCAGAATCCTACATGTATTTCATTAGACCCATATTTAAATACATATGTGAGACTCCTGCCTATTTTGAATAGAAATACAGATCACTTCAGTTACTGTCTGATGCCAATTGTAATAGCTTGCCTTGGGCAGAAACTCTGCAGAAATTTAGTTTTGCAAGTTTTGTCTTTCTAATTCCCTACTTGTGCTGAAAAATAGGGAGGCAAGCATATAAAAATGACCCCTAGCATTATATTTGGAACTCACCTAAGAGAAGAGGATCCAGGTTTACAAATTTTCTGAAGAAGGGTCCAGACCCGAAATGGCAGCTTTCCTGCTCCTATGATGCTGCCTGGCTTGCTGTGTTCATCCAGCTCTATACCTTGTTATCTCAGACTCCAGCATCAGCAGTTCTTACTATCTCAGATTCACAAATTGACTCTTTTTCTTACTTAGTCTGATTGCAAATGTATCACCTTGACGTCCATAATCAGAGAAGCCTGTGTCAACTGTATTTAATGAGTACAGTCATCTATTACAATTTAAAAACTGAAAAACCAAATATGCCTTACATTTCCAGAAGAAGTGTCATTTTTACCTTCGGTTCTGAAGATAAATTATATTGGACTCAATGTTAACTTTGTTTCTCTCTCCACAGATGCTGCCAGACTGCTCAGTGATTCCAGCACTTTAATTTTTTATTTTAGACTTGCAGCATCCGCAGTATTTTGCTTTTAAATCAAAGTATCAATGATCCTGGTAGCACAAAACCCAATTTTATATTGCAGTGAGAGATAGTAAGAACTGCTGATGCTGGAGTCAGAGATAGCACAATGTGGAGCTGGAGCAACACAGCAGGTCAGGCAGCATCAGAGGAGCAGGAAAGCTGGCGTTTCAGGTCGGGACCACTCTTCAGAAGAGGAGGAGGGGGAAGGGAACTCTGAAATAAATAGAGAGAGGAGGGGTGGGGCTGGGGAAAGTAGGTGAAATGGTGGTAGGTGAATGCAGGTAGGCAGTGGTGGAGATTGGTTAGTGAGGTGGGAGGAGCGGATAGGTGGGAGAGAAGATGGACAGGTTGTGTCAGGTTAAGGAGGCGGGGATGAGAGGGAGGGTTGGTCATGGGATGAGACCGGGGTGGGGGTTAGGCAGATTTTGAAAGGAGTAAAGTCCTCATTGAGACCATTGGGTTGTAAGCTCCCAAGGCGGAATATGAGGTACTGCTCCTCCACTTTCCGGGTGGCATCATTGTGACACTGGAGGAGGCCCAGGATGGACATGATGTCCAGGAAGTGGGAGGGGGAGTTAAGTGGTTCGCAACTGGAAGATGTTGTCGTTTGTCGCTGACAGAGCACAGGTGCTCTACAAAGTGGTCTCCGAGTCTCCGCTTGGTCTCACTGATGTAGAGGAGGCTACATCGGAAGCAGCGGATGCAGTAGACCACATTAACAGATGTGCAGGTGACCATCTGTCTGATGTGAAAGGTTTTTTTAGTTCCTTGGATGGAGGTGAGGTGGTGCGGGGGGAGGTGTAGGGGCAGGTGTAGCACTTCCTGAGATTGCAGGGAAAAGGTGCCGGAGGGTGACGGGGCTAGTGGGAAGTGTGGAGCGGATGAGGGAGTCATGGAAAGAGCAGTCCCTACGGAAGGCAGATAGGGGTGGGGAGGGAAATATATCCTTGGTTGTGGGGTCAGATTGCAGGTGGTGGAAATGGTGGAGAATGATACGTTGAATCTGGAGGTTAGTTGGGGGATATGTGAGGACAAGAGGGGTTCTGTCTTTGTTTTTGTTGCAGTGAGGGGATTTGAGGGCAGAGGTGTGGGAAACGCAAGTGATGTGGTCAAGAGCATTTTCGACCACTGAAGGGGGGGAAGTTGTGGTCCTTGAATTAAGAGGACATCTGGGATCTTTGGGAGTGGAACGCCCCCTCTTGGGAGCAGACGTGGCGGAGGCGGAATAATTGAGAGCCGGGGATCACATTCTTGCAGGAAGGTGGGTGAGAGGAGTTGTAGTCTAGGTAGCTGTGGGAGCCGGTGGGCTTGAAATAGATATCAGTTTTAAGGCAGTCACCAGAGATGGAGACGGAGAGGTCCAGAAAGGAGGGAGAGGTATCTGAGATGGTCCAGGTGAACTTGAGGTTGGAGGGAAAGGTGTTAGTAAAGGTGATGAACTGTTCAAGCTCCTCGTGGGAGCATGAGGCAGTGCCGATACAGTCATTGATGTAGCAGAGGAAGACGTGGGGGATAGTGACAGTGTAGCTGCAGAAGAAGGACTGTTCCACATCCAGTCCCTATATACTTGCATTCCCCACACAAATGGCCTACAAGCCCTCCGCTTCTTCCTCTCCCACAGGCCCAACCAGTCCCCCTCCACCAACACCCTCATCTGACTAATTGAACTTGTCCTTACCCTTAACAACTTCTCCTTCAACTCGCCCCACTTCTGAAAGACTAAAGGGTTGGCCATGGGAACCCGCATGGGCCCAAGGTATGCCTGCTTCTTCGTATGATACGTGGAACACTCTAGCTTCCGCAGCTACACTGACACTATCTCCCACCTCTTCCTCCACTACACCAATGACTGTATCGGCTCTGCCTTGTGCTCCCATGAGGAGCTTGAACAGTTCATCAACTTTACTAACACCTTTCACCCCAACCTCAAGTTCACCTGGACCATCTCTGATACCTCTCTTTCCTTCCTGGACCTCTCTGTCTCCATCTCTGGTGACCACCTCGAAACTGACATCTATTTCAAGCCTGCTGACTCCCACAGCTACCCAGACGGCACTCCTCTCACCCACCTTCCTGCAAGAATGCGATCCCCTACTCCCAATTCCTCCACTGCATTTGCTCCCAAGATGGGGCATTCCACTCCCGAACATCCCAGATGTCCTCTTATTTCAAGGACCGCAACTTCCCCCCTTCATTGGTCGAAAATGCTCTTGCCCGCATTGCTTGCGTTTCCCTTGCATCCCCTCCCCACAGCAAAAACAAAGACAGATTCCCCCTTGTCCTCAAGTATTACCCCACTAACCTCCAGATTCAATATATCATTCTCTGCCACTTCCACCACCTGCAATCTGACACCACAACCAAGGATATATTTCCCTCCCCACCCCTATCTGTCTTCCATAGGGACCGTTCTCTCCGCAACTTCCTCGTCCACCCACACTCCCCACTGGCCCCACCACACCCAGCATCTTTCCCTGCAACCACAGGAAGTGCTACACCTGCACCACCTACACCTACCCCCTCGCCTCCATCCAAGAAACCAAAAAAAATTCCACATCAGACAGATGTTCACCTGCACATCCACCAATGTGGTCTACTGCATCCGCTGCTCCCTGTGTGGCCTCCTCTACATCGGTGAGACCAAACGGAGGCTTGGAAATCGCTTTGTAGAGCACCTGCGCTCTGTTCATGACAAACGATTACACCTTCCAGTTGCGAACCACTTCAACTCCTCCTCCCACTCGCTGGATGACATACCCATCCTGGGCCTCCTCCAGTGTCAAAATCTCCCCACCCCCCGGCCTCATCCCATGACCAACCCTCCCTCTCATCCCCGCCTCCTTGACCTGACAGAACCTGTCCATCTACTCTCCCACTTATCCGCTCCTCTCACCTCATTGACCAATCCCCACCTCTGCACTCACCTATCACCATCCCACCTACCTTCCCCAGCCCCACCCCTCCTCTCTCTATTTATTTCAGAGCTCCCTTCCCCCTCTCCCATTTCTGTAGAAGGGTCCCGACTCGAAACATCAGCTTTCCTCCTCCTCTGATGCTGCCTGGCCTGCTGTGTTTCTCCATTCCACACTTTGTTATGTTGCAGTGATATTGGCAGGATTGAAGTGACTTTTTCTAAATTAATTACAGTGGAAATGTTGAGAACAATATGGATGGTATGGATAATGTTATGTAAAGTTAAGAAATGATACATGAATTTATCTGTGATATTATCACTGCATACATCAAGTTTCGAAAAAATTAAGTGAATGTGAATGAAGAGAATGATAAAACTCAAAATTTGTAACAATTCCAAAAGTATTACCAGTATTTTTGTTCTATCCAATCCATTTCCATAGTTTCTAATAATGAGGAAATATTGAAATTTTGATTTTCTGTTATTGATGAAGTAAGTGTTTTAAATTGCTGTGTTATCAACAGAAGAGAAGCATGAATAATGAAGAAGAATCCGTGAGGCGTGTTTAGACTCTATCTATTTGTAAACATTTTATCAGACTCACGTTTGTGATCTTGGTAGAACATGGAATAATAGCCAATGTTTCCATGGGAACACTGTGTATACTGCTTCATCAGTATGTCACAGTCATCAGCCAGCAACTAATCAAAAAAGTTTTGAAAACTCGAGCACACTCTTTTCACTCTTCTCATTAAATATTCTCATGACCCTGGAAAAGGAACCAAGTATGTCCCACAAAAAAGTAAATTTATAACAGCGATGGGCTGCCTTCATAGGCATTGATCTCTTCTTATTCCTCCTACTCTTAGGAATTTAGAAGAATGAGAGGTGATCTCATTGAAACAACTGGGATTCTTAAGGACCTGGACTATACATCCTCACACCCCACTTCTTGTAAAGACCCCATCCCATTCCTCTGTCCCTGTCGGATATGCTCAGATGAGGCCACCTTCAACAAGGGAGCCTCTGAAATTTCCACCTTCTTCCTCAACCGAGGATTCCCCAGCTATGTTGTCGACAGGACCCTTGACCAGGTCCAACCCATCTCCCACATATCCGCCCTCACCCCTTCTCTTCCTTCCCGCAACAGCGATAGGGTTCCCCTTGTTCTTACCCACCATTCCACCAGCAGCCACATCCAGAAGATCATCAGGCACCATTTTCTCCACCTCCAGCAAGATGCCACCACCAGACACATATTCCTCCCCCAACCCCCCTTGTCCGCCTTCCGCAGGGATCATTCCCTCTTGGACACCCTGGTCCACACTTCCATCACCCCCAACACTCCCCACAGCCCTACAGCACCTTCCCCTGTAACTGGCGAAGGTGCAACACCTGCCCATTTACCTCCTCCCTCCCCAGTATTCAAGGGCCCAAACATACCTTCCAGGTGAAGCAACATTTCACCTGCACTTCTCAGAATCTAGTCTACTGCATTCGCTTCGCACAATCTGGTCTCCTCTACATTGGGGAAATGAAGCATAGACTGGGTGACTGCTTCACAAAACATCTACGTTCTGCTCTCAAAAAAGACCCTGAACTATCTGTTGCCTGCCACTTTAATGCACCACCCTGTTCCCTGGCTAACATCTCTGTCTCTGGCTTGCTGCAGTGTTCCAGCAAAGCTCAACGCAAGCTGGAAGAACAAAACCTCATTTTCTGCTTGGGGACCCTGCAGCCCTCTGGACTCAGTATCAAGTTCAATAATTTTAGGGCCTAAACTCTCCCATGTCCCAGCCCTCTACCCGACACAGCAGGCTTTGTTACCACATAGCCTGCCATTACACACCACCTGTTATTAGTCACTAATAGTCCCCATTAACAACTATTCACCCTCTCAGCCTGATCGTTATCAACTTTTGGCCTGTCCAACTGTGCTTCTTTCTCTTTAGGCTCTATTCTATTATTTACTCCCTACCCCATTTCTCTCCTCTTTTTTTCTGCATATAAACTGACATTTTCCCAGCCACCATCATGTCTGAGGAAGGGTCACTGGACCCTAAACATTAACTCTGTTTTTTCCTTCACAGATGCTGCCAGACCTGCTGAGGTTTTCCAGCAACTTTGTTTTTGTTCAAGATTCTTAAGGGGCTAGACAGGGCAAATGCTGAGAGGATGTTTCCCCTCATGGGAGCATCTAAGACCAGAGGATTTAATCTCAGAATAAAGGGTTGCCAATTTAAGACTGAGAAGAGGAGGAATTTCTTTTCTCCAGGTTTGAGAGGTTTTGCCCCTACAGTCTCTGCAGCAGAGTTCCAGAGTCCTTCTATATGTTGGAGGCCAAGATAGATAGTTTCTTGGTAGGGCGATCAACAGTTAAGGGGAAAGGGCAGGAAAGTGGATAGGAGGAATGATGGATCAACTATGATCCTACTGAATGGTGAAGCAAGGTCAACCGAGAACAACCGATACTTGATCCTGTTTCTATTGTCTGAGGTCTTTCTTGTAACATTATCTGTAATATAGACTGAAGTAAATAAGATATTGCTTCAGTTTTTTTGAGTATCTTTTTAAAACATATTGATTTGACTTTTTATACTTTTACTTAATGCCCCGAGGCTGAAACACTTGGTTGTTGCCTGCCTCTGTTCCAACACCTTTTGTACAACCTGTCTCTCATATTAGGAATATAGGAAAAAGAGTAAGCCTGTAGCTCTTCAAACCTGTTTCGCTATTTAAAGAGATCATGGCTTCTCTGTGGCCAACTTTATACACCTGCCTTTGGCCCATATCCTTTAATGCCTTTGCTTAACAAAACTTTATCTGTCTTAGATTTAAAACTCTAGCTCTGTACTTGATCTTGATTTACCATGTGCAACTTTACAAGAGATAGACTAATGCTCCATAAACTTCAGAAAGCATATTATGTTTACAGTGAGCTAGACTCACCACATCTAAATTTGAGATTTCATTGCTTTTTCAAAGAAAAGAAGTTACATTTTGAACGAAAAAGAGAGGAACAGTTTCTAATTATCACCTTTGCTAATATCCAAGTTATAATGTGATTGAAACTGAATAGAACTGTGGATGCTGTAAATCAGAAACAAAATCAGAAGTCGCTTGAAAAGCTCAGCAGGTCTGGCAGCAACTGTGAAGAAAAATCAGAGTTTACGTTTCGGGTCCAGTGACTCCTCTCATGCCTGCAATACCAACAGTGGTCATCAGTGGTGCAGAGTTGCTGCAATAAATATTTGCCTGAATCATAAAACAGTTACAAAGCACTATAAACAATAATAACAATTATTTTGCTCGTCCAGATACTCGATCTTCTATATTTCTGCACCAAAGTGCTATAATTTAGAGTTCGCAAGTTGCTGAAAAGATTTCTAGACAGCTGGTGTTCCCGACAATTTGTTTTCGCACTAGAGAGGTTACGTTATGACAGTTTTTGATTTATTTGTCCCGACTATAATTTTATGAAAATCTTATGTTTATCTTTATTGTTACTTATAAACTATAACACATTTATGGAGGAAGATAGTGTATTCATTGCTGTTGTCAATATAAATCAAAAAAATGTGAATGAATGAAATCTGATTATGAATTATCGACTATCAATATGCATTTAAAGTATGCTAGATTAGCATAACTTTATCAGGGATAGTAAAAGTTAGTTTTAATGAGCCCTCTGTAACATCCAGGAATTTTGCTGGCATACAACAGAGTAGGTTCCCTGATATCTAGTCATTCAGAATTGTATTTTTCCATGTGATCCATGTGGTATAAATCTCATAATGCCATTTCTTAAGATCTAACTGAGTAATCTTACTGTGGAACTGCTTCCTCCTATGTTTTCCTCCTCCTCCCAGCTGATAGTTTATATGAAGAAAAAAAAATCTGATCCTAATTCTGCAAGGCTATTGCACTTCCCAGTACATTCCCTGTCATATCTCATCTTATCTTACAACCTGCTGTCTCTGCAACAACCTGATACCCTTCTTGAGGCCTCCGCTGCCCATCAATATTACTTTACAAATAAGATGGTTATCAAAATTTGGCAACAACCCTCCCCCCACATCATAGCTTATGAATTTTGAGGCATCTAGCTTCCAGCCACAACTTGGCGTAACAGCTCATAGTTCATGAAAAGCAAACATTTGAGTCAAATTTCTAACTATCTTCAATTGTACATGGAACAGATGATGTGCATTTGAAAAGTAATGTATTCACAGTTGATCATTTTAACATTCTCTTCCTCACAAACATGAACAATTTGAGATGAGACTGAACATTGCTATGCACTCCATAAGTTCAGTTGTTAATCATAAACTTTTAAACCAGCCTATTTGGGCATATTATGACATGCCTGACATCACATCTTACAGGGGGACTTGAATTCAATCTTCCAGTTCAGAAATAGGGGGGACATTTTCTAATCAACCTATTCAGAGATGTTATTACACATTCCAGAGCAGGTGAGGCTTGAATTCAGGTCTCTTGATTCAGAGGCAGGGACACTGTGTTGATCGTATCCATTGTATTCAGGTGGTCAGCATTAATTGGTGGCTCAACTGTGCTTTCATATGGAAGCAGGCTGAATGACAGATTTTGCTTGGAAATGTAGAGTGCTATAAATGCAATGTGTGTCTTTGTGAATAAAAGCCTGGAAGTGAATGAAGGTTAGGCTATAGTGTTCAGTCCTTGCCACCTAGATAACAGAACTTTGCAACATTAACATTAAACATTTTATTGGTAATGTTCTGTAGCTTTGTCCAATATTGCTTTGTCAAGATTACAAAGATGTCAAATGACAGCATAAAATTCAAGGGTATTGCACAGGTGGATAAAGATCAGTTTTATGTAGATGCTTCCAAATCAATATTACCTTGACGGGATATAATCATAAATCAGATTGTGGCCGATTATATTGAGGACATTAACAGAAACTAAACATCTGTTGGATTTCTACAGCATTGGTAGCTTTAGGCCATATTTCAGAATAGTCTCTTCAAGCAATCCTGCCATGTAAATGGAACATTAGCTAAAGTTTGGTGGGGGTGGTGCTTTATAATTTAAAATTGTAATTTGAATTTTGATCTTAATTTAAAATTACATTTATTAAAGCAACTTTTTTTGTGTAGGTAGTACATATATATTTATTTGTGATAATATTCATGGTGAAAATATTATGATTGTATGTTATGTGCAGTTGAATGTATACACTTAATGGTAAGGTCCTGGGCAGTGTTGCTGAGCAAGGAGACTTTGGAGTGCATGTTCAGAGTTCCTTGAAAGTATAGTCACAGGTAGATAGGACAGTGAAGAAGCTGTTTGGTATACTTACCTTTATTAGTCAGTGCATTGAGTATAAGAGTTGGGAGGTCAAGTTGTGGATGTATAGGACATTGGTTAGGCCACTTTTGGAATACTGTGTGCAATTCTGGTCTCCCTGCTATAGGAAGGATGTTGTGAAACTTGAAAGGGTTCAGAAAAGATTTACAAGAATGTTGCCAGTGTCCGAGGATTTGGTGTACAGGAAGAGCTGAATAGACTGGGGCTATTTTCCCTGGAGTGTCGGAGACTGCGGGGTGACCTTATGGAGGTTTATAAAATCATGAGGGGCATGGATACGGTAAATAGACAAGGTCTTTTCCCCAGGGGAGGGGAGTCCAAAGCTAGAGGGCATAGGTTTAAAGTGAGAGGGAAAAGATTTAAAAGGGAGCTAAGGGGCAACATTTTCACGCAGAGGGTGGTGTGTGTATGGCATGAGCTGCCAGAGGAAATGGTGGAGGCTGGTACAATTACAGAATTTAAAAGGCATCAGGATAGGTATATGAATGGGAAGGGTTTAGAGGGATACGGGCCAAATGCTGGCAAACAGGACTGGATTTATTTAGGATATCTGGTCAGCATGGATGAGTTGGACTGAAGGGTCTGTTTGTGTGCTGTACATCTCTTTGACTCTATGATTGCTAGGAAATTATATAGTATGTATGTTGTAAGATAAATTTATGGGTTAGATGACCAAAAGAGAGGATTGACTATGTGTAGAGTTAGAAAATAGGGATTATCATGAGAAATCTTTCAAAGCTAACCTATTTCAATATTTGTCGTTGGTACTAATTGACTCTCTTTTGTTAACTGCAGGTTAGTGATGTATATTGAAAGAGACAGCAGAAAAGCCACACAGGAAAAGGAGCAGCAAAACAGCAATGAATACCTGTCTAAATGCCTGGACCTGTTAATCTGTCATATTGTCCAGGAGCTGCCAGGAATTATAGGTAAATTGAACAAATAATGTATGAAATGTGCAGAAGAGTAGTTTACTAACCATATTCTGACTCTACATTTTGTGCAGTTTATGTAGAATTGTTATTGTAATGGAGTGTCTACCTCCATTAACAAGAATGCCAAGTTGTTTGCATTACGGCAGATATCCTGACACTTGAGACATCAACAGAAACTCGGTAGTCTGAAGGAGATGCAAGTCAAGTAAAAGCTTGTATCAAACTTACTTAAACAGCTTTACATTCCGAAATAAATATGACATAGAATAGGTTATAGTTTAGTATAGTGCAGTATCTTCAAATATTTTTTAAGGTTCCCTGCATCATTTTCAAAGATACATGGTTCAGATGGCCATAACAATGCCTTTTATTCATCTTTGATTGGAAGTGTGCTGGTTTTAACTATTTACAAAGATGCATTTTTAACTGAAAGGCATGACATTGGTTCTATACTGCTTTGTTGCACACTTGTACACTTCCTGAAGACTGACAATAATCTAACGTTAACAGAGTTTAAACATCACGAAGTGATTTACTGTATTAGCAAAACCTGGACAATTTTCAGTGCATAGGTTCAGGAACATATGGTCTGCGTGGAACCTGACCATAGCTCCTTAAAGGGACTGTTGAAATTTTCCACAAAAAAAACTTAGAAGAACGTATACATAATATACGTAACTGAATTTGTGTGCAATGGAATACTCCTCCCAGATCTATCAGGCCTAAAGTTCCAGAGTAGGGATCATTTCTTATACCTCGTTTGGCCTCCAGTACAAATCAATTTCAAGTCATTTGTCTCAAGTCGTTTGTTTCCAAAAAAAAATTTCAAATTTGTTATAAAAATCATTGCAGAATTTGTGAAAAAAAGGGTACTTCTGAGTACCATTCAAGCTATACTTAACCACTTGTTAATCTAACTAACAGAGATGCCTGTGGTCCATTTTGGACTGTTAGTTTAGTTAGCTTAATAAATCTAATTATTTACTTATAGAGGAATATCATGGTACATTTGAATTGATGATATGTTGCGATCACTGAGGTAATGTGCATTTCGGGTGTGGTATAATTTGCAGTCTCTGATTTGGCTCATTTGGGGTTGTCAGTGTACTTGCACCAATAATGATTGTTCAAGTGGAGTTGGAATATTCTCCTTCATTGAGTGGTAAAGAAAAGAATGTTTGTGATTTTACTTTAAATCCCCAAGATTGTAAGTTTCTTTTGGAATTGCCTGCATCATCTGGTTCAGTAATAACTTCATTCAGAAGTTTCCTCGGTTAAATGGTGTGTAAATTTCTGAAACATGAGAATAAATTTAAGGTTAAACCTGCAGAGCGTAAAGTGTATCACTGCAATGATGTGTAGCATTTTAGTGTGTACAGATGTTTTGATGACCATGGGCTGGTTACAGAAGGCATATCTCAACTTTTAACTCTTCTACATCTGAAATAGTACAGCACTGATATTTGAAGATGTCAATTGCAAAGTAACTCTGCTAAAAAAATTGAATGTTGTTTATCTTTGATCTTAATTACACCTGATCACGGTATAGCTCAATTATTTGGTTAAAAAATCTGTGCTGTGAAAATGGAAGTAAATCAAAAGGCTAGAATCCAGAGATTCAAATTGACAGCTCCAAACGTGGCAGAGTGCCGTCAAAATGTTATCTCTACATGGAAACTCTACATGACATTTAAAGTGTGGTCTCACAATTTTTTTTTCTGATATTCAAGCATGGATTTTTAAAACAATGTAGAGCTTCTCAGTTTTTGAAAAAATGGCATAAATTGTCCGAAAGAGAAAGTCCTGACCTCAAGCATGCCACCTACTATATTTGCAGAGGCAGAAATGGATTCAGGACAGGAGGTACACATGTCCGGAAGATAGTTACCCGTATAAATCAGCAGCTGCCTCGAGACATGTGTGATGTTGGTGAGGTAGGAGTGCAAAAACATGATGTGCACTGATTAAACCTGGTCTGAACTTTGAGAGTTTGATTCTCTGACCAAGATTCCTTTTTGGAGAGGATAGATAACATAAGACCATAAGATATAGGAGGAGAATTAGGCCAATGGGCCCATCGAGTTGGCTCCGCCATGGCTGATATCTTACTCAACTGTATTCACCTGCCTTATCCCCATAGCCCTTGATTGCTTTACTAATCAAGAACCTGTCTATCTCTGTCTTAATTACACTCAATGATTTGATATCCACAGCTTTCTGCAGCAATGAGTTCCACAGATTCACCACTCTCGAGCTGAAGAAATTCCTCCTCGTCTTAGTTCTAACGGATCATCCCTTCACGCTGAGGCTGCGTCCTTGTCTTTCCTACCAGTGGAAACATCTTTTCCACATCAACTCTTTCAAAGCCTCTCAGTATTCAGTTAAGTTTCAATGATATTCCCCTGTCATATTTCTCAACTCCAGTGAGTACAGACCCACGATCCTCAACTGGTCCTCATATGACAAGCCCTCCATCTCTGGGATCAATTTGGTAAACCTTCTCCAAGGCCAGCACAGTCTTCCTTAGATAAGGGGCCCAGAACTGCTCACAGTATTCTAAATGCAGTCTGACCAGAGCCTGATACAGCTCAGTACATCCCTGTTCTTGTATTTTAACCATAAAATTATAGAGTCATACAGCATGGAAACAGACCCTTTGGTCCAACTCGTCCATGCCAATCAGGTTTCCCAAACTAAACTAGTCCAACTTGCCTGTGTTCGGCCCATATCTCTCTAAACCTTTCCTCTTCATGAACCTGTCCAAATGTCTTTTAAAGGTTGTAACTGTGCCTGTCCATTTGAAATGAATGTGAACATTAAAGGGGAGGCAATGCCATGAGGTATCATCACTATACTATTAAACCAGCAACCCAGGCAACATTCTGGAGACCTGAGTTCAAATCCTGCCATGACAGATGGATTTGAATTCACTGAAAATCTGGAATTAAGAGTCTAATGATGATCGTGAAATGTTGTTGATTGTTGGAAAAATCTTTATGATCTATTATGATCTGAAACCTTCCCTAATGTCCTTTAGGGAAGGAAACTGTCATCCTTGCGTGGTCTACATGTGACTCCAGACTCATAGCAATGTGACTGACTCTTAACTGCCCTCAGGATGGGCAATAAATGCTGCTTGAGCCAGCGATGCCCACATCCTGTGAATGAATTTAAAAAAACATCGTATTTGTCTTCCTAACTGTCAACTGAACCTGCAAGTTAACTTTAAGAGAATACTAAACTGGGACTCCCAAGTTCCTTTGTGCTTCAGGTTCCCAAAACCTTTCCCCAGTTAGAAAATAGACTCAGCCTCTCTTCTTTCTACCAATGTGCATAACCTTACATTTTCCCACATTGTATTCCATCTGCCACTTCTTTGTCTACTCTCCTAGCCTGTCTGAATGCTTCTACAGCCTCCTTGCCTCCTCAACACTACCTGTCCCTCCAACTATCTTTGTGCCATCTGAAAACTTAGCAACAATGACCTCAGTTCCTTCGTCTAGATTGTTAATGTATAACGTGAATAATTATGGTCCAAAAAGTAACCCTGCTGAACTCCACTAGTCACTGGCTGCCATCTGAAAAAGACCCCCTTATTTCCACTGTTTGCCTTCTGTCAGTCAGCCAGTTCTCTACCCAGCCAGTACCTTGCCCCTAATGCCATGGGCTATTATCTTATTTACCAACCTTCCATGCGGCGCCTTGTCAAAGGCCTTCTGGAAATCCAAATAGGTCATATCCACCTGCTCTCTTCCATCTAACTTGCTTGTTAGTTCCTCAAAGAACTCTGACAGATCTGTCAGGCATGACCTTTCCTTGATGAAGCTGTGCTGATTCAGCCCTATTTTACCATGCACTTCCAAATACTCCACAATCTGATCTTTAATAATGAACTCTAAAATATCACTAATAACCCGTGACAGGCTAACCAGCCTATCATTTCCTGTTTCTGCCTCTCTGTCTTCTTAAACAGGGGTGTTACGTTCGCTACTTGCCAGTCCTCTGGAACCCTTCCTGAATCAAGTGATTCCTGAAAGATCACCATTAATGGCTCCACAATATCCTCAGCTATCTCCTTCAGAAAGCTCAGGTGTAACCCATTGGTTCAGGTGATTTATCCACTTCAGACCCTTCAACTTCCCCAGCACCATCTCCTTAGTAATGGCCACTACACTTACCTTTCTCCCTGACTCTCTTGAATTTCTGGCATGCTTATGGGTACCTTCTACAGTGAAGACTGACCCAAAATATATGATCAATTCCTCCATCATTTATTTGATCCTTGTTACTATTTCTCCAGCCTCATTTTCCAACAATACAATGATCATTCCTCCCTCTCTCTAACCTTTTATATATCTAAAAAAGCCGTCACATTCTTCTTTTATATTACTAGCTAGTTTACCCGTATATTTCATCTTCTCCCCACCTTATTGCTTTTTCAAGTATCCTCTGCTGGTTTTGAAAAGCTTCCCAATCTTCTAGTTTCCCTCTAATCTTCACTGTATGCTTTTTCTTTACTTTGATACTATGCCTGACTTCTCTTGTCTCATCCCCCCACTTAGTATATTTCTTCTTCCTTGGAATGGATTTCTATTACGCCTCTTGAATTACCACCAGAGACTCCTGCTATTGCTGCTCTATCATATTCCCTGCTGGGTTTCCCTTCCAGTCAACACTGGCCAGCTCCTACCTCATGTCTTTTGGAGTTACCTTTACTCAATTGTAATAGCGTTACATCTGATTTGAGCTTCTCTCAAACTGCAGGGTGCGTTTTGCCATGTTATGGTGACAGCTGTCTAGGGGGCTCCTTCACTTTAAGCTCCCTGATCAAGTCTGCATACAATCAAGGGTTGGCTTGAATTGGCATCGGGTGGGAAATGGCCATAAGAATGTGTACAGGGCATAGGTTGTCATGGAGCTCATGAGATGGCATACATTGGTAGGCTGTGTGAAGTGTGTTAGGGATGAGGGCTGTCTTATGTTTTATTCCTTTATAAAGTTTGGTGCAGCACTGGAGCCCCAGGGTACATCATCTGCCCAGAACGCCTCTGTACGCAGCATCCTTCTCATTCATTCCAGAGTGACCCAATCTCATTCCCAGTAAACTGCACTACCACAGTGGAATTCCAACTTCCCAGGCAGAAGCAAAGCCAGAAGTACCCCAAGTATCAGCGTCCATTCCAGGCAAGAAAATTCAGACTTCAAAGGTTTGATTACTGGGGTAATTTTTCAAGTGGGGGTTGGTCTTATTTAGTTGTTGACACTGCAGTTAGAATTTTGTCCAAATTTGGAAACAGATGATCCATTTGCACAAAAAATTGTTCTTCGAACAAACATTGGGATGAAAGCTGCTGAATTACTTCAGAATATGTGGAACATAAATGGAAATTTCCTACGGGAAAGCAATGCAAGAGAATATTTATTAAACTAAGCTGTATAGTTTTTTTTATCACTTTAAAAATAAAAAGAACAGTCACAAGAGATTTAAAAATACTATAGAATTGAAAACAGAAATTGCTGGAAAAACTCAGCAGGTCTGGCAGCATCTGTGAGAGAAAACAGAGTTAACATTTCGGGTCTGGCGACCCTTCTTCAGAACGAATGAGATTTTCCAGCGATTTCTGCTTTTGTTTCTATTTTTAAGCATCTGCAGTTCTTTCGGTTTTTGTTTTCTGTAGAAACAGTTTGTTGCTTCATGCTATTACTGGTTTTGCAGTATTTTAATTAGTCTGGCTTTATTTACTATTACAGTCGGGTAAGATTCTGCCCCACACTTGCTGATAAGTGTATTTTTCTCCATTTTTCTTCTACTCCTTGTCACATTACAAAATTAATGTCAGTCCCTGGCCAAGCCTGCTTATAATTTAGAAAATAATATTAAATATTCCTTTAATTAGTATTTATGAGTTTTATTTTCCATTTTGAGTCTACTCTAATAGTGGCACACAGCCTTGTGAGGGAAATTATGTATTATGGTATAAAAGGGACAGTAGTAATGTGGATACAAAATAAGCTGAGTTATAGGAAACAGAGAATTACGCTCAATTGATATTTTACAGGCTGAAGGAAGGTTTGTGGTGAAGCTTCCCAGATGTTGACATTGGGACCATTGCTATTCCTGATAAATGTTAATAATCTGGATCTTGTGTGCGACTGTGACAATTTCAAAGTTTGCAGGTGGCACTAAACTTGGATAAGTTTTAAACTATGAGGAGGACAGTGTGGTGCTCCAAAAGGGCATTGGCAAGTTGTTGGAGTGGGTGGATAGGTCACAGATGAACTTGGGGCGACACGGTGGCACAGCAGTTAGTACTGCCACGTCACAGCATCAGGGACTTGCGTTCAATTCCAGCCTTGGGTGACTGTCTGTGTGGAGTTTGCACATTCTCCCCTGTATTTGCATGGGTTTTCCCTGGGTGCTGTGGTTTCCCCTCCATAGTCCAAAGATGTGCAGGTTAGGTGAATTGGCTGTACTAAATTGCTCATAGTGTCCAGGGACGTGAAGGCTAGTTGGATAGGTATAGGGTGAGTCTGGATGAGATGCTGTTTGGAGGGTTGTTGTGGACTCAATGGACTGAATGGCCTGCTTTCACTCTGTTGGAATTCTGTGAGCTGCAAGAGGTAAATTTTTATCTAGAGGGTGGTATGTGCCTGGAATGCATTGCTCGAAGAGGTGGTAGAAGATACAATAGCAATGTTTAAGAGCCGTCAACAGGGAATAGAGGGATACAGACTGCATAGAGGCAAAAGGTTTTTAGTTTAGAAAGGTGTCATGTATCAGTGCAGGCTTGGTAGGTCAAAGGGCCTGTTCCTGTGCTGTGCTGTTTTTTAAACAAAGAACAAGATGGCATTGTTTTAAAGTGATGTGCAAACGAAGAAAGGGCAAAGTGAGAAAAAGTCCTTTTTCACACAAAGAGTAGTTAGGATTTGCAATGTACTGCCTGGAGACACGTTTAATTCAGGTGTTCAAGAGGCATTGGATGATTATTAGGATAGAAAAGATGTGTGGGGGAAAAGGCAAGAGTTTGGCTCTAGAGTGAAACAGTGCAGGCATGATAGGTTGAATGGCTTCCATTTGCACTGTAACAATTCTGAGATTCTGTAAATAGATTTATTGGCATTAACATATTTTGATGAAGTATGGAGCAATCCTGACTTGAATTTCCTTGTTAGTAGTCCTATCCAATGATCTTATTGCTAAAGGTCTGAGCAGTTAAATTGTGAATGTAAAATATCCTTTCTCAGACTGCAACACTTCAGAATATGTTCTTCTGATTCCCTGAAATGCCCCATTTCTCCATTTTGTTCTGCAGCAAAAGTAGCAAATTACTGCAGATGAAGAGTCATCTAGACTCGAAACATTAGCTTGCTCTCACTCCATGGATGCAGTATGACCCACTGTGATCTCCAGCACTTGTTGTTTTCAGTACAGAGGCAGTACGTTCTTTCCCTTCCCTACCCTGCAGGCTAAATTGACTCAAGGGTCAATGTAGAAGTTTCTCATTTTCTAATTTCCCATTCATTGAGGCTCTGGGACTTGTGGTGCAGAGGTTATATCCCCCTTCTGAACCAGGAGGCCTGGGTTCAAGTGCCACCTGCTCCAGAGGTGTGCATTAACATCTGTAAACAGGTTGTTTAGAAAATATCTTCATTGAGTCTCTATCATAAAAGAGGGCATTCAGGTTTATTTCAGATGCTCACTTTCTTGATCCACCTGCTGTTTGGAAGGTATGTTATTGTTCTTTAAATCCCATTTTACCAGTCCTATGCCCCATAATTCTTTTAGGGTGATTTGCATTGGAACTGAGAGTAGAGATGACTTACAAGCTATTTATGTCATCATGTATTTGTGAGAAAGTTGTTAACTACTTGATTCACTCCCCAACATGTTACTTAGATGAAGTTGAATGTGTTTATTCTTTGTACCAATTATGAAACTAGACTATTCTAATGAGAGTTTCACCAGGGTGAGTGGTGCTGTGCAGAGGATCTGAACATTTACTCTGTTTGTGGCTCCGACGCGTTTCTAGATCAGATTAATCCTACTATTTAGTTTCTTCTAGGGTTCTGGAATGCTGGCTAAGAAGTATGGAGTGATTAAGGGAGAGTCCTTGAGTAGGGATGTCGAATGGGGTTTATCCTCAATGTTAATTAATTGCTGATTAGTGTTTAGCTGGAAAGTTGAAGCTTGGGATTATACATACTGTTCTCTGGAATTCCTAGTTATACAAACAATATCTGGGACTATCATTGCATGGGATGAAACAATCTTGGAAATCTTTTCCAGAGGTAAATGCCTGTTCTGAGCTGGTAGCTTGCTGCTATTACGTGTGCTTTATGTGGTCTTAACAACTAATACCTTGGGAGGTGATTCAAGTAATACAAAAATGAAAGTTAAAACAATTCAAGGTGGGCAACCAGTTCATTTCCTATTAGTGTTTAGAGATTATTCCTTTGCCAGTGTGTACATGGCCTCCATTTTCTCAAAGCAGATGGTGAACTATAACTCTTGGCACTGCCAAGGGTAATCAGCATGCTGGGGACTGAAAAAAGAACTTTTTCAATGGAAACAGGAGTAGTTTGAAAGAAGGTGAAATAAACTTGAAGATATCTGAGTGGCATCAACAGCTCCTGTTGCATGTAGATTTGTTTACCCTCTTAGTGGATGAGTGGATTGATCTTGCCCAGCTGGGAACCAAACTCAAAAGCAGCAAGAATTAGAGAATCAGCACGACATTGTCGTTAACCCTATCTCCAACCTGCTCCATTTGGGTACACCTCCCATTAACAATGGCAAATTTATCTTATATCCTGCCCACTCTAATATTATTGGCACAGCAAAACTTGGCCTTTATTCAGTACCTTCCTGTAATGATGCTAGCTGCCAGGCAGCAATGTGAAATATTCTAATGATCTGACAGCTTGAGGCAGCAAGTGCTTGTGCACTTGAGTTCCAAGCTGCCTTCAGAATAAAGTCCTTGAGTTTTCCAATTTTGTTCTCAATTATTTTTTCTTAATTCAATTTCATATGAAAGGTGAACAAGTTATCAATTGTTGACATACACTTTGTTAATCTTTAAAGATATCTGCTCAACCCTTGTATGTTATTTCCTCTTGGCCCGCCTCTTGATTGTCTTTCACTTGGAGATTCTGGAACTTCCTATTTTTGTCTGTTTCATTCCCCTGCACTAACTTGATATTTATGCTGCCACATCCTTGAAATACCAGACTGAAGTCTTTGACGCAGCAGGGCTGTTGGTAACCTATGGGCTTGTGTGATGCCAAGATCTTAAAAAAAACTCTGTACAAATGTTTTATGCCTCTTTGGGTAATGGCCTTTTCATTTGTATGTGGAACTTGAATCCTATTCAGAGCATAAGGACAGACATACACAAGCAATCAAGTGTGCATTCAATTTGTCTGAACAGTTGCAAATTCTATTGTTAAAACTTTAGTTTGGGGTTGCTAAATGGTATTATTTTGATAATTCAGCATTACTGCGTCTCTAGTTATTGTTCATTTCTTCAAACTGCCTCAACAATAATTATTTGCTCAGATTGCATATTGACATATTTTATTAAACTGCAGCACAGGTTGTGGATACTGAATCAGAGTTAGAAGAAGAGTTCAAAAAGCTGGTGGATTTTCTGGTTGATGTTGCTTTATTTGAAGGTGGAAGAAAAGTGAAGCAGCTGAGAAAGTGAATCGCAGACAGCAGATGCATAATAACTGAAAGCTATATCATCAAAGGGGGAACTGCAGAGCAAAAAGGGTTCAAACAGCAGAGAGTGCCAGAGGAAGTGGGATTGAAGGATAGAATGGAAGAGAATGTGGTGAGAATTATTCACGAAAATGAGACTTTTGAAAGCAATGCACTGGGGAGCCACAGTCATTGCCATCGATGAGGTTAATAAGTATTTGAGGATTATCCGGGATTTGCTAGGTATTCTGTGGGAATGTTATTATTTGGGAGCAATCCTGGATTAAAGATCCCTAAGGTATGATTGAAAACAATGCCTGTACTGTAGGTACGTGTTTTGTCCTCCTTAGACATAGGAACAGGAGTAGGCCATTCAGTCTTTTGAACACGTTCCACTATTTAATGAGATCATGGCTGATTTGTGATCAGATTCCACATACCTGCTTTTGGCCTATATCCCTGAAGATTCTGAATGCTGGATCACTTGTCTAGTTGGCGGGCAGGTGGTGGGGAGGGTTGCAGCAGGGAACAGGAGAGATGCATTCTTGGTGACTGTAGAATCGGTGGAGTACTCCTTCTCTTGGCTCCATAGGAAGATTTTTCTATTAATTTAAGTTACCTTATGTTGACAGGCATAGGATCCATTGAGGAACTCAGAGCGGAACAGACTTACCACCAGTATACCTCATCCTAAGCAAATTCTCTAGGCATAACAATTGAATTTTGCTGCTAATTGAAATGCCAGGACATTGCAATCAGGAACAGAACAGCTAGCTGTGGGACCAAATTTGTTTGAATGTCATTAGAACAGTTGAGTCTCACAACTGATTGAAATACCAAGAGATTGAAATGCTAGGAGATCACGGAGTCAGGAACAAAACAGAGTTGAATGTCACAGCTGACTGTCTTGTTCCCTGACTGCAACATCCTAACATTTCAATCAGATGGGACACTCAGCTGTTCTACAAGTGCCCAAACAGAGTTAGATCACACAGCTGTTATGCTTCTCAACTCTGAGGGACTTGGGCTTTTAACAGTTGATCTGAAAACTTATGACCCAAATTCCAACTGACATAATAATGCCCGATCTATTTCACACCTTTGCTAGCACGAATGCATCCGTTGACTAAACAGGATTAAACATCTATCGCTGCATTAACAATTTTCACACTAGATGGATTAAGTAGTCTGTTGACAAATAAAAAAGAATAAATCCATCACTAAGGTGATAGTTATGATAGTTGTGATAAATTATGCTTTTGATTGAAATTGATAGCTCATTATCTCCTAGTAATTTAAAATGAAAGCAAAGTACTGTGGATGCTGGAAATCTGAAATAAAAACAGAAAATGCTGAACAAACTCAGCAGATATGGTAGCATCTGTGGAAGGTAAAATGAGTTTCTAATTTGATACAACTCTTCATTAGGACTAAATGAAAACCTGAAAGGACTGTGGATGCTGGAAATCAGAAACAGAAATTGCTGGAAAATCTCAGCAGGTCTGGCAGCATCTGGGATGAGAAATCAGAGTTAACATTTCGGGTCCAGTGACCCTTCTTCAGAACTGATCATAGCCAGGAGAAAGTTGTTTATTATGCAGAGGATAGGTTGGGAGGTAGGGGTGGGGAGCAGTGGGGGTAGTGGGAATAAGAAATAAACAATGGGTGAAGGTATAGCCCAAAGAGAAGAACAGTTGATCACAGGAGTAGATTACAGTCTGCCGAGGAGAATGAATACAGGGGCTAACAATGGGTAGTGTGTAATAGGAGACCATGTGATAACAAAGCCTGGTATGTGGGAGTTGGGCTAAGGACAACGGACAAGGTGTCTCAGCCCTTTGGCACTGACCTTCATTAGTGCACTGCAGCAAGGCCAAACAGAGATAACAAAACAGAAGTTGCTGGAAAAGCTCAGCAGGTTTGGCAGCATCGGTGAAGAAAATATCAGAGTTAATGTTTCAGACTTGGTGACCCTTCCTCTGCCAGTGCTCCCAGATCCGTTGGGCTTTTCCAGCAACTTCTGTTTTGTTTCTGACAGCATCTGCAGTTCTTTCAGTTTTTGCTGAGACAGAGATGTTGGCCAGGGAACAAGGTGGTATATTGAGTTGGCAGGCATCTGGAAGCCCAAGATCTTTTTTGCAGGCAAAATGAAGGTGTTCTGCGAAGCGGTCACCCAGTCTATGCTTTGTTTCCCCTTTGTACAGGAAGCCACATTGTGAGCAGGGAATACAGTAGACTTGATTGAATGAAGTGCAGGCAAAGTGCCTCTTGATCTGGAAGATGAGTTTGGCTGTTGGATACTGAGGAGGGAGAAAGTAAACAGGCAGGTGTTACACCTTCTGTGATTGCAGGGAAAGGTGCTGGAGGGCTATTTTGGGAATGAAGGAGCAGTGGACCAGGATGTCACGGAGGGAATGGTCCTTGCAGAAGACTGACAAGGGAGGAGAGGGGAGTGTGTGTCAGGTTGTGGCATCCCACTAGAGCTGGCGAAAATGGCAGCTAATGATTCTCTGGATGAGGATGCTGTTTGGATGGCTATGTGAGGACAAAGGGGACCCTATCACTGTTGTGGGAAAGAAGAGGGGCTGAGGGCTGAATTTGGGGAGAAGGAACAGACCAGCTGAAAGTCATGTCAATGATGGTACTAAGAAAGTGGACATTTCGGCAGCGCCCTTGTAGACGTTAGCATCATCAGAACACATACAACGGAAATGGAGAAACTAGGAGAATGGAATAGAGTCTTTATAGGAAGTAGGGTATGAAGATGTATATTCAAGGTAACTGTGGGATTCAGTTTGTTGAACATTGAACCTTTCTTCCGTCACCTTCGCGTCTGAGCCCATTTCTTAGGACAAGAGTCCTCTCCAACACTCTCCCTCCGCCAGGACCACTCCCTCTGAACTTTTACTCGCACTTGACGTCAAGAACTGTCGACATAATGTTGGTCACCTATATTTCTCTGCCCCCCCTCACCCATTCCAACCAATCTCCCCATGAACTGATTGCACTACGTGATTTCAGATCCAACCTGACTTTATAATTAAGCTTGCTGACAGGGGTGGTGCTGTTGTTGTCTGTCGGACTGACTTCTACATTGCAGATGCTGAACGCCAGCTCGCAGATACCTCCTATCCCCCCCGGACCATGACCCCATCATGGAACATCAGGCTGCTGTGTCCACAATGGTCACTAACCTCATTTCATCTGGTGATCTACTTACTACCGCTTCCAAGCTCAGTCTCCCACCCTTGCACAGCTCGCTTCTACCTCCTTCTCAAAATTCACAAATAAGACTGCCCAGGCAGACCATTCTTTCTGCCTGTTCCTGCCCCATAGAACCTCTCTTCCTATCCCGTCTCAGTTTTTGTCTCCGTTGTCCAGCCCCTTCCCAATTACTTTTGCGATTCCTGTGGCTCTTCATGTCAGTTTCCAATTTACCAGTTTTCAGGCTTCAGTTGTCTCCTCTTTACCATGGGCATGTGATCCTTTTACGTGTTCACCCCCCATCAGGATGGTCTCGGGGTCTCTGCTTCTTCATAGAAAAAAGGTCTGAACATTCCCATCCACCACCACCCTCTGTCTGGCTGAGCTCGTCCTCACTCTGAACAACTTTCTTAACTCCGCTCACTTTCTTCAGGTTAAAGGGGTGGCCACGGATACCTACATGGGTCGCAGTTTTAAAATTTATTTGTGGGGTACATGGAACTTTCTTTCCTCCTGTCCTATTCCGGCCCCCACTTACAACTCTTCCTCTGGTATATTAATGATATGATCGGTGCTGTTTTCCTCTCCTGTCTGGAATTGGAAATGTTTATCAATTTTACTTCGAATTTTCACCCCGTCTCACCTTCGCCTCCGTTTCTGACTCTTCCTTCCCTTCCCTGACACCTGTTTCCATTTCTGGAGATGGGCTGGCCACTAATATCCACTTCAAACTAACTGACTCCCAGAGTCACCTTGACTATACATCTTCACACCCTAGTTCCTGTAAAGACTCTATTCCATTCTCCCAATTCCGTTGACTCTATTGCATCTGTTCCAATGATGGCAACTTTGACAAGAGGGTCTGCGAAATATCCACGTTCTTCCTCTGCCAAGCATTCCCCAGAACTGTAATTGACAGGACCCTCAGCCAAGTCCGGCCTATCTCCCACATTTCAGCCCTCACCCCCTTTCTTCCCTCCGACAACAGCGATAGGATCCCCCTTGTCCTCACCTACCGTCCCAACAGGATCCACATCCAGAAGATCACGAGCTGCTATTTCTGCAGCCTCTAGTGGGATTCTACCACCAGACACATATTCCCCTCCCTCACTTGTCAGCCTTCTGCAAGGACTGTTCCCTCTGGGACATCCTGATCCCATATACCTTCACTCCCAACAACCCCCATAGCCCACGGTACCTTCTCCTGCAACCACAGAAGGTATAACACCTGGCCATTTACTACCTCCCTCCTCAGTATCCAAGGGTCCAAACGTATCTTCCAGTTGAAGCAGTGCTTTATCTGCACTTCACTAAATGTCGTCTAGAGCATTTGTTGCTTACAATGTGGTTTCCTGTACATTGGGAAAACAAAGCATAGACAGAGTGACCACTTCACAGAACATCTTCTTTCTGTTCACAAAAAAAAAAGACCCTGAGCTTCTCATTGCCTGCTACTTCAACACACCACCTTGTTCGCTGGCTAGCATCTCTGTCTCAGGTTTGCTGCAGTGCCCTGGTGAAGCTCTGCGCAAGCTGGAAGAACAGCACCTCATTTTCTGTTTGGGAACTGTACAACCTTCTGGTCTGAATATGGAGTCCAACAGTTTTAGGGCTTAAGGCACGTTCTCCCTTGTCCTTACCCCAACCTGCACTTACCAAGCCTTGTTATCATATGGTCTCCTATTACACGCTACTCACTGTTAGCCCCTAGAGTCTGCATTAACAGATATTCATTCTCCTTGGCTGACCATTATCCACTCTTCTGTCCAACTGTTTTTATGTCTGTTTGGGTTCTAACTCTCCCTATTATTTACTCCATACCCTCTCCCCCCATCCTATCTTCTGCATTAAAAAAACAACTTTTTCCTAGCTATCATCAGTTTCTGAAGATGGGTCACTGGACCCGAAATGTTATCTTTGATTTCTCTTCACAGTTGCTGCCAGACCTGTTGAGATTTTCCGGGAATTTCTGTTTTTGTTTTTTCATTAGGACTGATGCAAGCGTTTCGTTAGGATAATGCTCCTGTATCTTTGCGTTGCAGTGCATCTGGCAGGTGCAATAGAGCAAAAAGGGATGGACACATTTTATCCAGTTTTGGATGCAAAAATGGCACAGGTAGCAAGGCAGCCATGATAAATTCAGATCTGAATTTATTTATAAGTCACAAAAGCATCTTCAGTCAAATTCCTCCCTTAGGTTGGACACAAGCCATATTCACATATCCCTGTTATCATTTTCAGTTTAGCCTTTGTCAAAAATCTGAAGTTGTTTAATGAGATCAACAGCAAATTTCATGGTGAATGGTTGGTCCACTGTTGAACAGTTGGGAAACCAAAGTGTTGGAGTTTCTCTCTGGAATGGTTCTGCAAGGCATCCAGTAGCTTCCACCAGATCTGGGACAATGCGCATGCTTCATTCTCCAGCCATTTCCCTTGCACAATTGGTTGTCATTCAGACATTAGATTATATCAATGCTGCTTAGAGGGAGTGGAGGAGTAGGAAGAAATTTAAATGCCAGTGAAATGCAATGTTGTCACTATCCTATCTACTGCGAACCGAATGCATCACCCGGAAAGGAAATAACAGGGCAACATTATCTATGGCAGTGTCTGTGGTTCTGAAGAAGATATTAAATCTGTTTCTCTCCGCATAGATGCTGCCAGACCTTCTGAGTTTCTCCACTACTGTTTGTTTTTATTTCAGATTTCCACGGTATTTTCTTTTTATTATTTGAGGCATCTGATTCATCAGGGACAGTGTGGCAGAATTGTGAAACATGCTGCAGGAGAGTCTGCAGACCTAGCACAGGCAGAAACTCCTAATGAAATTAAGGAGGGGAAATTGTCCACAGTGTCTTGGCAAATAGTTTTACCTCAATCAACATCACAGAAATGTTATCTGGTCATTTTCTAATTGCTGTTTATTGGAGCTTGCTGTATACAAATTGGCTGCTGTATTTCCAATGCTATAACGGTGATTACAAGCATACTTAATTAACTATAAAGCACTATGAGATTTCTTGATGTTATAAATGGTGTTTTAGAATACAGGGGGACCCTGATTTACAAGCATCCGTCTTGCAAACATGCTTCCTTAAGTGGTTGTAATTTAAAAGTCTTGTCATACAAACATTTCCCCTGCTTATGAGCAGCTGCTTTTCATTGCCCTGCAATGTGTTCAGACTTGTGTACAAACCACCTTGCGAAAGAATTCAGATCAGAACCCATTCTCAACCCAGGGACTATGTGCTGATTTGAATCTTCCATGCTTGCTTCCTTTCAATTTCTGAACACATCCTCTGGTTCTAACGTTCTGGATATGGTGAAACTTATTATAATGTTCTACATATTTAGTTCATTTAGATTCTTAAAAGCAAAAGTCTGATCACTTGTCAGTCTTTTTCAGTGAGAATATGCCCAATTTGGATCATATCTACTTCTCATAGTACTTCATCCCCAAAGTTATTCTGGTGGCTGTTTTCTCTATCTTTAAATAAATTGAAATGTGAAATATGGCCAGTAGTGTATGTCATTAACTCTATTTGGATGCCAGAATAATTTATAATTTGGTAGGTTTGCTTCACAATTTCAGATCAGTATTGACCCTTGAAGACCTGTGATGACTTTACTAATTTATCAGATTGCTAAAATAGCTTCCATTTATTGTCAATCATTTCATTCATGGAGCTGAGCTAATTAACAACTCAGAAATTATTTATCTAATAGGTGGTGTTCTCTCTGCACTGTGTAATGTTTCTGGGCGCAAGCATCCATCAACAATTCAAGCAAAACATTTGAAGACATGTCTACCCATGATGCCTGTTATGCTCCATCTTGTGACAGCTCAGGTACTCTAATTGAGGCACTCATCTGGTAACTGAGAAGAGAAAAAGGTTTGATCATTAAAGGCTCCTAATGGTGAAGAATCAAATTTAATTTGTGTTTTTCTCTCTCTCCCTCTCTCACACGCTCTCTCATAGCCAACAAATTAATTTAAATAGTAAGCACAAACCTGTGCATTACCTTGTTAAATCTGAAACATCCCTCTACCTTGTAGTTCTGCCAAATGGAAGATAATCATGCAAATCTCCAAACGATTCTCATGTTTGTGTGGAAATTGGGACTGAATAACAAAGTAAACTAAATGGCCCAGATCTTACCTTCAGAGGAGTTGTCTGCCAACTTCTGGGCCAAGAATCTTTCCAGCTGAAGTAATCTACTTCAGGCCATGAATCCAAATGAGAATACTAAAAAGAACCGTGGATGCTGTAAATCAGGAACAAAAACAGAAGTTGCTGGAAAAGCTCAGCAGGTGTGGCAGAATCTGTGAAGAAAAATCAGAGTTAGCGTTGCAGATTGGAACTGATGGTAGTGAGGTAAAATGTCATTTTATATGCAGAAGACATAATGTGGAGAGGGGGTAAGTAGTAAATGATAGGTGGTGTTAGAGCCCAAAGAGAGAGAAGAACAGTTGTACAGACAAAGGAGTTGATAATGATCTGGCTAGGAGGGTGAATAGCTGTTAATGGGGACTGTTGGTGACTAACACTAGGTAGTGTGTAATAGCAGTGTGATATTTGTCCAACCATTCTTCTCTTTGGGCTCTATCCCCAAGTCTTGTTTACTACTTACCTTCTTCCCCCCACCCTATCCTCTGTATATTGACCGACATTTTCCTAGCTACCATCAGTTCTGAGGAAGGGTCACCAGACCCACAACGTTAGCTCTGAATTTTCTACAGAGGCTGCCAGGCCATAATGGATCAACATTGAAACAATACTTCTTTTCCGTGACAATTCCTGTGGTGTTCCAGGGTTTAAAGGTCAAGAAGCCACTTTCACACCTACTGAAATAAGGCAAGTGTGAAAGGTAAGTAAGGGTGTACAGTGACAGGTGGGTGAATAATTCAGGTATCAGGCGGGCAAGGGGTTAAGTGGGTGAGGGGTTAGGATAAAGTGGTGGATAAAAGGTCGAGTGAAAGATGAGTGTTAAGGGTAGGTTGGATTAGGGTGGAGGCAGCTGTGGCTGTTGGGACTGCCTAGATGGATACTGTTCCAATGGGGGTAATCAAAGTCAAAAATCACAACACCAGGTTATAGTTATAAGAGATAAAAGGTACTGCAGATGCTGGAGAATCCGAGATAACAAGCATGGGGCTGGATGAACACAGCAGGTCAAGCAGCATCATAGGATGCTGCTTGACCTGCTGTGTTCATCCAGCCCCATGCTTGTTAACC
>JAHRHZ010000029.1:27609031-27672098 GCA_024137785.1 Ginglymostoma cirratum
GATGCTGCTTGACCTGCTGTGTTCATCCAGCCCCATGCTTGTTAACCAGGTTATAGTTAAACAGTTTTGAAATCACAAGCGGTAGGAGAGCAGCCCTTTCGTCAGGTGCAGTGAGAGGAGAGCACACAGACACAGTTTATAGGCAGAGAGATCGAAAGATCATACAACTGGTGCGAGTTGAGTGAACAAACCTAAAATGGCTCACTGACTGCCTCCTGTTGAATCTTTAATCATTCATGCATTCCTGCATTCTGGAAATTGCAGAAGCAGTGTATGGAGAATTCTGTCAGAAAGGAGATGCAAGTTTCGATAGATATTAGAATTTGCATCTTAAATCAATTTCAAGCCACAGCCCTGAGATAATTCAAAGATTTCATCAGTGTCTGCCTAACTTTCCACACAAACAGGCAGAGCAATAGGAATATACAAAAAGGTGACATTTCAGGTCAGATATTGAATTGTAGGTATAAGGCCTTGTCCAGAATCGGTCTCAGAGTTTTAACCTGGAACCAGGCTGGTTTTGTTCCAAAAGCAGGAATTTAAGGTGTTGGTAAGGGTGGATATTCAACTACAGTAATAGCTTTCTTGTTTTCTGTTCAGAAATCTTGAAGGCAAAAGTAGTAATTACATATGGTCTCAATATAGTGGTTTCTAAATGCACTTTGAGTCCATATTTCGAACTGTACTGTCACAACTCTAAGTTGTTTCTGCTTTGTGGAAAAAAGTACCAAGGCTAACACCAGGAAATGACATGTATTGGAAAATATTCAAAGGCAGGAGGTACTTGAGGCAGGAACTTTGTGAAGGGAAGGAACATTCAAAGCCAATTGCATCGATTTGCTTTGATCTACCGACTTGAGTTTTTTTTTTAAATTATGTGGTAAACAGTTTACTTTTGGTGATGCCAAAACTAAAATTTGAAATAATCACGTGCAAAACAAACCAAATATTCTTGTTAATGGAAAGTTAAATTAAAATTCCATCAGATTGTAAACTTGCTGTTTCGTTGCTGCTTCTTTGCGACATTCCTAAGAATCACTACTTTGACAAAACATTTGTTCATCTGGCCCAGCACCACCTCAGAATTAAAATTAGTTTTCTAATGCTTCTATAAAGCATTTTACTGCTTTAAAGGTACCACATAGAAACAGTTTGTTGCTGAACTCCTGTGGTGTTGCATATAGTGAATCAAAATGAAGGGAAATATTCCAGTTAAGCAGTGATTTGGGTCAGGGAGTGTTAGAGTTGGACCAAGAACGGGGAATAAAAAGATAACAGATAGCATGGGAAAAAGATTTCCCAGAGGTGGGAAAAGGGAGGAAGAACGGGAGAGGACCAAGGAATTGATTGGGAAAAAGAAAACTGCTCATTGGGTTTAGATCTTATGCTCCCCATTGGTGGGTTTGAAGGCAGGTAAAATCCAGCATGTGGCCTTCTGCTTGCTATCTACCCCGCCCTGCCCCCAACCTGACTGAAATGTAAGTGATGTGTGGGTGTCCTATTGGGCCGATTGACCACTTAAGGCTTGGGTTGTTACCTGCAGTGAAGGGAGGCCCAAACCATGTGGGAAATTCAGCAGCTTCAGCTGTAGGGGCTGAAATCGGACAGTGTTCTGGCCTTCTTTGGGGGCACCTGGGCCCAGCAGTGCTAACTCCCTCAAGATCATTCCCTCCCTTCAATCCTCCCCATGGTGTCTCGATCCCAGCCTCCCAAACCCCAGTCCACTTACTCACAAAGGCACTGGCGGCAAACATTAGAAAGGTAACTCACTGAGATGGAACATGATAAAGTAGTCCTTGTTGAGAAGGTTTGGGGTGCTTAATTCAGCATTCAATGGCCTGGTGAGTTTAAACAAAGTAATTTACCTGGGCTCTGAGGCAAACCCAATAGCTGTAATGGGATCTGTGCTGCTGAGCACGACAGTGTTATGGATGCTTAAGATTTTGCAGATGCTGTTTTTAAGAAATAGTGTTGCTGAAATATGAACCATGAACAATCTATTTTTCAGATATTTAGACCCCAGATTATCACTGAGGAATTTCTTGTCAGCTGTGGTGCATTGCTTGTAAGTAAAGAATTACCAATCGCTGTAATTGACTTTCCAATAAAAGGAATTGGCTTGCGTTTAAATATTATTCCTGATGATATCCCAAACTATTCAGAGCCAATTATTTACTTTTGACACCCACAAGCCATAAATTCAAAATTAGGTAAACAATTGATCTATTCTGAAGAATTACTGCATCCTACATTAAAGAAATAGAGTAAAGCTATCCACTCTTCCATAAGGAATAAATAAAAAGTTTATCTTTTTATAATAAAGTGTTATGAATTATCACACTCTAGTCATAATAATTGCTGCTTCTTCATACAAGCTTATAGACTGGTTTCTGACATTTTAATGCATCTGCACAACTTCCATGGCATTTAGTGACACCACTATTCCTCCTCCAAATGAGGATAACTGTGTAATTCCCGTTCAGTCAAATCGGGACTGACTGTTGTGTGACTGGGACGGATTCTGTTAACATGACTTGCATGTAACTATCCATTACTCACTGAATTTTGGTAGAGATATCACTCTGCTTTTATCAGGAAGTGTTGCTGTAGTTTTGATCATGAGTTCCACTTCCTTTAGTTAGTGCTTTTAATAATAGACTGTTGACTTTGCTGGAGTGCACATGCAAATAAATTACTGAGTAAGTAGACTTTGCCAGCAGTAAGATATGCTATTTGCTCCAAGTCCTTCCGCAAGTTCAACCCCATTTCCCACTCACTGATACAGAGCAACTCATCACCTGGTTTAATTGTATTGCAGCAGTTTTCACAGCTGCTTCACAAACTTTCCATGAAATGAATTTATGAATGGACTGGAATATTGAAGCCACTTCTAACTATTGCCTTTATAAATATTTAGAAACACCATTTTTGCAGTCACTGTTTTGCAAATCCTTGACTTGGCATAAAAATGGAAATATGATTACAAACTGCCTGAATATTGAATTCAAAAATTGGGTCTTAAGTTCAATAATGCTGGAAATCAGAAATTGCTGCAGAAACTCAGCTGGTAGGCATCTCTGGGGAGAAAGCAGAGTTAATATTTTGAGTTTCGAAACCCTTATTTAGAATTGGTAGAAGCTCGGAAAAAAGTGGTATTTAAAGTGCAAATGGGATGCTGGGAACATGAGCTGATATGTGGAGATGGAACCCAGAGCGCTTGACAGAGAGAGAACGAGAGAGAGAGAGCACTGAAAGGGGAAAACAGATAAGGGGATTGATGGTAGGCCGGGACAGAAGGGCAGCTGAATAAGTGATAGAGAGCTAAGAGAGAACGGGTAGCCTGTATTGAAAGCAACCTCAATCATGTGATAATAGGACTAAGTAGATCAGAGAGGGTTGGCTGTGCTGAAAGTGACCCATATCACGACAGGACTGGGACCAGGGTGTGGGGGATGGGCAAAAACATGGATGGACGGAATCAGGTTCTAAAGTTATTGAACTTAATGTTGAGGCATGGAGGCTACAGGGTCCTCAACCTGCAACAACACAGATACCAATGCTGCTCTGGAACCTTCCTCACCTTCCCTTCCCTCTGATTTCATCCTTTCTTCTAAAATCTACCTATTGTCGAGTATTTACTATTCCTTCTGACCTTCCATTCGGTTACTGGAATTTCATCCTAAACAAAGGTCTTAGCTTTTTCCTTCTTCGCCCCCACCTCAATGACTTTCTGGCACGACATAACATTGAACTCTTCATCCTTCACCTCTGCATCTGTGCCCATTTCTTTAGAGGAGTCCTCTTCCTGTCCCACAGACCCCTTCACTGGCCTTCAACACCACCTTCCATTTGGATCCCTTTGGCCATTTGCCTGCACGCGACCGGTCGTTGAGAACTACCGATGTTCCATCTGTCAGCTTAATTTCTCTGCTCTCCTAACCTATTCAAAAATATCTACCACTCATTGCACTCCGTGCTCTCAGATCCAATCCTGACTTGTGATCAAGCCTGCTGGCAAGGGTGGTGCTGTTGTCTGTCATACTGACGTTTATATTGTGGAAGTTGAGTGTCAGCTCTCAGACACCTTCTCCTGGTCCATGACTACACCATTGAGCATCAGGCCATTGCTGTCACCAAATTCATCTCCCCTGGAATCTCCCTGCAACTCAACTGCCTCCTAACGCACGGTCCCCCAACCATGTATGGCCTGCTTCTACCTTCTCCCCAAAATCCACAGACAGGAATGCCTGGGCAAACTGTTTCTATCTGTTCCTGCCCCATGGAACTTATTTCTTCCTACCTCAACTTGATTTTTTTTTCTCTCCTTGTTCAGTCCCTACCCACTTACATACACAATTCTTCAGATGCTTTACATCGGTTTCCAAGTTTCCAGTTTGCAGATACCAGCTGCCTCCTCTTTACCATGGACATGCAGTCCCTTTACACATGCAGGATGGTCTCAGGGCTCTGCTTCTTCCTAGAAAAAAGCCTGAACTGACTGCAATCACCACCATCTTTCACCTGTCTGAGCTCATCCTCATTTTGAAATTCTTTAACTCCTCGGACTTTCTTCAGATCAGATGTGTGGCCATAGGTACCAGGATGTGCCCCAGTTATGCCTCTGTTTGTTGGGTAGGTGGAACATTCCTTGTTTCAATTCTACTTGGGCCCCCACCCACAACTGTTCCTCTGGTACATTGATGACAGCTGTTCCCTCTTTCATTTGGAACTGGAAGAATTTATCAGTTTTGCTTACAATTTCCTCCCTGATGTCATATTAACTTGATCCATCTCAGACTCCTTCCTTTCCTTCCGAAATCAGTTTCCATTTCTGAGGATAGGCTGGTCACCAGCATCCATTACAAACCCAACAACTCCCATAGTTACCGCAACTGTACATCCTCACACTGCTACCTGCAAGGACTCCATTCCATTCTACTTCTGTTTCCATCACATCTGCTCTGATGCCACTTTCTGCAGGAGGGGCCTCAGAAATGTCCACCTGTTTTCTCATCTGAGGATTCCCTGCTTCCTTGGGGTCCTTGTCTGACCCATCTCCTGCACATCGACCATTGCTCCTTCTTTTTCCTCCCACATCTGTGAGAGAATCCCCCGGTCCTCACTTGCCAACCAACCAGTCTCCACATTCAGCAATCAAATGCTGCCATTTCTGTAACCTCCAATGGGATGCCATGACCAGACACATATTCCCTTGAAATGAATGGACAGAGGCCAGTATCCTCTCACCACATCACCCATTATTTACACAGAGAGTCCAGCTTCTTCAGAGCCAGCTCTCAGAGTGAACAGAACCTCTGACACTATTGTTTATATCTGTCAGCCAGAACTCCCTGATTGGGGCTGTTAATCTGGCCCCAACAGGGAACTCATTAAGAATTCCACGTGGCTGGCATCATTACAATCATTACATCCCTCTCCCTGCAGATCTGATGACATAGGCTAATTCTTTATTTTGCAGTTCCTCCTGGGGTGTTTCAGCACCAGGTCAGGCTCCTCCAACTCTGCCTCTGATATGGGCAGCATGTAACATACAATAGCTCGCCTCTTGTGCCTGGAACGTCTTGGAAGATATTCATTCTTGTCTTCAGACACAAAGGTATTGAGGTAGTAACATTCACCGTTTCCATCCCAGATTCGAAGGTATCTTCAATGGTTCACAGAGAGGGAAATCCCACAGACTCCGGAACAGTTGGAAAGCATTGAGGAACTGGACACGTTTTGCTCCTGCCCTGTTTGTGAATGTGCAGCTTTCATATGGTCCACATGCTTGTTCTGGACTTTTGCACCTGCCTAAACTTTAGACCTCACTGGACCTGACCTCACATTGACCATGCCGCTTATCATGCAGGGCCATTTGCATGGTTCCTACACCAAACTTCATCCCCTGAAGAAAACTCTGTCTCACTTAGTAGAGTGTTGTGTCTGGCAATCACATTCCTGATGGTGTTTCACCCTCCAGGTCCGGGAAGATCAGATTTAACCTGGTGTGGAGTCTTCTCCCCATTAGCACCTCTGCCGGAGCTATCCCTGTAGTTGCATGAGGGGTGATTATATATTGAAACAGGAACTGGGACAGTTCGGTATCTAGTGAAGCTGTAGGCTGTTTCTTTAAACCTACCTTCAAAGTTTGAACTACTCCATCTGCCAGACTATTGGATGATGGCTGGTCTGGAGCTGTCCTTATGTGACAAGTACCATTCGATTTTAGGAAATACTCCAATTCCCTGCTGGTAAATGATGGCCCATTATAGGTGACCGACACTTCCATGTATTGCAAAAGATGCACACAGTTTTTTATTGTTGTCCCTGTGTTTGATGAATTAATTCAGTGTACACACAGCCATTTTGAGTGGGCATTCTCAATGACTAAGAACATTGAGCCCATGAAAGGATTTGCACTGTTGACGTGTAACTGAGTCCAGGGTTTACCTGGCCATTCCCACAAACGTGGGACGGGTGCTGGTAGTAACTTTTGTCCTTTTTGGCATTCTGGGCACTGCCGCATCAACACAGCTATGTCTGCCCCCAAGCCTGGCCACCCAACATAATGCATCACCAACATCTTCATTTTGGAAACCATGGATGACCCTGATAGAATTCAGCCAGTATCTGGTGGTGACCTTTGCTTGGGCAATCACTCTTCCTTCCATAATATACGGTCCTATATTGTGATCTGGTCTCTGGGTCCAAAAAGGTTTCAATACTGGTTGGGATGGTCCTTTGGTTTGCCCCATCACCACCAGCTGTTTCAGTTTTGCCAGGACCAGATCCCTCTACGTCCAAAGTATGATATCGTCAGCTGTGACTGGAAGTAGGTCCAGAAAATTTAATACCATTACAGACCCTTCCAGTGGCAGTACCACTGGTGGTATATCTGCCAGCAGGAGGCAGCTCAATGCACTAGGATTTGTTACTTGGCCTCCCGGACAGTGTTCTAACTTGTAATCGTAAATACTTAGTATTACAGCCTACTACTGAATTCGGCCTGAAGCTATGAGCAGCACTGCCTTGTTCTCTTTCAGTAGACCCAACAGAGATTTGTCGTCATTATTATTACGAATTGATGGCCATAAACGATATTGTATCGACTTCCTGACTCTAAATATGACTGCCAGACCTTCCTTGTCTATCTTGGCGCAATTATGCTCAGCATTAGCCACAGTCCTGGATGCATACATTATTGAGCGTTCCTCTCCACTGGACCACCTATAATCTAATACTACCCCAATGCCGTATATGGGGAGGTATTGCATGTAAATGCCAGATCTTGTCTGGGATCATAGTGTGCCAACATCTTGGAGGATGATAGTTGTCTCTTCGATTCTGTCTTGGCTGCACAGCTATTTCCAAGATGGACCCTCATTTAAGAGTTGATTCATAGGTGCCAGGATGGAGGCAAGGTTATGTATTAACTTTCTGCAATAATTCACCAGTCCAAAGAAAGACTGGTACAGATGCGGGAATCGGGGCAGCTTTGATTGCTCTCACTTTATCTTCCAATGGATGTAATTCGGTCTTATCAATTCTTGTAGCCTGAGCCATTGAGATGTGTAGCGTGGAAACAGACCCTTTGGTCCAACTCATCCATGCTGGCCACATATCCCAAATTAATCTGGCCTTATTTGCCAGCTTTTGGCCCATATCCCTCTAAACCCTTCCAATTCATATCCCCATCCAGATGCCTTTTAAATGTTGTAATTGCACCCACCTTCACCACTTCCTCTGGCAGCTTGTTCCGTTCATGCACCACCCTCCACATGAAAAAGTTGCCCCTTAGGTGCCTTTTAGATCTTTGCCCTCTCACCTTAAATGTATGCCCTCTAGTTTTGGGCTCCCTACCCTGGGGAAAACCTTGACCATTCACCCTATCCATGCCCCTCCTGATTTTATAAGCTTCTGTAAAGGTCACCCCTTGGGGTGCCTGGAACACATTTTTCCTTTCTAAGGTGTACACCCAGCTGAGAGAAATGTCAGAGGACTGTGTTCACGTTCTCCACGTACTCCTTATTGATCTTCCCTCTGATTAGCACATCATCTAGATAAATGGCGACCTGGAGAGACGTTGAAAATGTTCTCCATTATCTGCTAAAAAATTGCACAAGCGAACAATACCCCAAATGGCAGTCCCCTATGTTGGTACAGACCCTTATTGGTAATAATTGTAGCGTACTTTTGGGAATCTTCACCTGATAACATTTGCAATTATGAACAGCTCATGTCCAGCTTCAGGAAGGACAGCACACCACCCCTCTTCCCCCTCCTCCCCCTCCCCACTCCACCTCCACCTGCGTATAAATCCTCTATACAAGGAATTGGGTATTTATCCAGCTGTGAAAAACGGTTTACCGTTTAAAATCCCCAGAAAAGGTGAACTGACCAGTTCAGTTAAGGAAAGGGCAGCACTGGTCATGCCAGTTATGAAGCTCATCAGGTTTCCTTCACTTTCCAGGCTTCTGATATCTGCCTCTACTTCTGCCTGTAAGGCAAGTTACACAGGGCGGACCTTGCAGAAATGTGGAATTGCTTCCTGGTCAACATGTAAGGTGGCCTTGGCTCCTTTGATAGTCCCTACGGAGTCCTGAAAAACCGCTGGGTATTTAATTAGGGCTTCATTCAGGCAGACATTTTCTAATCGAGAAGTGTTGATCAAATCTAGGTGATTCTTTCTGAACCAATTTCACCCCATCAAGCTTAGGCGTGAGCCTTTTACTACAATCAGTTATAACTGGACCAACTGCTTCTCATAAGAGACCAGAACCGAAGTTGTACTCTTAACCTGGAAAGCGAAGTATCATCAAACCAGTCCAGTTAAGGAAATGGCAGCACTGGTCATACCTATTATGAAGACCGATGGGTCAGTTCACCTTTTCTGGGGACTTTAAACATACAGTAAACTGCTTTTCACAGCTGGATAAGTATCCAGTCCCTCATATAGAAGATTTATATGTAAAATGGGGGTGTGCTGTCCTTCATGAAGCTGGACTAGAGCCATTCATACATGCCCCATTGTAGGTTCTCAGTCTAGCCAAGCTCTTGCCCAAATTTAAGGTTAGAGTCCACAGTGAATTTTGTTAAAGATTAGTTCTGAGATCACTGAAATGGCTGCAGTGGTATCAACCTCCGTTAGAACTGGGCATCCATTTAATCAGATGTTTATTTTGACTGGTTCTGATTTGGATGTTGCTACACAATTTAACTATTCCAAACTAGATGTATGTGCGCTCTCCTGAATACTGGTCTTGGAGTTCTCTTCCTCAGTTTAAGTCCAGTGGGACTCTTCTCCTGTCTTAAGTCTGCATATTGGCAGCAACTACAATGGCTGGCCAGTCCCAATCCTAACAGAGATTTTAACCATTTTTCTGTGGCTTGGCTTTGTTTTGGGGTTTTGCAGTTAGCTGACCTAGAGTACCTCCATTCACGATGAGTCCTGAATGTAGCTATGCAATTGCCTTCACTCAAGGGGGAGTTCCCCAAGCTCAGTCAGACTGACAAGGGTTGACTTCTATTGAAATACCCTGCAACTTAAATGCTCACTTGCCACATTTTTCAATGTGAATGTCAGTTGTAGTGCCTATTTGAAGTCCAGTTGGACTTCAGCTAGTAGATACTTTTGCACGGTTACATCATTAATCCCACATACCAAACAAACAGTCTCTCAGCATCTTGAGAAGGATTAAACCAAAGTCACATGCCTCTACCAGTCATCTTAACCAAGTCAAAAATCCTGATGCAGATTCCTCTGGTTTCAGAATTGCCAAGTAAAACCAAAAGCATCTCAGAATTAGGGGAACCTTTGCATTGTAATATTCCTTAACTAAATCCATCAAATCTTGAAAGGTTTTAGTATCTGGTGTCTTAGGGAAAGTTAGGCTCCTAATAACTGAAGAAATTGCAGGTCCACAGGCTGACTGGAGAATTACTCATTGCTTTTCATTTGCCCAGAAAAAATAACACATTCTTCCCACGTACTGGGCCAGTCTTCAGCAGCAGGATTGAAGAAGTCATGCTTTCTAAATAACAGCACAATGCCATAAATGCTTACCCCGACTCAGAGAAGACTGTTGCAAACAAATTTCTTTAGAAGCAATTTTTTTTCCTCTCACCACCACTGAAATAACACCAGAGTATGGAATCCCATCACCTGGTCACCCTTTATCTACACATGCATAGTGTTTGACACTGATCTGACTTCCTCAGAGCCAGCTGAGTGAACAGAACCTCTGACACATTTACATCTGTCAGCCAAGGCTGCCTGATTGGACAAGGTTAACAATTCCAATTAAGGAACTCATATTCTATGAGATCCATATGGTAGACCTCATTACAATCACTACAAATGGATATTAAGCTAACTGGCCTATAGTTGCCTTTATTCCTCGCTCCCTTTTGGTTTCATTGATTACACGCAAGGTGTTACATTGGCAGTTTTCTGATCCTCTGAGAATTTTCCAGAGTCTTTGGATTCTTGAAGATTACAACAGTGCAACTATTTCCTTTAAAATCCTTAGATGCAACCCATCAGGTCCAAGGGTCTTATTGGCCCCATTAGTTTCCCCCGTACTTTTTCTCAACTGATAGTTATTGCATTTATTTCCTCCTCCCTGCGCCCTCCTCTTTAGTCCCGTTAGCCCCTTCATTATTTCATATGTTTGTGATGCTTTTAATGTACTCTACTCTGAAGGCTGGTGCAAAGTATTTGTTAACTCCTCTGCCATTTCCGGGCTCACCATTCTCATTTCACTAGCCCTGGTTCTCTAAGAGCCCAATGTTCACTGTTATTTCTCTTTTCCATATATATTTGAAAAATCTTTTATTATATTTTTATAGTACTCACTAGTTTGCCCTACTAATTTATTTTCTCTCTCATTTTTATTTTGGGTCATTCTTTGTTGACTTTTAAAACTTTCCCAGTCCTCTGATTTATCGCTAATCTTTGCCACATTGTGTATTTTTTCTTTCAATTTGACATTTTGCTTAATTTCCCTGGTTAACCGTGGTTGGTTTAACCCCTCCCTAGAATCCTTCTTCCTCACGGGGATATATCTTCAGTGTGAGTCATGGGCTTTTTAATGAAATGTTTGGCATTGTTCAACGGCTGTCCTTTCTGCTAAACTCCTTTCCCAGTCGCTGAGTCATAGCCTATCCATTCATGGCAACATCCTGGTAAATGTTTTTTGAACCCTCTCCAATTTAATAATATCCTCCCTGTAACAGGGCAACCAGAACTACACACAGTACTCTAGAAGAGGCCTCACCAACTCTGTGACACCATGCCCGAAAAATAATTTATATTACATTTATTTTCAAAGTTTCAGATAATGGTACTGTTTGTAGATCCTGACAAGGTATTCACACCTTGCAGCACTAGATATCCCAGGTATTAGCAATTAGGTTTGTTTCTCTTTTAAATTTCCTCATTTTTGCCAGTTAATGTTCACATTGGAGCTCCAACACTTGTTAACATGGAAAGACTCGACTTGAAAAAGGAAGTTATTTTCTGTGTCGAGCATCATCGCTGCTGAAATCATTGGCAGGACAGTGTGCATAATATCTAGGGTCAAAAGTTTGAGAAATAACTAATTTTTGGTTTTAATAAATCTTGGCCTGTTAAATTATTTGTTTACAGCAAAAATAATGAGGACTATCCCATTTCAAAATATCTCATCATGACCTTTTTGTGTTGGCTTGTTTACAGAATCACATTAAATCTATTGATTTGGGAGAAACAAATTTAGAAAGTGCAGTAGGTAAGTACATCATTTAAATTTAAGGAGAAATGTAAATTCTGTTTTCCTGCATTTTCCAGTTATTTCATATAGACTGGTTACTGACATCATAGCACGGGATGTGAGAGAAATGCAGAAACATTCTTAAAATAAGATAAATGTGTCTTGAACTTGTAGTAACTTTCCTTCACTGTTCAGATCACTTGGTGCTAAGTTACAACCACAGCCTTTTGGCACAGATCACAGAGACAAATGTCGTATCTGAGGATAATTCAGAGGGTTGTGAATCTTTGGAATTTTCAACCCTAGAGGCCTGTGGAAACTCAGTCACCGAGAATGTTTAGAGATTGACAAATTTCAAAATACCAATGATATAAAGGAATTTGGGGATAGTGTGTGGAAAAGCCATTGATGTAGATGATCAGCCATGATTGTAAGGAGTAGCAGAGCAGAGTTGATGGGCTAAATGGTCTCAGAGATAAAAGGTACTGCAGATGCTGGAGAATCCGAGATAACAAGCATGGGGCTGGATGAACACAGCAGGTCAAGCAGCATCAAATGGTCTATTTCTTTGTTCCTGATTACTGGTGACTATAATTCAAAAGTATTTCTTTGGTTGTAAGACACTTTAGGACATCCTGTGGTCATGAAAGACTCCATGTAATTGTAAATTTTTCTTTTCTCTTTGGTGTCAGCCAGAGTTGTGTCACATTTCAGCTTAAAGTTTTATAAATATTTTAAAACAGCCCCAAAGATCTGCTGGGTCATAAGGTTGGTACTTTGGGACTTGACTTTTCAGTCCTCTTCGTCTTGCTGCGTGATTTCCTTTCTGTCTGATTTGGGTCCTTGGCACAAGTCCAGCATCAAATTCTTGAAATGTCCCTGTATTTGGACCTTCCACAGGCATAACTGCAAGAAGCAAAGTCGGAAGGTTGAGAACACCACCTTCTGGTGTACTTTCATTTGTTTGGTGCCTGGTTTGCATTGGTGCTCTCCAAAGAAGTCCTGGAATTCTCGGAGTGTTGACAGGATTCAGAACTGGCTTAGTAGGCCATTGTTACTATTTTGCTGATATTTGTCATTCCTGCCTTCAATATCTCCAAACCTGACAGTTCTTCCACATTCTACCCTTCATACACTTGAAGTCATCTAAAAATCTGCTGCTTATGTCTTAACTCAGACAAATTCCTGATTATCTCTCATCCCTGCACTCACTGACCTATGTTGACTCCTGATCAAACAACTGCCTTGATTTTAAAATTCTCATCCTGTTTTATATCTTCTATGGCTTTGCCCTTCCTTACCACAGTAATCCTCCTCAGTCTCAGTAACCCACCAAAAATATCTGGCGTCTCACACTTCTCTGATTTCAACCATTTCACCATTGGTGACCATCCTTTCAGTCTTTCTTGCTTTCAGCGGTGGGAGTGGAGAGAACGCAAGCCAGGGTGTCATTGGGAAGGTAAGGCTTTTTCCTTATAAAAACTTACCTCGTGCAGCAGCGGCCTTCTTGCTTTCAGCAGTGGGAGTGGAGAGAACGCGAGCCGGGGTGTTGTCGGGAAGGTGAGGCTTTTACCTTATAAAAACTTGCCTCGTGCAGCAGCGGCCTTCTTGCTTTCAGTGGCAGGAGTGGAGAGAATGCGAGCCAGGAAGGAACTAATATATTCGGGCATTGGCAACCAGCAGTCATGGTACACATCGGTACCAATGGCATAGGTAGAAAAAGGACTGAGAATGTGAAAAACACGTACAGGGAGTTAGGTTGGAAGCTGAAGTCCAGGACAAATAGGATAGTTATCTCTGGATTACTACCAGTGCCACGTGATAACGACGTAAGAGATAGGGAGAGAGTGCAGCTAAACACATGGCTCCAGGGCTGGTGTAGGAGGGAGGGCTTTCATTATGTGGATAATTGGAGCACATTCTGGGGACGGTGGGACCTGTACAGTAAAGACAGGTTGTACCTGAACTGGAAGGGTACAAATATCCTGGGAGGGAGGTTTGCTCGAGCTCGAGCTATATGGGATGGTTTAAACTAGATTGGCGGGGGTGGGGAACAGGATTTGTAATTCAGAGGATGAGGTATTCAGCCTTCCAACAGACACAACAGGGAGTGAGGTTGTTAATAAAGAAATGCAGTTGATGGAGCGTAATTGTGGACACAGGGATGGTTTGAGGTATGTATGCTTCCATGCTAGAAGTATCAGAAATATACTTAGAGCATAGGTCAGTACTTGGAACTACGATGTTGTGGTCATTACAGAAACTTGGGTAACTCAGGGACAGGAATTGTTGTTTGAAGTTCGGGATTTAGATGCTTTAAAAGAAATAGGGAGGGTGGTAAAAGAAGCGGGAAGTGGCATTGCTACTCAGGGCTAATATAGCAGCTACTGAAAGGCAGTTCGAGAATGATATGTCTACAGAGTCAGTTTGGGTTGAGGTCAGGAACAAGAAAGGAGCAGTCACTTTGTTGGGGTTTTTTTACAGACCCCCTAGTAGTTGCAGAGAAGTGGAGGAGCGGATTGGGAGGCAGATACTGGAAAGGTGCAGAAGTCACAGGGTTGTAGTCATGGGTGACTTCAACTTTCCAAATATTGATTGGAAACTTTTTAGTTGTAATAGTTTAGATGGAGCAGATTTTGTCCAGTGCGTTCAGGAAGGATTCCTGACACAGTATGTAGATAGACCAACATGAGGAGAGGCCACTTTGGATTTGGTGCTTGGCAATGAACCGGGCCACGTATTAGACCTGTTGGTAGGAGAGCATTTCGGTGGTAGCGGTCATAACTCTGTTACTTTTACAATAGTCGTGGAAAAGGATAGGTACATACAGCAGGTTTATAACTGGGGGAAGGGTAATTACAATCCTGTTAGGCAAGAACTGGGTAACATAAAATGGGAACAGATGCTGTCAGGGAAGAGCACTATTGAAATGTGGACATTGTTTAAGGAATGCATACTGTGTGTGCTTGATATGTTTGTCCCTAGCAGACAGGGAAGATGCGGTCAAGTGAGGAAGCCTTGGTTCTCAATAGAGGTCGAACAACTGGTTAAGAGGAAGAAGGATGCTTATATAAGGTTTAGGAAACAAGGAACGGAAAAGGCTCTAGAGGGATACAAGTTATCCAGGAAGGAGCTGAAGAAAGGGCTTCAGAGAGCTATAAGGGTGTAGCAGGTGTACCTTGGCAAGTAGAATCAAGGAAAACTCCAAGGCTTTTTACACGTACGTGAGGAACAAGCGAATGACCAGAGAAAGGGTAGGGCTGATCAAGGATTGTAAAGGGAATTTGTGCACGGAGCCTAAAGAGATAGGAGAGGTCCTTAATGAATACTTTTCTTCGCTATTCACAACTGAGAGGGACCTAGTTGTAGAGGAGGAAGGTGTGAAACAGGCTGGTAGGCTAGAGGAGGTCAATATTAGGAAGAAAGATGTAACAGGAATTTTGAGGAACTTGACAATAGATAAGACCCCCGGGCCAGATGGGATTTATCCAAGGATTCTATGGGAAGCGAGGGAAGAGATCGCAGGGGCTGTGGCAATGATCTTTTCGTCCTCACTGTCCATGGGTAAAATGCTGGAAGATTGGAGAGAGGCAAACATCATTCCCTTGTTCAAAAATGGGAAGAGGGATAACCCCGGAAATTACAGGCCAGTTAGTCTTATGTCAGTGGTGGGCAAATTATTGGAAAGGGCTCTGAGAGATAGGATTTATAATCACACGGATAGGCACAGATTCATTCGTGATAGCATGGATTTGTGAGGGGTAGATCATGCCTCACAAACCTTATTGAATTCTTTGAAGAGGTGACCAAACACATGGATGAAGGTAGAACAGTGGATGTGGTATACATGGATTTAAGTAAGGTGCTTGATAAGATTCCCCATGGTAGGCTCATGCAGAACGTAAGGAGGCATGAGATAGGGGGAAATGTGGCAGATTGGATTGAGAATTGGCTGACCCTTAGAAGACAAAGGGTGGTAGTGGATGGAAAATATTCAACATGGTGCTCAGTTATGAGTGGTGTACCACAAGGATCTGTTCTGGGTCCTCTTCTATTTGTGATTTTTGTAAATGATTTGGATGAAGGAGTGGAAGGGTGGATTAGCAAGTTCGCGGACGATACAAAGGTGGGTTGAGTTGTGGATAGTGTGGAGCGCGTTCTAGGTTACAAAGGGACATTGATAGGATGCAGAGCTGGGCTGAGAAGTGGCAGATGGAGTTTAACCCTGAAAAGTGTGAGGTGATTATTTTGGAAGGACAAATTTGAAAGCAGAATACAGGGTTAATGGAAAGATTTTTGGCAGTGTGGAGGAGCAGAGGGATCTTGGGGTTCATGTCCACAGTTCCCTGAAAGCTGCCACCCAGGTGGATAGAGTTGTTAAGAAGGCATATGGTGTGTTAGCTTTCATTCATAGAGGGATTGAGTTCAAGAGCCATGAAGTTATGCTCCAGGTATACAAAAGCCTGGTTCGGCCACATCTGGAGTATTGTGTCCAGTTCTGGTCGCCTCATTACAGGAAAGATGTGGAAGTGTTGGAAAAGGTGCAGAGGAGATTTACCAGGATGTTGCCTGGAATGGAGGGAAGGTCTTACGAGGAAAGGTTGAGAGAGCTAGGGCTTTTCTCTTTAGAACAATGAAGGAAGAAAGGTGACATGATAGACGTGTACAAAATGCTCAGAGGTATAGATAGAGTGGACAGCCAGAGACTTTTTCCTAGGGTGGAGGTAGCTATTACAAGGGGGCATAGTTTTAAAGTGAGTGGAGGTAGATATAGGAGAGACATCATAGGTAGGTTCTTTACTCAAGAGAGTGGTAGGGGGCATGGAATGCATTGCTGGAGAGGGTAGAGGAGTCGGCCACATTAGGGGCATTTAAGCGGCTGTTAGATAGGCATATGGATGATAGTATAAGGTAGGGGTGGAGGTTAGATAGATCTTACTTAGGTTTAGGGTAAAAGTTCGGCACAACATTGTGGGCTGAAGGGCCTGTACTGTGTTGTACTGTTCTATGTTCTGTGTTCAGTCACCTGGTGTTTACGCAGTAGAATCTCCTCCCGACACCTTTTTTTTAGTATTTTCTTTTGCTTATTAAAACCACCAGTTGACCAAGCTTTTGGCCGTCTGACTTCATGTGACCTTGTGAGTCAGTGTCGTATTTTGTTTTATAGTACTCCTGTAAAGCACCTGGGGACGTTTTACTGCATCAAAAATGCTATATAAATAAAGTTCATCTTATTTGTGACCCCAGCCTCAGGTCAGAAAAACTGACATGGGCTCAGTAGTTGTTTTGTTGGCATCAACAATATTTGTTCCTTTGCCAAATGGCTATTTATCATAACCTGCAACACAGCAACCAATATAGCTTCAACATTAGAAGATACTGGCTGACCAGCCAGCTGAAATTACATAAATGATCACAGACCCTGCAATGACCTGGAATCTTTTGCTTAGCTGCAAGTTGAAATAACAAGAAATAAATTTGGAGCCTGTGTTATGTTTGTACTTACAGAGTAAAATTTGACAGGATGATAAAGACTTTCATGTAAGATATATGTTTAGCGCTTTTCAGAATATATACTTTTTGGATAATATTTTTCTTTTAAATTCAACCTTAGGTCAAGCAGGTTCAGAAGAACTTATCAGAATAGTTTTCTCATCATGGGAAGCCATTACTCAGCATCCAATGCTACTGACTACCTATCATTCTACAGTGAGTAATACATATCAACATGTACAAGTAAATGTGTGTGTGAGCAATATCTGTGGATTTTGATCCTGAAAGTACATATTACTAATTTAATAAAAACAACCATGCAGGTCAGACATCATTCATCACGGAGCATCATTTATGTTTCACATTGTTGTAAACACAGCAGAACCACTTTGTTGGAATACATGAACAGACATGATAGCGATTAGGACTAGGACCTCTGCCCAATTTTCGTTTCACTAACCAATTGCAGAATCTATTCTATCACTCAAGACTGAAACCAACTACCTCAGCACAGCACAGGGATGAAACATGGAACTCTCTTCACCTGTGACTCAAGTGCTGTCACTGCCCTAATCAGCTACATACTGCAGTGGTTCTTTGTAGCTAATTGGTCAATTAATAAAGCTGTTGTAGCCCAACTACCAGCTTTGTATAACAAACCTCAATGATAAGGTAGTTGTAATCTCTTTCACGTATATGCCAGATGTGTCTCTTGTTTCTTAAAGAACTGTGGATGCTGGAAATCAGAAACAAAAACAGAAATTGTTAGGAAAATTCAGCAGGTCTGGCAGCATCTGTGGAGATAAATCAGAGTTAACGTTTTGGGTGCAGTGACTCTTCCTCAGAACAGGAAGGGTTACTGAATCTGAAACGTTAACTCTGATTTCTTTTCACTGTTGCTGCCAGACCTACTGAGCTTTTCCAGCAACTTCTGTTTTTGTGTCTCTTGTTTCATCTACTTAGATTTTCAGAAAACTTTAAAGAACTGTAATGTGTTGGCTGGTGTCGATCTATGGAGAAAGAGCTCAAGAGTATTTGGGCAACCATCTAAAAACTGCTGTTAGATAATTTTTATAGCTTTTTGCTTTGCAGGGGAACAAACCACCGTGTCACTTGTAAATCTCCATTTCAAGTGCTGGCCCACAACTTCCCCCAGTCCTGTAAATTCTTGTGCACCCATCTTGTATTTCCAGCACCTACTAATTGGTCAATTAAATAGCTGTCTGCAAGAAAACAAACTGAGGATCAGAACTGAAGCTTTTAACATGCGGCTGTAATGTTCCTAACAAAATAACAGGAAGCTAATCTTCAAAGTTGTGTTCAGCTTGCTTGGAATTGTGTAAGAGGTCTAAGAACCAAAGGAGTCAGATTGGAATGAAGAAGTAAAATGTGTGTTATGCAGCACAAGGTTCTAGTTTTTTAAATTCATTTGTGGAATATGGGTGTCACTGGCTGGCCAGCATTTATTGTCCATCCCTAGTTGCCCTTGAGAATGTAGTGGTGAGCTGCCTTCTTGAACCACTGCAGTCCATCTGCTGTGGATTGACCCTCAATGCCATTATTCGAAAAAGGCAGTAGGAAGTGAGATTTGTTGGTAACCTCATGAAGCATGCAACTAGGTAGCAGAGATTTGCTACCAAAATACCACAGCAATCCTTCAGATTTGCCTTCCAATTGTACAGAACAATTTGAAGGATACAAGTGGGAATGTAATACTCAGCAACCCCGAGTCCCTGCCAAGCCAAGTTCAGACGTGGGGTGTGCCATTTCATTTAGCGGGAGGACATTTAATGGGGAATCTGCTTTCTTCCTGACTGTCCATCCCTGATCAACCTCCAAACTGGAGAGTGCCCTTCTTACTCAAAGGTCAACTGTGTAACCCTTAGGTAGCCACTTAAGTGCCTCATCCTACCATTGCTTGTATTCATCCAGGGTTTCCATCCTATATAGGGCTTAATTCTTTAAGTGGTAGATCAAACCCCCTTCACATACATTAAAATCTGCTGATGGACACTTCCTATATTGATGCTAAACCTGCCTGAAATTGTATCCACACCTCATTGATGAATTGTCCATAAACACTGAAAAATTGGTAGACAGGTAAAATGGTAATGAAGCTGTGAAATAATTTAGTGTACATTTGTCTTCAAGTGAGACTGCAAAATTACTCCATATACCTGCTAACTCAGCACCCAGTTACAATAACCCTGGTAACTTGAATATCCTGATATTCTTCTTACATATGCTCCTTTACAAAGCTAAACAATTCAGGCTTCTTACAAAAAAATTCTCTCCTAACACCCAATGGATCAGCTTCTTGGCTTTTCTTTGCACAATTTCCAGTGATTAGATATTTTTACTGTGCTTCAAATAATAAAAGCAATTGAAGTGCTGCAATGCTAGAATCTGAAATAAAAACAAAAGTGCAGGAGATCTGCAACACATGTGAAGATATAAAGTGATTTAACATTTTGAGTCCAATCTGACCCTCCTTCAGAGCTGAAGGGGACTGGGAAAGTGATGGGTCTTCTACTGGGAAAAAAAAATGGGGAGTTGGAATAAGTAGAACAGATGGAAAGACGCCCCAGCACAAAAGGCAAATGGAATTGTTGTGCTAAGATGGAAGTAATATAGATGAAGGGCAGGTGCTAATGATGTGTGTTAATAGGGAAAATAGGTCAGTTCTCCTGACAGCGAAATCGTGCAAGGAAGATGCTGATGGTGGGGATGTAATCAAAATGAAAGACAGAATTTGTGTTCTGAAGTTGTTGAACTTAATGTTGAGCCCTGAAGGCTGTAAGTGTAAATTGTCCTGTTGCTGCGTACAAATGGCCTACTATATTTTCTTATGTAACAAGACCAACACGGCTTCAAATATAATTCATTGATTGTGGAGATCTTCAGGACACTCGTGGGGCAAAGTAAGATACTACGTCAGTTGAAGTTCTTTCTTTTCATGTTGAGACCATCAATCTTTAACATGGAGTAAACTGGCTATCATTTTCTACCACATAGTTGTAAAATTTCTTTCAAGCATGAACTTTCCTAAATTCCTTAATATCCTTGTACTCGCTCACAACTATATGCTACTCTTTACATTGTGCTCACTTTTTTTAATCATTTCTGACTATGGCATTATCACTTTCTCTCACAAAGTCCTTCTCCATAATCTCTGCACACATTGCTTCACACGTGTTCTCTATTTAGCAGAGATAGGATACATTTACTATGAGGTGAGATTGATGAAGTATCAGTTTCTCCCACACGTAGCATGCTCTGCCTAATGAAAAGTGTCAAAAATAATCACTCATAAACCTAGCAGACTCTTGTTCGATCCCACTAGGCCAGTAACTAAATACTTAAGACGTTGTGTGTAACTTAATGGTTGCATTCATGAGTGTCTATCAAACTCCTATGGTTCATAGCTGTATGGAATAAATAGTCACTGAAAACAACGAATCAAACTAGCACCAATTATGTGCGTGTGAATCTGACCATTTGACCTAGTTAGCTTATATTGGTGTTAATGCACAAAATAAGCCTTTCAACCCTTTTCGGTTAAAGGATATTTACTGTAATTGGAGTGTTAATCATTAATTTATTTAATTTAAATTAATTTGTAAAACAATTTACCTTCCACAAACAGTTTATGAGTGTTACTGAACACTTTGATGCTGAGCCACATATAGAGTATTGAACCAGATGACCAAAAACTTGGCCGAAGAAGAATGAATTAAAGGGCTGTAGCGAGGTTGAGAGTCAAAAAGATTTAAGGAAGGAGTTTCAGAGCTTAGGGTCTTGACACTGATTTAATATCATTTAATACAAGTTATAGTAAGAGATATAGCAAATCAGTTTCCTATGACCTGAAGTCCACAAAATCAAGCTAATTTAGTTTTGGCATTCAATTTACTCATCATTGTAAGATGCTACAAGATGACAGCATGGAAAGAAAATATCATCTTGGTGGAATAAGGAATTCCAGTTACCCTCTCAGTGTGATGATGATTGTTTGCAGAAATGCATTTGTACAAAGTGTCATGCCTGACTTCTCATGTGACCTCTACCATCACTGTAACTGCATTCACTTTAGTTTGTGGTAGCCATTAAAGCACATTATATGAAACATCATGTCAGATGTGTGAACAGACAGACTGAGTGAATGCTCAGAGCTGTAAGAGAACTAGCTGCTATTTAAAAAAGAAACAAAAGAATTAAAGCTGCAATCAGCAACTTTTCAGTACTGTTAAAATGGCCTATTGCTGTGGAAATGAAAGTAGATGTGAGACAGAATTGACTTTTTTTTCCAATTTTATCGGTGAAACTATGGGCTGAATCTAAATTTTTCTAAGTATAAATTGCATGGAGTTTTTTGGAGGGATTCCCACCATAACGCCTAGTGAGGTTTCTTGCCATATATTACCACACATAGTTCATCAATTCCCTACCCTGCCCTATGACGTCCCTCACATCTGATTCTGGTCCTACCTTACCAGCAGAACTTGCCACTTACCAGATATCTGCCAAAAGACTTGTATCCCTCGCATTTGTGCCATCTTTGAGAGGCCAGTGATCACCTCCTCAAGTATTGGCAATTTATGTCTTGGCAACCACAAAACTACGCTGACCATGACACAGAGCTAGCATGGCTGACACTCACTTGCGTGTGCAACCCAATCTCCATCACAAGTTGCTGCTTCACCACAATGCCATCCAGTTTACTTGCCGTCAGGTACTTCCCATCTGAAGACTCTCTGTAAGTCAGTGCTACTGTTTTGTCTTCTCCCGGTGGTCATCTGCATCTCTCATTATCCAAATGGAGGAGCAAACTACGCAAACAAGTATTCACACAAGTCCAAAACGAATTTTTATTGACAACCAGCAAAAGTGAAAGAAGGGAAATGAATTCAGTCTGCTGTTCGCATCTACAATGTGAACCAAATGTGACAGTCCGTGATGTTATTCTGCACCTACCTAGCATCCACTAGTACCAGGTGTCAGTCAGGTCCTGTCTGCCTTACAGCTTCCACTTCAGCTGAGCTCTGTCATTCACAAGAAGAGCTTCCTTCAGCTGAACATTTTCATCCTCCTCCTTGGAAGACTGCTCCCATTCCTGTGGTTTCTCACCATCTATCACATCACCTTGCTTGCTCTGATTGTACAGAACATGGCACAGCAAGATGTTCAGACTATATTTGAGGACATCCCCTGCCAGACTGCTCCAAGCTGCGGAACCATCTTCACCAAGGCTATCGTCTATTCCACCACAGCCCTGATTGTAACATGTGCACCAATTTGGTGAAGATACTGCACCAGTGTTTTGACCAGGACATCTTGTATCCAAAAGGGAGAGGCTGCTGTGCTCTGATCCCCCTTTTTGTCCCAGACCCACCTCAACCATTCCACTTTCCATTGCATTCATTAAAGCTCATTGTCATACTTAATAACATATGATGCAGCGATATTCCCTTCATCCCATAACCCCCTGGAAGTTCCACAAATGAGGGAGTGCTTTTGGCAGTATTGATGGTCTTTTGCTCTGAGTGAAGTGCTAACACACTAACTAGCATTGCAGACAAAGCAGTACTGGAAGGGCATGGATGTTGTGGACTATCTGGTAAGTGCTAAGTGAGCAAGCATTAAGTCAGCAAGTGAACAGCTCTGAGATACAGCCTAGTCCAATCTGAACATTGAGTGCTTGTCCTTGCGTGCACATTATCCCTTACCAGTGTGCCCTTCAATGCAAGTCTGTGCTTCCTAAGCATTCTGCAGGTGGATCTGAGAGGTACCGTGATGGTCATGAGGGATTAACAAGTGTCTGATGCCAGTGTCTAGCAATGAGGGTGCATGTGACTGATGCCTATGGACATCCTCTGAGATGCAGATCAACGTGCTGGCTCTTCATGGCCAGCAGCAAGCTGAAGTCGCCAGGTATCTGCTCTGATTTGCAGGTGCAATTTACTTAATGTGTAGCTTGATTGGCATACTTGACAAGATAGGAAGCAGAATATTAGCGAGGCAAGTTGTGTCAATAACAATGCTCCAATTTCCCCATAATTGGCAGTTCAGCTCTGCCTGGCGAGAAACTCACTTTGCCATTTAGCAAAAGCATAAAAGATGGAGCAAGAAACTCTCAATATTAAGAAAGACCTTGCCAGACCTCTCATCCAGTTTCACAATGAATCTCACCAATACTCACTCGAAGATGCCACCCTTTGATAAAGCTACAGGATTGATTAAAAAGACAAGTAAATGAGTGTAGTAACTATCGTGTCAGTGTTTAGAAAAGAGTGCTGTGATCTGTATTGCACCCTAAACCTCACTAAGGAGCAGATAATCCAGACAGGAGAGATTTTGAAGATTTTTAAAGCATATTTTGAACTCCATTTAATGCTAACTATCAATTGTATGTGTTCAGCATCAGAACACAACAGAAGACAACAATATCCATTAATATGTGATTGCGCTGATGCATCTAGTTGAATCCTAAGAGTGTGGACAAATAAAAGATGAAATAATTAGAGGTGGGACTGTCTTCAGCACAATCCCAAAATTCTCCCGTGGAATTACGTCTTCTGAGAAGGACGAAACATGCTGTCAAGAAAGCTATTGACACGTGCAGAAACTCTGAGGTTCTCAATTATTAGCCAGAACATTATAATCGAAGGATAGACAAAGCTTTGCATTATGCTGAGACACATTCCAGACTGAACAAGAACAATATGTTGAGAAAATGGAACAGATATGTGCAGAAGAGCCAGCCGAAGGATCATGGCCAGAGTACGGAATGTAATTATTGCAGAGGGCTTCACACAAAAGAAAAGAAAGTGTGCCCAGCTTAGGAAAGCAGTGTTCCATTTGTAAGTTGCCGAATCTCTTTGCATGCAAGTGTTTAGCTAGATAGAAGCAAAGTAAACCAATAAAGACAGCCACAGCGGAGATGTCAACTGATCATCCTGGCAGATGGTACACCAGACAACAAGCTGCAGTTGTCAGGTCTCAAGGTGATAAGTTCTGAATGTTAGATGATGACTGCAGAAAGAGAGCAACATGTGAATGTTAGACTCTGATGTTTGTGCAAAATCATGAGCTGCGTAATTCGTGTGAAATGGATCAGGATGGTGAGGTTGAGGATGTACAGTGGAACACTACTCACCCAAAAGGGCAAATAAAATTAAGAGTCTTATATAATGGGAAAAATTAAGATCTGGAATTCCATATAGTAGACATTAAACAAAACCTACTCCCCCGGTTGTAGCAAGTCTAAAGTTCAGACTGATAGCCCTACACATGCCAGAAGAGATATAAAGTGAGTGTTTTGCAAGGTACTAAACCATAAACTGCTTTATGGATCCTAGAAGATTACAGGAGATTCTTACAGGCCTTGAATATTTCCCTGGTGAACGTCACCTCAAAGTTGATAAGAGTGTGAGACCAGCTCACCACCAGCCAAGCAGAGTTTCTGCTGCCCTCAAGTACAATCTAAAAAAACAAGGGTGAGGAACCAGCAGCTCCATTAGTCAGGTGTTCCTAAAAAAAAATTGAGAAGAATGATAATGCCAAGAAATCATTCTTTGAGGACTTGGCAGCTGTTGGTCATGAAGTAAAAGCAGAAAGGCAGCCATCACAGTACAACAGAAAAATAAGTGTTTTGAGAAGAATGAATGGAACAACAAGAAAAAAATACAGTTGAAGATCCCTGAACTCAGGCACCTAGGTCATGTACTGGCAGTGAAGAATCGCAGATCCTGACCAGGTCAGTGCTATTAAAGGGACACAGTGACTAGCAGATGTAAAAGCAATGGAACAATTTGTTGAACTTGTGAACTATTTAACAAAGTTCTTGCCTAATTTTTTTCTCAGGCTTTGAAGCTCCGCTCAATCTCACTGCTAAGGATGTACAGCAGTATTGAGACGTAAAAATAGAAGCAATTTTCACTTGAATCAAAATACAAGCAACAACAACTGGACTTGTAGTATTCTAATTAGGTACTCACCACTGGACCAACACTCCCCACAGATGCACCATTATCCCAGTAATGAGCAGATACTGGACAAACTAACAACTCCAAGCATGTCATTAAAAATCTAAATGCTTAAGAGATAGTGGATGAAATATATATGCAAAGACTGATGAAGGTGGGACAGATTAGAATTGCACAATTTTATTCGGGTATGTTAATTTTTTTATTGTAAACCAGATATGTTGGCTCATTTGGGTAATATATAACTGCATAATAATTATAATGTATTTAATATTTTTATTTTTTGAAAAGGGGGATATTTGGAGAAATGCGTTTGTACATAGTCTATAGGCTGACTTGCCATTTCTGTGTGATCTCAATCTTTGCTGTAACTGTTTTCATTTTAGTTTCTGACAGCCATTACTTAAAACAATTGTGGCATAGCTATTCCTCGCATTTCAATGACCTTGGACACATATGCCTTGAGTATTTAGTATGGTCAGTGAATGGAAATTTGTTTTATATTTCATTCTGTTGAGTACTTATCCTTCAAGAGAAGAATGTATTCTAGTTTGTTCTGCTACAAAATCTTCAGATAGATTAAGTAAAGGAAGAATAAGGAAAGGTAGTACAAACTAAGTGGTATAGCAGTGCAGGAACAGAGACACCTGGGAGTTTACACACATACATCTTTGAAGGTGTCAGAATAACTTGATAAGTCTGTGAAAGAAAAAGTGGTGTATGGATTCCTGAATCTTATAAGTGGAAACATAGAGCATAAGCTTAATGGTAAAGCTTTGTAGGTCACTGATTAGGCCCCACTTGAAGTAATGTGTCCAATTCCAGGTAGTACACTTTAGTAGGAAAGGATTTCCTAGTTTTGGAGAGAGTGCAGGGGAAATTTACCTGTATTATGCCATGGTTGAGGAACTTCAGTTACATAGAGAGACGGAAGAAGCTGGACTGTTCTTCTTAGACCAGAGAGCTTTAATAGCAGTGCTCAAAATTGTAATGGTCTTAGAATGGAGTAATAAGAAAACAGTTCCTACTAGTAAGACAGTCAGTAACCATTGGCAAAAAAATCAGAGGTGCAATGAGGGAGTTATGAGAAAGTGCTAACTGGATGAGTGGTGAAAGCAGATTCAACAGTAATTTTTTTAAAAGGAATTAGATAGCTACTTGGAAATGAAACATTTAGTTGCTTGCCGTGAAGAGTATGGGAGTGAGAGTAATTGAGCATGACTTCAGAGAGCCAGCACAATCCCACTTGGTAAAATAGCCTGGTCCCATGCTGTATCCTTCTATGACATGATAAAGAAATTAATACAAGGAAATTAATGCACAGCATTAAAGCAAATAAAAAAGTCTGCAGAAAATCCAATATAAAAGTGGAAAATGCCTTAAAGTTTTTATTAAGATAGACTCGCAGACTGACATCCAAAATGTTAACTTGTCAGTTCTTTATATAGGAACTGTCAGTTCTGTTACATTTTTGCTGTAATTTTCCATGTTGGCAGTGTAATAGGCAGGCATATTCTTATTTGATGTTTCTCAATGTAATTGCTTTCTAAAAATAGCTACTTATTCAAAAAGTCTTTAGTTCCTGTCAGCATCAAGATGTGATTATTAAATTGTTTCCATCTTAACCCCGCATCACTTCCCCTCTGCCTCAAGACAGATGATGTCAGCAGTATTAAATATTAACTGCACATTTTTCCCCACATCTTTGGGACAGATGGTCTTATATCAAGGCCAGCCATCATCCCCCTGCTTAGCATCCCTCTTGGCTGGATATGTTGGCTGTTTTCCCAACCAGAAAAGAAACTGTTGTGCTTTTTTGTAATCTTCTCATAACCCACATCTGCTGTTTCATTTCCTTGGTGGCAAGCATCAACCCTGGACTGTTGCCTGGCAATCTCTGAAGCTACCATTGCAAATTGTCCCAGCACCCAGTCAGTGTTCCACCACCACTGTCTGACCTCCTCCTTCCCCCAACCCTTTCTGAAACAGGAGCACTGCTCTCCAGACTAACCATCGCACAGCACTAACCTCATCTCCCAATTTATTATGAAAATCCCCAGGCATGCAATTACTCCCAGACCCCACCTCTCTGCCTCAGTGACATATGTCTTCCTTTGTGAAAGGGTTGTCACATCTGCAATGCCTTACTTCCATCTCTCGGCCTGGCACACATGTCCAGATTAACAGTAATTCCCTTGTTGCTTTCAGGTTTGTTAGTTTGTGTAGGTGGGGTGAGGGGGAAGAGTTATGAGGTACATTTCAAATCTAACTTCCCATCAAAATCATATGTACATTTGACAACCTCAACACAGCTTTTTATTGCATAAAATGCTGCACAATACATTTAAGAAAAGCCCTGATGAGGAGATTTTCTACAGATCTGTCCATTATAGAAAAGGTTTACTTAGACTTACGTAGCCATTGGTTTTCATTCAAATTTCTAAGCAATTGCTCTTATTATAAATTTGTTTTTTTCCAAGGAGCACATGGCATAATTTTGTTTTGTAATATTTCCTCTCCCTGACTGGTCCTTTCTCTCTGTACATTTGGCAGTCTGTAGTTGGTATTACGGTACAGTTCAGCGCTGGCCGACCCATATTACTTGGTATTTTAATATGCCAGCTTGAACATTAGGCATTTCGACTGTAAGGAATGATCATAATCAAATCTTATCCTACACTGTGCTGTGTTTACACACACAAATTCTCATGATCGTGAGCAGGATACCCTGACTTACCTTTTATTTTCCTAGCTTGAGGTAACTAATGCTACTTGCAGAAACTCCATTGCTACAGCTGGTTCCAAATCCCAAGAGTAAACACCACCTTCAGGAAAAGGAGGAGGACACCCTTGTGGGTGAAAATGTAAAAGAACATTCAGCATATTTTGCTTTTGCTTTGTGTAACAGGCGTTATTCAAACTTAACTACTTTTAGTTGCACACTGACCTCTGTCTCATCAATGATGAGTGAGAAGAGATTTCTGACCATTGATGTACCCTGACTGTGTAACCATTGTTGTGGGAATACTAGATATTAAAATCAATACTATTTATTTTCTGCGGTTTGATAGCAAGTGACATTTTCAATTGCAGCCAACTCTTCTGTAAGGCCGGATACTAGGCGGTGCATGAGAATCATCTAAATTGGCTTGTGTTCCCTTGGGTATTGATAACCTGGCTAAAATTTGACCTCAGTCATAAGCCATTGCAATGAACATTGAACCACCTGATGTAGTAATGAGCTAGGTATGCAAGGAAAGTCCAGGTGGGGTCCTGGATCATGGTTTACCGCAAATAGATCAATGTTCCAGGGTTTAGATGTTTTGGGTGTGATGGAAAGGAATGTCAAAGGGCTGGAGGAGTTGTACTACTGATTAACAAGAATGTCACAGCTGTACTAAGAGAGGAAACTTGGAGGACCCATCCAACGAGGCAATGTAGGTAGAACTTAGGAATAAGAAAGGTCAATCACTATGGTAGTGTTATACTATTGGTCTTTCAACAGCCAGTGGGAATTAGAGGAACAGAAATGTAAGCCATCATGGAAAGATGTAAAAATAGCAGAGTTGTGCAGTGGGTGATGTTAATTTTCCCAATGTTCGCTTCGTCTCCCTTAGTGCCAGGGGCTCGAATGGAACAAAATTTGTTCGGTGCATCCTGGAGGGATTCTTGTACCAATATGTAGGTAGTCCAACTAGGGAAGGGGCTATATTGCACCTTGTACTGGGGAATGAGCCTAGCCAGGTGATCGAATGTTGGTGCATTTTGGGAATAGTGAACATCATTCCATAAGTTTCAAAGTAGTTAGAGAAAAGGATAACTCTGGTGTTAGCTGGAGGCTGTAGAAAGATAGAGAGAGAGAGAAAAGTACAAGCTGCTCACATCGCTGCCTGGGGAGACGTTAGCCAGAGGCTTCAGGAAGATAAAGAGAGAGAGAGAGGTACCAGCCGCCGACATCACCAGCAGGAGGTACTGAATGCAAAGGTGCTGACACGAAGAAAGAAATAGCTCTGAACTAAAAATGACCTGCACTGAGGTGCTAGTTTGAACTGATTTAAACCAGTTTGAGTTAACTAGGTTCTGCAAAAATGTAAGAAAGATAAGGTAATGCAAAAGCCTTATTTGGATGAGAAATAATGATATAATGCTGCGTAAGTCTCTGGGCCAGGGCCAATAAGGTAAAAGCATACGATAAGTGAATTAGCCTTAGCCAATGGGAAGAAGACAGCATGACCTGAAAGAGATAAGAGGAAGAATAAAATGAAGATCCTCGCGGCATGTAGCCAGCAAAAACTCCAAAACCAACCATCGCAGAAGCAGACAGTGTGTCAAGGACATGCTGATGACATTGAGTGCAGTGCCTGGCCAGCGTCAGCCCTCGTCAGCAGCAGCAGCTATCTTGATTGAATATTAGCTCTTATATTCTGTGACTACTTGGGTAGTGTCAGAGGCCTTTCGTGGGTGTGTAAGTAGGCTCTAGTTCCATTTGTGGAAAAATATATAATGTCCAGTTTTGTGATAAAACATTTAAGCAGCACATGTCTTGTTTAATACATTAATAAAGTAATTTGTGAGGTTACAAGAATTAACTATTCTCCTCCCTGTATAAGTCGATAACCGGAGCTGATGTTCTCCGGGCTCTAGACAACACTGGTCCTCGGGTGAAAGTGCTAAGTTGGGGAAAGGCTAATTACAGCAATATTAGGTAAGAAGTGGAAAAATCGGATTGGGGCTAGCCGTTTGAAGGGAAATCCACATTTGACATGTGGGAATCTTTTAAAAACCAGTTGATTAGAGTTCAGGACGAGTATGTTCCTGTGAGGATGAATGATAAGGATGGCAAGATTCAAGAACGTTGGATGATGAGAGATGTTGTAAGTTTAGTTGAAAGGATGAATATGTAATGGTTAGGAAACAGAAATCAAACTAGGCCCTTGAGGAGTTTAAAGCAAGCAGAGAATAATTTTTAAAAGAAGTTAGTAGGACTAGAAGGGAGCATGAAATGTCCTTGGCAAGTAGAATTAAAAAGAATCCCAAGGCAATTTATATGTATATTAGGAGCAAGATGGTAACTAGGGAAAGGGTAGGCCCTCTCAAGGACAAAGGAGGGAATTTGTACATTGAGCCAGAAGAAGTGGATGAGGTCCTTAATTAGTACTTTGCATTGGTATTCACCAAGGAGAAAGACATGGATGATGGTAAGCTTGGAGAGGGGTAAGTTGATACTGTAAGGTATGTCAGTATTAAGAGGGAGGAAATGTTGTGTGTCTGGAAAAATATTATGGTAAATAAGTCCCCAGGTCCTGATGAGATCTATCCCAGGATACTAAATGAGGCAAATGAGGAGAATGCCGGAGCCTTGACAGAGATCTATCATCTTCAGCCACAGGCAAGATCCCAGAAGACTGGAGAATAGATCATCTTGTTTCTTCGTTCAAGAAAGGCAACGGGATAATCCGGGAAATTATGGGCCGGTAAGCCTTACACCAGTGGTTGGGAAATTATCGGGGATGATTCTTAGGGACAGAGCTTATATGCATTTGGAGAAGAATAGATTTATTAGGGATAGTCAGCATGGCTTTATGCAGGAGAGATCTTGTCTCAGAAAATTGATTGAATTTTTTGAGGAAGTGACGAAGTTATTTGATGAGGGTAAGGCAGTGCATGTTGTCTACATGGTCTTTACTAAAGCATTTGACAACGTCCCTCATGGTAAGTTGGTCTGGAAGATCATGGAACCCATAGTGAGTTGGCAGATTGGATACAAATTTTGCTTGGCCACGGGAGACAGAGGGTAGTTGTGAAGAGGTGTTTTTCTGACTGGAGGTCTGTGTCTAGTGATGTTCTGTTAGCTGGAACCTCTGTTGTTTATAATATGTACAAATGATTTGGATGAAAATGTCAGTGGGCTGATTAGTAATTTTGCAGATGGTTCGAAATGCGGTTGTGGATAGTGTGGACTGTATTGAAATTTGTGTGATTAGGCCACAGCATAACAAGGTTTAAATTTACAAATGCAGTTACATAAAGCTGACCTGCAGGTACGGTCGAAACTAAGGAAATCAGTGTGAAGCAGATATGAGAGTATGTGACGAACAGACTGCCGCTTAGATCTTGTGGTTAAGGTATGGGGAACAGTTTATGAGTATGTACATGATGAAAAGACTGTCGCCTGGATCTTGTAGTTAGGGTATAGGGAACAGCTTGCAAGTATGTCATAGGAAGGATCAAGGAAAAATGCATAAAAAGTATGATTAAAGCTATTGCTGCGGAGGTCTCATCTTGCAACTATATAGTCAACATATAAGCAGAAATAAAGCCAGATATTTGAAAAGATCACAGACTCGTTCCTTATTTCTTTGGAACCCAAAAGATAGTAAGGAAGGAAATCAAAAGATGCAGCAGGAAAGTTAGGCAGAGAAATGGCAAATGGAGTTTAATCTGGACAAGTGTAAGGTGACGCATTTTAGAAGATCAAACACAAAAGGGAAGTATGCTGTAAATGGCCAGACCCTTAGGAGCATTGATAAACAGAGGAACATTGGAGTGCCAGCCCACCAAAAGTGGCAACACAAGTGGATAAGCTGGTAAAAAAGATACACAGCATACTTATCTTAATTGATCAAAGCATTGAATGTAAAAGTTCGTGAGTCATGTTGCAACAATACAAGACTTTGGTCAGGCCAGATTTGAAGTTCTGTGCACTGCTCTGGTCATAGCACTATAGAAAGGTTGTGGAGGCTTTGGAGAGGGTGCAAAAGAGATTTCCGAGGATGTCGCCTGGATTGGAGAGTACTATCTATAAGGAGAGTTGGAAAAACTTGGATTGTTTTCACCAGAGCTTCAAATGCTGAGGGGTGACCTGATCGAAGTATATAAAATTATGACAGGCATGGATAAGGTGGATAGTGGGAGTTTTTTCCCCAGGTGCAAATGTCAAAACTAGTGGGCACAGGTTTAAGGTGACAGGGGGAAAGTTTAAAGGAGATGTGCAAGTAAAGTATGTTGTGCAGAGGGTAGTAAATGTCTAAATCAGGCTGCCAAGGGAGGTGGTAGAAGCAGACACGAAAAAGAATGTAAGAGGCATTTAGAATGGCATATGAAAATTGAGAATGCAGTGAAATGGGCTATGTGCAGGCAGGTGGAATGTTTAGAATAGCATCATGGTTGACACAGATGTGATGGGCTGAAGGACCTGTTCCTGTGCTATACTGTTCTACGTTCTAGGTGCCAATCGAGCAGGCTGCTTTGTCCAGGCAGTGGTGAGCTTTTGAGTGTTGTTGAGTAATCCACCCGAATTAGACTGTGTCTTATAAATAGTGAAAAGGCTTTTGGGGAGTTGGTGGTCACTGCAGAAGTTCCAGCCTTTGAGCCTGTCCTTGTAGCTACAGTATTCATATAGTAATCCAGTTAAGTTTTTAGTCATTTACTTTAGCAAACTGGCTTTGGAGAGGTGGACTTTCTGGAACAAGCACAGAACTCAGCTTTTCTGGCCTCTCCAGAATGCCATTTCTCCCTCATTTTATTCTCTGCCTGTCTTAGCTGCACATGCACACAAGTAAACAGCAACAATGGAGCAGGAGCACAAGTGTCTGGCACTGTCTTCAGAGGTTGGCTGGCATTGGCAGATGGCTTAGAGAGATTGGGGTATCTAGCAGGGGGCAGGACCATGCTGTTGATGGTGCTCAGGCTGAGCTGGGATAGGTGAGTGTTGATTATGTAGGGTTTGAAATTGTGAATGGCACGGCGGTCACAGTTTGAAGGTCATGGGCTCTCTAGTGCATTGCAAACACCCTAATTCCCCTGCCCCCTTGACTTTGTTAGCACCTCACAATCATCCCTCAGATCTCACCCATAGCATTCTGTTGTATGATTTTTCCCCTGTGCTCATGGTCCTGATTTTGGAGCAGAAGGGATATGAACTTGTCAAAGATGTTCCTTCTTGGACTCTGTTTGCAAATCACAGCCGTTTGGTGGAGTTGTTGTGATAGCATGTTGGATGGTCTCTATAATATTACCTTTTTCCAGAGACACAACTGATGCTATGAACTGGAATGAACAATTGAGGAAAAAAGTACAATAAACTACCACAATAAAGCTTTAGAGAATGAATATTTATCATAATAATTATTGCATTGTCAAAATCCGAGATGCATCACCTCCTTAACATTGATCTGTAGAAGGCATTCGGAAGCATTTATTCAAATATGATTTCTGAAAATCGGAAATAAAAACAGAAAATAGCCAGAAATAATCAGTAGTTCTGGGAGGATCGTGGAGCAGAATTAAAGCTTCAGGTTGATCTTTCATCTGAAGCCCTTGTCTGATGATGCCCGTTTATTCATTCATTGAATACTAGGTAAGTATGTTGACCATTCCATAGAATAAGAAAACTATAAAATTTAGTACCGCAGGAATAAGTACTGTTGTAAGTCATCACACACAAGGATTAAAGAAATGCAAAATTTGGTATTGAACTGAAATCCAAGAGTACAGTTAAAAAAATACCCAATATCAATTCACTGTAACTTAGTTTTAATTACATTTTTGAAGTATTTTGCAATCTGGTTTCCAGTTGCTTACTAAAACGTGCATAAATGTATGTCACCGTGTTCATTTGAATGTTAGGTAGTTAAGCACTTTTGAAATACAGAACAAAACACATTTCTGAGGTTGCATAAAGTAAGTTAAAATATGTACATGATATGTACTCAATTAAACATCCAATCCAATGGTGTTCATTTAGGTCGTGTCCCAGTGGGTCTTGTGATGAGTGCCTTTTGGCCTCCTGCCAAAGTAATCATCTCTCAAAGCAACCATTTGACCTCCTCAGAATTTCCCTCATTTATTTTGGACCAAAGATAGCTACTGGAACATAATCAAAAACTACTGGTTTTGAATAAGAATCAGGAGGCAAGTGAAATTATTGGTGGTAATATACACAATAATGAAGTTTGTGCTCTCACACCTTTTCTCTAGCCAAAGTATCTCTGGCTTTTAGCTAAAGTTGTATTTACAAAGGACGCTATGACACTTGGGAATAACTGGTTCTCTACTAATTAGTACTGAGACTCCAGAATATTGAATATGTTTTAAGTTCTCGTAAATTTGATGCTACATAATGTGCAGCGGCAACGGTTCTTGCTCTTTTTAAAAATCCATTTTAAAAAGTCTTATTAGTTTTGCTTGTGCTTTTCATATTTCAATAAGGTGCATTTTCCACTGATTGTTATTTTGCCCCTAGAGTTTAATGCACTTTTTGTATTTTTGAAATTGGACACATTTGAATTTGTAGTATTCAGTTGATGGTTTGTACCAGATATGGATCTGATTGGGCTTTGTTTCACATATATTCCAGCTGCATGTTTATTGCAGGAGGCTTGCATTTTACTGCAGTGAGGAAAAGCATCTTATTGCAGCTTGCAGTGGTAGTTGTGCTGGCCTGATATTTGTAGGGCCCATTACACTCATGTCTGAGAATATCAGTCCATTGGGATTCCAGGGTTTGGTATATTCTCAATTAATATCAGGAACATTAAAATATCAGGTTGAAATTAAAACAAAAAACAGTGGAAACACTCAGCAGATTTGGCACAATCTGTGGAGAGAGAAATGGTTCCCATTTCAGGTTAATGACCTTTCATCAGAAATACTGTTTGAGTGCTGAAGAGTGATCATCATATAAGGAGAAAGATGTCTTGCAGAGTCAAGTTCCACCAGTCATTTGTTATGCTGATTGTATGCAGTGCATTTTATGTTAAACATTGTTAACGCTGAAAAAACGCTGGCATTTGAGTATTGTTCCTGATTAATCTCTGTTTCTGTTCGTTCCTGCACACCACATTTTGAACTAGAAACAAGCACACGGTAGGCGAGAAATGTGGAATTTGAATAGATAACAGAGATAAGACATTCAGTGGGAGCAGATTAATGCTGGAGATCGCAGTGGGTCAGACAGCATCCATGGAGAGAGAGCAAGCTAACGTTTCAAGTCTAGATGACTCTTCATCAGAGGAGCGAAGAATGATCTTTTGAATGTGGAGGCTGGTGGGATGAAAAATCAGGACAATGGGGATCCGAATACGCTGTTGTGAGTGATGGAAAGGGGCAAGGGTAAAAGCATGGGTGATAGATCGGATGTGGTTGAGGGCCCTGTTAACCACAGTGAGTGGAAACCTATGCTTCGCCCTTGCCAGTCCCCATCATTCACAACAGTGTGACAGGGTCCCCTTGTCCTCACTTTTCACCAAACCAGCCTCCACAGTCAAAGGATCATTCTCCGCAGCTCTGATGAAGAGTCACCTAGACTTGAAACGTTAGCTTGCTCTCTCTCCATGGATGCTGTCTGACCCACTGTGGTCTCCAGCATTTGTTGTTTTCAGCGATGAGATTTTCATTAAGTTCAAATACACTTGCAATAGGAGATGTCTACTCAAGATACCACATGCTGTTCACTCGCTTAGGCAGTGTTTTCATCGCAACCATTAGGATGGAAATGGAGCAGTGTCAAAGAAAATCCACAGTCTCCCAATCTGACCAATGGTGTCTTTAGAAGGGTTTAATGCTGGGCAGCAAGTGGGCTTGCCTGACTCAACCTGTGAGCCCGTTTTACCATGCAAAGTTTATTTCCCAAGTGTCATATAGAATCATAACAGAGTCATACAGCATAGAAATGGAACCTTCAGCCCAACCAGTCCATGCTGAACATAATCCCAAACCAAACCAGTCCCACCTGCCTGCTCCTGGCCCATATCCCTCCAAACCTTTCCTATTCATCTATCTATCCAAATGTTTTTTAAACTTTGTAATTGTACCTCAGGAAGTTCATTCCACGTGTGAGCCACCCTCTGAATAAAAAAATTGCCTCTTATGCCTTTTTTAAATCTCTCTCCTGTCATTTTAAAAATGTGCCCCCTAGTCTTGAAATCCCCCATCCTAGGGTAAAGACAACTACCATTAACTCTTATCAATACCTCTCATTATTTTATAAACTTTTATCAGGTCACCTCTCAACCTTCTACGCTCCAATGAGAAAAGTCCCAGCCTATCCAGCCTTTCTTTATAACTGAAACTTCCCTAACCAGCAACATCCTGGTAAATCTCTTCCCTCTCCATCTTGATAATATCCTTCCTATGACTGGGTGACCAGAAGTGGACACAGTATTCTGGAACAGGCCTCACCGATGTCTTGTACAACCTCAACATAACTTCCTAACTCCTGTACTCAAAGGACTGAGCAACAAGGGCAAGCATGACAAACGCTTTTTTAACCATCCTGTTTATATGTGATGCAAACCTCAAAGAATTATGTACTTGCACCTCTAAGTTCCAGTGTTCTACAACACTACCTAAGGGCCTATCATTAATTTTATAAGCCCTACCCTTGGTTGTTGTACCAAAGTGTAATATCTGGTATTTATCCAGGTTGAACTCCATCTGCTATTTTTCAGCCCATTGACCCATTTGATCAAGATTCCTCTGTAATCTTAGAAAACCTTCTTCACTGTCTACAATGGCGCCAATTTTGGAGTCGTCCACAAACTTACTAACCATGCCTTCTATATTCTCATCCAAATCATTTATATAAATGACAAACAAAAGAGGATTTAGAACCAATCCCAGTGGAACACCGCTGGACACAGGCCTCCAGTCTGAAAAGCAGCCCTCCACTATTACTTTCTATCTCCTGCTGATAAACCAATTATGTATCCAATTGGCAAGCTCACCCTGAATCCCATGTGACCTAACTTTACTAATTAATCTATCATGCAGAACCTTGCCAAAGGCTTTACTAAAATTCAAATAAGTAACTTCTACTACCATCAACAATCTTTTTGGTAACTTCCTCAAAAAACTCAATCAAGTCTGCGAGACACAATTTTCCTTGCACAAAACCACACTGATTATCACTAATCAATTTTTGTCTCTCTAAATGTCCATCAATCCTATCTTTTATAATCACCTCCAACAATTTACCCACAATTGAAGTCAGATTCACAGGTGTATAGTTCCCTGGTTTCTCCTTATCACCTTTCTTAAACAAAGGTACAACATTAGCCACCCTCCAGTCATCAGGCACCTCTCCTGTAGCTATAGATGATGCAAATATTTCTGCAAGGGGTCTTATAATTTCTGTGGTATTCTGACTGACATTGTAGACACAGTTGGGCAGAGTGTGCAGCAGAAGGACTATTGAAAAGCTTCTCTATTAAATTATTTTTTCTGGGGCCAAGAGGAGTTGCAGTGCTTCCCTGGGCCACCCCAAAAAAAAATTATTGGCCTCTTCCATGTGCAATTCATTCCCATCTCTTTCCCTCACCCACTTTGATGCCAGCATCGCTCGTCTCCAGTCCAGCAGGATGCTCATTTACTGCCTGCTTTGTACTAACTATATAGCAAAGATGCCTTGTCTTAAAAATGGACCATTGATACTATCATGCAGCCAGATGGCCTGCTTTTAGCCAGTGACCCAGTTTTTGAAATCTCTTGTTAAATTATTTCAATAACAACTATTTTCACAAGTATAAAAGGATTCCTTTACTCATGCTCAATATGTTGGGATAGACATCTGTGATGGCATATGCTTTTGGGCGTGTGTAATTGATGGGGCCCATTAAGTGAAAGCACAGCCTGTAGGAATAGGAAATAGATCTTGGACTTTATTTTTAAGAGAATAAGTGAGCTGTTGGTTCTTGCCACACCTCCAGACGCAACTCACCAATTTGTTGCATTTGCTGGCAAATCCAGGTTGAGAAAAGAGATTGCAGCAGAGGCAAATTTCGGTTTATTTTGAGGAATTGGCTCCTGAAACAGGCACAGGACCATAATTTAGCGTCATAGAGTCTTACAGCACGGAAACGGACCCTTCGGTCCAACCAGTCCGTGCTGATCATAATCCCAAAACAAATAGTTCCACCTACCTGCCCTTGGTCCATTTCCTTCCAAACATGTCTTATTCATGTACTTATCTAAATGTATTTTAAACATTGGTGGATGCAGGTACAGTTACAATCTTCTGGAAGTTCATGCCATGCATGAACCACTATCTGTAAAAAAAACAAAAAAATTGCCTCCTCATGTCTTTTTAAAATCTTTTTCCTCTCGCCTTAAAAATATGACACCCTAGTCTTGAAATTCCCCACCCTAAGAAAAAGACACCTGCCATTCACCATATCTATACCCCTAGTGATTTTATAAAAATATAAGGTCCCTCCATCTCCGATGCTACAGTGAAAAAATTTCCAGCCTCTCCTTATAAGTTGAACCCTCCATTCCTGGCAACAACCTGGTAAATCTCTTCTGAACTCTCTCCAATTTAATAATATCCTTCCTATACAGGGCTTTAAATATTAAAATGTGATTAAATATGCTCCTTTTAGGCCACCTTAAAGAAGATGTAATGTGTTTTGCCATGGTGTCACGTGTAAATTGATGCCATCTACTTCAGAATCAGTGATCATTGTGCACATTTTATGGCTAAAAGGTGGACATAACAATGTTCATTAACTTCTCTTCTGATATGTTTTCTAATGAGGTTACACAAGGCAGTAGTGCCCTACTTTGAATGTTTTTCAGTGTGTACACATTTTGATGCCCTGTGCTATCTTCCAACTTAAGTTAGTATTGTCAGTAAGAGGGTGCATACCAATAACATATAACCAGCAAAAGTGCTTTAGAAAAGCTGGTAAAGCCCTCGAGGAGCTGAGATGTCTAGGCTGGCTCTTATAATATACCTACGGCATGAAAATATAGCTACAATCAGTTTGGTATGCAAGCTGTAGGTTGTTCAACATTCCTTTGGTTGTACTGCAGGATACAAAAGATAAGAAAACCCTGAAAACGCAAACATCATCACACAATTCAAAGTGATCTGTTGCATGCTGTCCTGAAAAATATTTAATTTTTATGTTAAGAGTGTAGCATGTTTGTTAAAGTGATATTTCACAATTCAAAACAGTTCAGGTTTTCGGTTTTAAAGATGGGTGATCCATCTCGGCCTCCTTCTGTGGTCCCCAGCAACCCAGATACCAATCTTCAGCCAATATGATTCACTCTACATAATAGCAGGAAATGGTTGGAGGCACTGGATACTGCAATGGCTAAGGGCCTTGACAACATTCTAGCAATAATATTGAAGACATGTGGTCCAGAACTTGCTGCTCCCCTAGCCAAGCCCTCCAGGACAGTTACAACGCTGGCATCCATCCGACAATGTGGAAAATTACCCAGCTATGGCCTGTACACAAAAAATAGGACAAATCCAACCTGGCCAATTACAGCCTCCTTGTCTACTTGTAATCATCAGTAAAATGATGGAAGGTGCTGTCAGCAATGCTATCAAGCAGCACCTGCTCAGCAATAACCTGTTCAGTGACACCCAGTTTGGGCTCCGCCAGGTCCACTTAACTCCTTACCTCATTACAGTTCTGCTTTAAACATGGACAAAAAGAGCCGAATTCCAGAGGTTGTTAAGAACGATAGCCCTTGACATCAAGACGACATTCAACCGAGTGTGGCATCAAGGAGCCCTAGCAAAACTGGAATCAATGGGCATCAGAGGGTAAACTCTCCTCTGGGTTTGAAGTCATACTTGGCATATAGGTAGATAGTTGTGGTTGTTGGAGGTCAGTGACCTTCCCTCCATCATAAAGTCAGAATTAGGGATGTTCGCCAATGATTACACAATGTTCAACACCATTCGTGACTCCTCAGATACTGAAGCAGTCCATGTTTAAATCAACAAGATTTGGACAGGCTTGGGCTGACAAGTGGCGAGTACTGTTCATGCCACACAACTGCCAAACAATGACCATCTCCAATAAAAGATCATCTAATCATTGCCCCCTGACATTCAGTTGTGTTGCCATCACGGAATTCCCCACTATCAACATCCTTGGAGTTACCAATGAGCAGAAACTGAAGTGGACTTGCTAGATAAACACGGTGGCTACAAGAGCAGGTCAAAGGCTAGGAATACTTCAGCGAGTAATTCACCTCCTGACTCTTCAAAGGCTGTCCACCAGCTCCAAGGCACAAGTCAGGAGTGTGATGGAGTACTGCCCACTTGCCTGGATGGATGCAGCTGCAACAACACTCAAGAAGCTTGACACCATCCAGGACAAAGTGGCTTGCTTGATTGGCACCATCTCTACAAATATCCACTCCTTCCACCACCTATGCTTAGTAGCAGCAGTGTTTATATTCACAAGATGCACTGCAGAAATTCACCAAAGCACCTGATACTTGGAAATACTACCGCCTACAAGTTTCCCTCCAAGCCACTTACCTGGAAATATGTCACCTCACCTTCATTGTCACTCGGTCAAAACTCTAGAATTCTCTCCCCAGGGGCATGCAGGCTGCAGCAGTTCAAAAGGCAGCTCACCACTGCCACAGCCTGAAGGGTGACAAGAGGCAAGCAATAAATGCTGTCCAGTCAGTGATGCCCACATCATATGAGTAAATAAGAAAATGCTGTATTTGAAATTTCAACCTCACAATCAAATATATATTCCTTTCTGCATCCAAATTCCACAGCAGCTCACAAAGATATTCTATCCCACCAGATTTAGTTCCCATTCTTCTCCATTCACTTGCCATCCTTCTTCAAACTTTTCTCATTTAGTTTTTCATGGAATGTGGGTGTGGCTTGCAGAGCTAGCAACTGTTGCCCATCCCTAATTAACCTTGAACTGTGTGACTTGCTGGGCCATTTCAGAGGGCATTTTAAGAGTCAACCACATTGCTGTGGGTCTAGAGTCACATGTAAGCTAAAGAACAGGTAAGGACTGCAGATTTCCTGAAAAGAACTTAAAAATTCAGTTAACCAGATATATTTGAACAGCAATTGATGACCATTGAGATAGTCATTATTACTTTATATTCCAGATTTTTTAATTGAATTTAAATTTCACTAACTGCCATGGTGGGATTTGACCTCATGTTGTCAGAGCATTAGTCTGGACTTCTGGATTATTTGTCCAGTAACATTACCACAATGCCACCATCTCCTCCTTCTCCTTCAGTTCAATCTAGTTCATGTTGGCCATTGTTCCTCTTCCAGTTTAATGTAATATTCTTCCTCAACACATTCAAGTTCATAGTCTCATCTCTACAGATACGCACACCCCCATTTCATTTTATTAAATTCTGTCGTTTCTCCCCGTCCAACCTGATAGAAGCAAGTACCCTTCTTCCATCCTAAGCTGCAGTTATTCTCTTGCCCCAATTGACATTGGCATTCTCGTTCAACTCTTGTTTTCAAACTGATGTTCCTTCTCCACTTCAGTTAATGTCAGCAGTCACCGTTCCTTTACTCAAACTTCCCCTTACCTTAACCACTTCCTGTTTTTCCCTCCCTTTTTCCTTTCATTCTCATTTACTTCCCTCTTCCCACTCTATTTTGTTGTTATCCATTTCCACTATTCTTTATCCATTTGATGCTATTATTTTCCACCTGTTTTTTTCTCATTCTCATTACTAATTTCTACCTTATCCCTTTGTCCTCCATTGCCACCTATTTTTCCCTTCCAATATATTTTTTGCCATTAATTTTTGCTTTCCTCTCTCCTTCATTCCTGTCTACTTTCTTCCATTGGCATCCCACTGCTAATGGAAGTGATTCCAACCACTTTGTAATTTAGGTGTGAATTCCTGTTTCCACAAGAATTCCCACCTCATATGGTAGCAGTTAGAAACACTTCCATAAACGCCATTACTTGGGAATGAGTGTCACTGACGTTCATTAGTAAATGCTGTCAACTCAACAGGGCCTGCAAAATTCTGGCTCATGTAAAATTGATGATTACTGTGTGTGATATTGGATTGTTCCCAATAACCTTTAAAAAAAGCTGTTGCAGCTAGCAGGAATATACTTTTTGCCGCAATAAGTGTACAAATCTCAAAGTGAAAAGATGCTATATTTGTTTCCCACTACCCTGGCTGTAACAAGTTTGTTTTATCCTATGTATTACAGCTTATTGGAGTGTATAATGGTATTGGAGCATCTTATCTTGAAGGAGGAAATTGTCAAATTCCATAAATTATCAATTCCATAAATTATTTTATTGAAATTATTTGAGAAAGCAACCCAATTCCAAGACTTTTCTTATCATCAACTATGAATTTTTCAAACACTGAAAGGTGAATTTCTGTTAATGCTGATTTGTCATGTCATTTCTGTGATTGTTAACTTTTCTACCCCTTTTAAAGAAATTCAGAAATCCACAAATGAGAGTACTGGACTGAGAATTCAAGCACAGTTGAGAGGTTTTTATAACTCAATTAGAACAACATTAAAACAAATTGATGAAACCTATCTGGTCAAAGATGGAAGAATTTAATTGTGACATTTATTCTTTGTGTCCTGTTACATTCCTTGTTTTCCAGGGGACACTGATGGGGCATGGTTCCACTTTTTCCTTGTCTGGGTGAATGCCCGTGTTCCCACTGGAGATAATTGTATGTTGCCAGCCCATTCAATTTAGGAAAGCTAGTGGAGGAATTGGCATTCATACATGCTCCAATCTTTAGCCAATGTCCACACAGAGTGCTGCCCAAGATGCATCACAGGATGGTAACTTGAAGCAGGAACCATGGGTTGTTTTCCCTTTTGGGGAAGGCGTATGGCTGAAATAGTCCATAAATCAAAATGATATTACAAGCCAAAAATCTAACTTGGAAATTTTTTTCATTGTTTAGCCCTGCTATGCAATTATTTTGCTCGATGTTCAATGAGAGAAGTGGCATATACCATGGGCAGAATTTTCCCATACCTTGAATGGCATGGGCAACAGTGAGAAAGTACAGCAAGAATGAAGAAAATCAGATTTGCAGCATCAAGAAACACATTTGTGATTTACCTCTTAACTTTTACATGTCAAGTTCTGAATGTCAGTAATGGGTGGTGACTATCTTGTTTCCATGCATTTGCATCTAATTAATAGCTAAGCTTGCCTCATCTCTCATGCAGCTCCCAATTCTCCCCTTCTCCCCTTCTTCACTGAGAAACAGTGTGCACCAATTCCTGACATGAAAATCAGTGAGGCTGCCTGGCACCACAGCTCAGTGCTTGCGTCTCCAGGCCTTATACAGCTGCAGCTTCACTTCCATTTCCCTGCATGCTACATGAACACTGTCCTCTTCTACCCTTCTTCCACACAATTGGTATTGCCAAACCACCAGCCTTACCACATCATCATGACCATTTCAGTCCTTTAGGACTTCACTATCGGGCTCAAGGATATTTATGCCTTGCATGCTTCTGCCAGGTTGCTTTCACACATGGACACACATGCATTTCATTGACCTCCTTGCAAAAGTTAAGCCTGCATGCCACACTATGTGAGGGTGAAATTTATTGCTTCATCGTGGTGGGTATGAGGGATCACAAAAGGTTAAATTGCTGGCCACGAGGTGACAGCATTGAAAAAATACATCACTTACAACATTGTTACCAAAGTCCAGCAAGAACAGCAATCTCCAGTGGCTGCTGCAAAGCATCCATAGGGAGAAGTTGAGGTGGAGGAGAATGACCAGACCCCAAATCTACCGGCTTCTCTCATTAACTACCAATGTCAGAGAAGCAATGCAGGCAGAGACTAAGGATGTCCCAAGCCACTGAATGGTGTCATTTGCTGGAGCAGGACTTATGCTCAGAAGGAATGTGTTGCCACCTCATCCTGGTAGCGATCAAGGTTACACCTGAATTTTTATGCAGTGGCTAAGGATCAGTGCGGCATCTACCAATCCTTGCTCCACAAACACACCTGTGAAGTGACAGATGCCATTTTCTCTAGAATACAAATGTTTATGGCACTTCCACATGATGAGCATAGTTAAGCAGTTCACTAATGGCATTCTCCAAAGAGGAACAAACCATAGCCCTCCTTCTAGCACTGCTGTAACACCAGAATAGGTGTGCAGCATCATTTTGGCATGCTGTACCTATCGTAATTGGAGCAATCAAAGAGGACATGTCCTGGATGCAAATGGAATGAGGGATCTTGAGCACTCCTCTGAGATTGTGGAACGTTGAAGGGACCACGAAAGTGATACACATCAAGTGCAAGAGGCTAGATTGAACCTAATTAAAAGTCATTTTGAGGGGGAATGAGGTGAGTTTGGACTTCCTTTTGTTCCTTTCTGTTTGTTATAAGACAAACAGTCCTTGGTCAGTCCACAGTATATGGGGGATAACAAGCATGGGGCTGGATGAACACAGCAGGTCAAGCAGCATCATAGGAGCAAAAAAACTTGACGTTTCGGGCCTAAACCCTTATATGGGGACCTAGTTACTTTGACAATCCTTCAAATTTTCTGCTTCTAACTAAATGTGTTATTTATACGTATGATTGCATGTGTGGTATCTTCAACTGATCTCACCTTAAAGTGTCGACACTTTGCGGGCTGTATTTACCATTCAGGAAAAAGCATCACCCAGTGAGACAGGGCAGTAACATGGCATGATGGTGATGTTAGGAGGCTTTTACACCTTCATTCAACATATGGTATCCTAGTGTTTTGCAGCACAGTCCCTCAGCAAAGGCAAGAGGTTGGGAACATTTTTGAGGCACGTCCTTTCCACCATCCCATCCTCCAACTCCTCCAGATCTTTGTTGGTGAAACAGGGTACCAGTTACCCTTCGAGATAGTAAGAACTGCTGATGCTAGAGTCAGAGATAACACAGTGTGGAGCTGGAGGAGCACAACAGGCCAGGCAGCATCAGAGGAACAGGAATGTTGACGTTTCGGGTCGGGACCCTTGCCCAGTTCATACATAGCAGTTGTGGCAGAAGTGCTTACTGTTGCTAGGACTCTGCAATGTCCGCACCAATGGCACGACATTGAAATTGGGGGTGGCTCTGGGTGGGATGCTGTTTGGAGGGTTGGAGTGGACCTAATGGCTGAATGCCATACTTCTACACCGTAGGGATTCCGTAATTCTATCTAACACCCTTCAAGTCTCTGCTGTGCCTAATCTCACATGGATCAAGACCTGTCTACCCATTGCTGCACATTTAAAATTCTCATTCTCATTGAAGCGCCTTGAAAGCCTCACCCCTCCCTGCCTCCTTAAAACCTAATGTTTGGACCATGTGAATAGTGATTTCTCCAAATGTTTCTGTCTTTGGCTAAGTGTAAATGTTGATCTAATTACATTCCTGTAAGCCATCAGGTATGTTTTGAGGTGTTAAAGACACTATAGAATACAAGTTGTTGATGAAAAAAGTCCCAATCAGTTTGTTGAGTTTTTAATAAATAAGAGAGGCTGGCAATTATTCAAAAGATATAAACTATGTTGAATGTTTTGGGGTAAAACAGCGTGGAGCTGGAGGAGCACAGCAGCCCAGGCAGCTTCAGAGGAACAGGAAAGTTGACGTTTCAGGTCGAGAGCCTTCTGAAGAAGGGTGTTATCTCTAACTCCAGCATCTGTAGTTCTTGCTATCTTTGAATGTTTTGGGGATTATGTTTCATTAATTGAACATACTTTGAAATATTTATCTTTTATACTGCATTGAACAGATTTTGTATTCAGTATTTTAAACAAAGAGAATGAAAATAGTTGATAGGGCAATAGAAAACTCATTTATCCTACATGGGGTACACTGTGTGTATGGCTTCCTATAGCTTCATTGGGTTTTATTTAAGGATTTGAACTGTGCCCTTGTGTACCTAAACGAATAGAACCCATCCAATTGCATTAACTTTTGATCTAGCTCAATTCTTCCTTCACCATATAATCAAAATCCATTCTCCCTCTTGGAGTCTGTCAGTTCCCAGACAATGATTTGGTTAGATGAACCTTTCTCCCCTACTGGTGTAGTCTGAGAGCCACAGAATGGATTGGGCATCTCCGATAAATAGCACCAATTTCAAGATGTTTCTATTGATCAAAGAGTTTTGATAACACAGTATTTGTCAGTCACTGGCATGTAGATTGATGGGATCAGACACAAAAAGGTAGGGAAGAATCATATACTGTAGATGGGAGTGACATAAGAAGGAGAAAGAGACGGGAAAACGGAGAAGCACAATTACTGGTAGGAACTTTAAGAGGGAAAGGTTGAAGGTTACCCTTTCTGCAATGTCAGCCTCTGCTATACCGAATGGCCCATCTGACAGCATAATCTAAGAAACTAATTGCTAAAATGTTTCTCTGCAGCACTGTATACAGACAAATCCCTATCCTTTTTCTTCATCGAGTCAACAATGTTGTTCATGCTAATTATTGTATTCGCAACATGTTTTACAGATTAAATCATAACATAAAGCTGATCAGCGCTCTCAAGGTTGTGAAACTTTCCTGTGAACCTGAGCTATTCTAGTACATTATTTGGTGTTGACCTTGCTGACAGAAAATTGACAAGAACAAAGAAAGTACATATAAAATAGCGTGATAAGAATTTGCAACCGTGTTGACAGCATGGCACTTTTGTCTGCTTGGAAGTACTTCAGTGCTCCAAATGAGAAAATAGAAGTTAGCTTTAAATCATGTCATCCATGTGTAAAATTGATGCTCCATCAAAATTGATGGTAACAGAAATTGGGATGTACCTAGAGCAGGTGTTTGAGTTATAACACTCAGTCTTCTGCCCGGTCGGCATGTTGGAATGTCATCCATTTCTAATCGTAATCCAGTTGAAAATGAGAGTGAGACTATCTGAGGAAATCAGGACTGTGCTCAGGTATGATGCGCTTTTCCCAATCACTTCTGATGCTCATTACGTAGGCTGTAAGTGTGACCACCTGGGTGAGAGTGCCATGTTTTTGTGAAATCACATCACTGCAAGAGGAAGCACCTTCAAGGAGAAGAACAAATGGTGGCAAAAAAAATGGCCAAAAAGGATACATCAAAGAAAATACAAATGTGTGTAATATACTGCATTTTAGTAAGTGCTACTTTTGAGTTAAAATTGTCTAAAGCACCACATATTTTCCTTTAATCTTTGCTTATTTCTGGTTTTCAGATTGTTGACTGCATTCTTCCACCCTTGGTTTCCCTGGTGCTTAGTCAGAATGGTAAGCATTTGCCAGAAAAGAAGAAGCACAATAGTGATTAAAATTTTCATCAATTCTGCCTTTTGTTTTTCTTTTTTTCTGGAACTATGTTAACCCCTTCCTCTTTATTCATGTCTTTTAAGTGGAGTGGCGGATCTTTAGCCTGCGGTTACTGTCAGATACCACATCTCTTGTGGCAAACCATGCGGCTGTGTTAGGAGAGAAAGGAGAGAATCTTACTACAAACAGCAAATTACTGACCCTCATCCAGGAATCACTGCTCCCTCAGTAAGTTAATACATCATTTTGGAATTTATCTTGTCTAATTATGTGAAATGTCCATAGGATGAAGTTATTAAAAAAAACTGTTACCTTCAAATGCTGTATTTTACAATCACAGAAGACTCAAACTATGAAATGGAAGTTTCAAGTTCCTATGCCTTTTGCTTTAAAACAGTGAAGAGAACAGCTTAAAGGCAGTGCTTTTTGTTTCAAATATTCTTTTTCTCAACAAAAGAATATTATTAACTCCAGCAGTCTTTTTAGTGGGATATATGTATATGCTGATAATCTTTCTTTCTGTTGTGTTGGATTGCTGGCATTTATTATAGAGAAATTTGTTTTATCAGACTGGTTGGAATGAAAACAGTGGGAGGTGCAGTTTTTAATTTGTTGATGGGCTGTGCAACTCCTCCATTATGAATTGGGAAATCACTGTGTAAGGAAATGTTGTGATCATGACATGATTGGACCAATAGATCAAAATTATACTCCTCAATTCAAAATGAATCTCAACAGATTTGGCTGCATTGGTGCTATTTTAGTCTCTAAGTTAGAAAACCGAAGTCTGGGATGTTCCTGATTTGTTTACTGGAAGTAGGAATATTTCTCAGCTCACTGCTCCCACCTCAAAAGCAATTCACCTGAATAGTAGGATCTTTGCTTCGGGGAGCGGGTATAGAATGTAGTCAGATCGCTTACTTATGGACATGGATCTGAAATGGCCACAGATAACAGTGCCAACTTGGTCTGGTTAAGAGGCCCTCTTTTGTTCTCTGGGACTTAACCTAAGTTGTTTTGTTAAATATTAGGTCCCCTAGCCCTCATCTTTCACATTTCCATCCCTCTACTCACTTCTCATGTTCCATCAGTGCCAACTCATGCCAACCCATGACCCTGTCCTACTCCCATAGCCATTTCAAATAGAAGCAGAGAAAATAGTGGAAAAAGTGTACCAACGTAATTGGACCCTACAAGCTCCCAGCATCCAGTGTTGCAAGCGGTACCTTTGAACTCTAGTACGTATGAAAACAGCACGTTCAGGAGACCTGTTTGTATCATCAGGCTGACACATTATCCTCATGGACAATTTCTTTGCTCCTGTGGAGAAGTATTGGCTTTATTTATGAATAGGAAACCAGTTTTAGATGCCTTCCATGTCCCAGCCAGCATACAAGACCAGTAGCATGATTGGGATTGCTTTGTCCTTCATAATACAATAACAAACTTATTTACAGGAATGTATTAGACCACGGACTTATTGTCTGTAAGAAATGCAGCAACCTGTAATTTACGCTTTGCCTCCAAGGAGGGATTTCTGTCCATTCAATTTTTTAAAAGCAGCTATATTTCAGCAAAGAGGAAGGATAGAAGGATGTATGTGCTGATTTCCTAGATGCTTATGACTTCTTTAAAAATTTCAGATATGACCAGATTTTGATGGAGCCTGATCCAGTGCCACTATATGCCTTGAAGTTGCTCGTCACCTTAACAGACCATAGCCCAGTTTTCATCAGGTATACTCTAATTAAATGTGAGAATTCTTCTGGTTATGATGTGTACCCCATCATAAACATGTCAATGAATATTTCTTGTTTATTATTTCTCTAGAAGCGCTGATCAAAAGAAATTTACGTGAATGCATTTATGGTGTCATGCATTTTACAACCTGAAGAATTCTTATTTAAATACCTGTACCTACTTACTTCTAACAACTTGTATCAGAATAGAACACAATTCTACAGCATTATGTCATTCTTTTTGAATATGAAGTAAAAGCCAGATTCGTTTTTTTTAATGCAAGCCGAGGACCTGAAATTTCTTGGGTCAGAATTTTTTAACCTGCTAACTTCAGGCAGAGTGCAATTTTCAGAGGAAACTAGAACCTGCAAAGTTCCTACCTGTTTTGGCTTTCTTGGAAATCACAGTAGCTTGGGCAGGTATTTCTTTGAATCTTTATTTGATTCTTGGAAGGAACAGGACAGTGCTGGCCATTGTGGTACGTATACAAGTAAAAGATTGGAGTGACAACCAATAACATCAGAATGGCCACCACACTTTTCCAGATAGAACCGGTGACATCAACAGGCTGCAATAGGGAAGCATATGCATATGAGCTAATGAGTCACTGCGATCCATGTGCAGTGATGTCATCGTTATACCACATATATACTAATACTTCTAAAATGTTGAGGGTTTCTGCCTCCTTCAGCCTTACACGCAGTGAGTTCCAGATTCACACCTGCTAGTAAATCCCCTCTGCAAGCTCTTCAGAGCAATCACATTCCTCTTATGTGGATTTCTAGCTATGGCTCAACCAACTTTCTTTATAATTCCGGAATAACCTTCCTGCTCCTAAACTCTCTGCCTTGGCCAATAAGGGCAAGTATCCCATGTGTCTTAAGCACTTTATCCACCTGTCCTGATATGTCAAGGGACTCTTGGACATGCATGTCAAGGTCCGTCTGATCCTCAGCTTCCTGGAGTTCTACCGTCCTTGAATTTCCTTGGCTTGTTTGTCCTGCCCATGTGTACCATCTCTCACTTATCAGGTTTGAAGTCCAATTGCCACTGCAGCCCATCTAATTAGGCCATCTATATCGTCCTATAAACGAAGGCTAGCCCCCTCACTGTTTACTGCCCCATCAGTTTTTGTATTATTTATGAACCTGCTCTTATTTTCAAGTCTAAATTGTTTACTGTTGATCCCTACTGGACACAAGTGTCCTGTCATAAAAACACCCCTTGACTGTCACTTGCTTCATGCCACAAAGAGCAGGATTTTGGCCCTTCAAGCCTGCTTCACCATTCAATAAGATCATGGTTGATCTTTTCAAGGCCTCAGTTCCATTTACCCACCCTCTCACCATAACCTTTAATTCCTTTACTATTCAAAAAATTATCTATCTTAGCTTTAAAAACATTCGAAGAGGAAGTCTCAACTACTTCACTGGGCAGGGAATTCCACAGATTCACAACCCTTTGGGTGAAGAAGTTCCTCCTCAATTCAGTCCTAAATCTGGAGTCCCCTAATTTTGAGGCTATGCCCTCTTGTTTTGGTTTCACCCACCAGTGGAAACAACCTCCCTGTTTCTACCTTGTCTACTCCCTTCATAATTTTATTTTTTTCCCAAAAGATCCCACCTCATTCCTCTAAATTCCAATGAATATAATCTCTATTTGTTCAGCTTCTCCTCATAAGCCAACACTCTCAACTCTGGAATCAATGTAGTGAATCTCCTTTGCACCCCCTCCACTGCCAGTACATCCTTTTTCTCCTAAGGAGACCAAAACCGCACACAGTACTCCAGGTTGGCCTCACCAGCACCCTATATAGGTGCAACATAACCTCAGAGATAGCAAGAAGTGCAGATGCTGGAGTCAGAGACAACACAATGTGGAGCTGGAGGAACACAGCAGGCCAGGCAGCATCAGGAGCAAGAAAGTTGTCGTTTCAGGTTGGGACCCTTCTTCATAACCTCCCTGCTTTTAAACTCAATCCCTCTAGAAATGAAGGACAAAATTCCATTTGCCTTCTTAATTACCTGTTGTACCTGCAAACCAACCTTCTGCAGTTCCTGCAGAAGGACGCCCATGTCCCTCTGCACAGGTGCACGCCGCAATTTTGTACTGTTCAAATAATGGTCCATTTTTACTGTTATTCCTACCAACATGGATGACTTCACATTTATCAACATTGAATTCCATCTGCCAGACCTTCGCCTACTGACTTAAACTATCTATATCCCGAGTCCTCTGCACACTTTGCTCTACCACTCATCTTAGAGTCATCCACTAAACTTTGACACCCTACATGTGGTCCCCAACTCCAAATCATCTATGTAAGTTATAAATAATTCCATCCCCAACACTCTGATCCCTGAGGAACACCACTAGTCACTGTTCGCCAACCAGAAAAGCATTCATTTTTCCCCACTCTTTGTTTCCTGTTAGTTAACCAACCCTCGATCCAGTCTAATACATTGCCTGTAATGCTGTGCACCTTTATCTTACGCAGCAGCCTTTTGTGCAGCACCTTGTCAAATGCCGTCTGGAAATCCAGATACACCACATCTACTGGGTCCCTGTTGTCCACTGCCCTTGTAGTGTCTTCATAGAATTCCAGCAAATTAGTCAAGCATGACCTGCCTTTCATGAACCCATGCTGTGTCCGGCCAATGTGGCAGTTCCTATCTAGATGTGCTGCAATTTCTTCCTTGATAATTGAGTCAAGCATTATCCCCACTACAGAAGTTAAGCAAACCAGCGTACAATTCCCCACCTTTTGCCTACCTCCTTTTCTGAGCAATGATGTCACATTCGCTGTTTTCCAATCTATTGGAACTGCCCCAGAGTCCAGAGAATTTTGGAAAATGACCATAAGTGCATTTGATATTACTCCTGCCATCTGTTTTAGTAGCCTGGGATGCATTCTATTAGGGCCAGGAGACTTGTCTACCTTTAGCTCCATTAGCTTGCCCAACGCTACCTCTTTTGTGATAAAGATCATGTTTAATTCCTCAACTACCTTAGTCTCTTTGTCTCAATTAGTAGCAAGTTATGTGTGTCCTCCACTGTGAAGACTGACACAATGTACCTGTTCAATGCCTCAGCTATTTCCTCATTTCCCGTTACTAAATCCCCCTTCTCATCTTCTAAAGGACCAATGTTTACCTTAGCCACTCTTTTTCGTTTTATATAACTATAAAAACTTTTTTGCTACCTGTCTTTATGTTCTGAGCTAGATTAGTCTCGTAATCTATCTTACTTTTCGAGGTTGGTTGGCTCGCTGAGCTGGTTCGTTGTTTTGCAGACGTTTCGTTACCATGCTTGGTAACATCCTCAGTGCAGCCTCCAGTGAAGCGTCAGTGTGTTTTTCCGTCTGATATTTAAACTCTGGGGTCTGTTGAGATGGGTCCGATTTTCCTTCATAGTGGAATGTATATGGGGTCGAGTTCAATGTGTTTATTAATAGCATGCTTCGTGGGGTGCCATGCTTCCAGGAATTCTTGTGCTTGTCTCTGCCTAACCTGTCCCAGGATCTTGGTGTTGTCCCAGTCGAAGCTGTGGTTCTCCTTGTCCATGTGGATTGAGATGAGCGAGTATTGGTCCTACCTGTTTGTAGCCAGTTGGTGTTCGTGTACCCTTGTTGTTAATTTCCTTCCTGTTTGTCCGATGTAGTGTTTCTTGCAGTCTCTGCAGGGGATTTTGTAAATGACATCGGTCCTGTCCACGGCAGGGAGTGGGTCTTTAGTTTGGGTGAGCAGTTGTCATAGGGTTGACGTGGGCTTGTGTGCCACTGTGATGCCCAGTGGTCGTAGGAGTCTTGTAGTGAGTTCCGACGTGTTCCTGATGTAGGGTAGTGTGATGAGTGTGTCGGGGCGTGTAGAATCTTTCTGATGCTGTTCTTGTAGGCATTTTCTGACCCAGTTCTTTGGGTATCCATTATCCTTGAACACTTGGAAGAGGTATTCTTCTTCATCTTGGCATAGTTCCGTGTTGTTGCAGTGAGTTGTTGCCCTTTTAAATAGTGTTCGCACGCAGCTTCGTTTGTGTGTGTTGGGATGGTTACTATTGAAGGTCAGTACCTGGTCTGTGTGTGTGGCTTTTCGGTGTACTTTCGTTTGCAGTTCCCCATTTGTCTTGCGCACTACCATGACGTCCAGGAATGGGAGCTGTTTGTTCTTCTCCTCTCTGGTGAATTTTATTCCAGTGAGGGTGTTGTTTATGAGTTTGTGTGTCTCTTCTCATTTGGTCTGTTTAATGATGACAAAGGTGTCGTCTACATAGCGTATCCACAGTTTAGGTTGGATTTGCGGGAGGATGGTCCTTTCCAGTCTTTGCATCACTGCTTCTGCTATGAGTCCAGAGATAGGTGATCCCATGGGTGTTCTGTTGATTTGCTCGTATGTTTGGCCGTTGGAGATGAAGTGGGTGGTCAGGCATAGGTCCAATAATTTGAGCATGTTGTCCTCAGAGATGATTTCACTAGAGTCGTGTTCTTGTTCAAGTAGTGTTGTCATTGTTTCCCTTGCTAGTGGTATGTCTATTGATGTGAATAGGGCAGCGACATCAAACGATATCATGGTCTCTTCGTCCTCTATCTTTATGTCTTTGATGGAGTTAAGGAATTCTTGGGCTGAGTGGATAGAGTGGGGTGACTTGTTGACTAGGTGCCTGAGTCCTTTTAGTTCTTTGGCTGATCTGTGCGATGGAGTGCCTGGCAGGGACACTATGGGTCTGAGGGGGACTTCCGGCTTGTGCACTTTAGGGAGGCCGTAGCATTGGGGTATGTTAGTTCCTTCGGGTTTCATTTCTAAGAAGTCTGTTTTGTTGATCTGTCCTGTTTGTTTAAGTCTTTGTAGCATGTAGAGGATTTTGTTGCCCAGTTGCGGTGTCGGGTCAGTCTGTACTGGCCGGTATGTGTTCTCGTCAGCGAGAATTCCTGGAAGCATGGCACTCCACGAAACATGCTATTAATAAACACATTGAACTCGACCCCATATACATTCCACTATGAAAGAAAACCGGAAGTGAGGCAATCCATCTCAACGGACCCCAGAGTTTAAAAACCCGGCGGGAAAACACACTGACGCTTCATCGGACGCTGCACTGAGGATGTTACCGAGCTTGGTAACGAAACGTCTGCAAAACAACAAACTAGCTCAGTAAGCCAACCAACCTCAACACCCGCAACCCGAGCTACAGATCTACTCCAAAACCTTATCTTACTGTTCTTTATAGCCCTTTTTTGTGGCTTTCTGTTGACCTGTAAAGTTTTCCCAATTTTTTAATTTCCGTCTGGTCTTTGTCACTTTGTATGCGTTATCTTTCAATTTGATAGCCTCCCTTATTTCCTTCGACATCCATGGTTGATTACCCCTTTTCCTACAGTCCTTCCTTTTCACTGGTATATACTTTTGCTGAGCACTTTGAAAAATTGTTTTGAAAGTCATCCACTGTTCCTCAACTGTCCCACATTAAGTCTTTGCTTCCAGTCTACTTTAGCAACTCCTCCCTTGTCCTATTGTCGTCTCCTTTGTTGAAGCACAGGACCCTGGTATTGGATTTTATCTTCTCACTTTCCATCTGTATTCTAAATTCAACCATACTGTGATCGCTCCTTTCAAGAGGATCCTTAACTGTGAGATCATTAATTATCCCTGTTTCAATACACAGGACCAGATCTAGGATAGCTTCCTCCCTCATTGGTTCCATTACATACTGTTTCAAGAAAGCTATCGCAGGTAGTTTCAATGAACTCCGGTTCAAGGCTGCCTTGACTGACCTGGTTCGACCAATCGACATGTAGATTAAGGTCCCTCACGATACTTCTCCAACCATTCTTACAGGCATTAGTTATTTCTTTGTTTATTCCCCGTGCAAATGTGATGTTATTATTTGGTGGCCGATAGACTACATCTATCAGTAACTTTTTCTTCTTAGAATTTCTAATTTCCACCAAAATGAATTCAGCCTTATTCTCCATAGAACTTATATCATCTCTCATTACCGTCCCGCTGTCATCCTTACATATCAGAGCAACCCCACCTCCCTTACCTTCCTGACTGTCCTTCCCTGGATATTTAATTCCCAGTTGTGACCATTCTGCAATGATATCTTCATAATGTCTATTAAATCTTATTCATTCGCAATGGTTTATGCCGTTATTTCATCTACCTTGTTTCAAATGCTACGAGCATTTAGGTAAAGTGCCTTTATGCTAATTTTTATTTTTTCTTTTTGAATTCTAACATCTCCATTACCTCCTGAATTTTCCTTCCTCTTAACTTCCTTCCTAGCCCTTGATATGATTAAACCCTCCTACATAAATGTTAACCTGCTGTTTCCTTTTCTATTTACCATCATATTTCCTATTGTTTTCTCCTTCCCTTTCCCCCGTTTCATGAGTTTAAAGACCTAGTGTCCACCCTATTTATCCTTTTCGTTAGATCACTGGTTGCACATCATTTCAGGTGGAAACACAGCTGTCTCTTTGAGCATGCATGCTTCCAGACTACTTTAGCAACTCCTCCCTCGTCCTATTGTAGTCTCCTTTGTTTAAGCACAGGACTCTGGTATTGGGGGCATGCATTTCCTGCCAGGTAATCAATGTTAGCTGTCACACTGCCCAGGAATACAAATGTGTTAAAAGAGTAAGGGAGTAATTTTCAGTTTTAAACTTGGATGATAACCTTCTAAGATAGGCTGTATTACCCATTGCAGAAGCCACCTGATTATCATCCCATTGTTTTGAAAATTGCCCCCAACATTCAGGTCTTGAATGGAAAGTTGCCTTCTTCTAAATTTAATGGTTGCTAAAAGGAGTATTAAGTACAAAGTAAAACTTATTAAGAAAATAGTATCTTCATTTTGGAATTCATTAAGCCAATGCCAGCTAACACATTAAACCAGTTATAACACAGTGCTGAGCCGGAGGAGCACAGCAGGCCAGGCAGCATCAGAAAAGCAGGAAAGTTGACATTTTGGGTCGGGACCCTTCTTCAGAAATGCTGGAGGGGGAAGGGAGCTCTGAAATAAATAGAGGAGGCGTGGGGCTTGGGAATGTAGGTGGGATGGTGATACGTTAGTGCACTTAAGGCAGTGGTGGAGATTGGTCAGTGAGGTGGGAGGAGTGGATAGGTGGGAGAGAAGATGGACAGGTCAAGGAGGCAGGTATGAGATGGAGGGTTGGTCATGGGATGAGGCCAGGGGGTTGTGGAGATTTTGAAACCAGTAAAGTCCACATTGAGACCATCGGGTTGTAGGCTCCCAAGGCAGATTATGAGGTGCTACTCCTCTAGTTTCCGGGTGGCGTCATTGTGACACTGGAGGAGGCCCAGGATGGACATGACGTCCAGAGAGTGGGAGGGGGAGTTGAAGTGGTTCGTGACTGGAAGGTGTTGTCGTTTGTCGCGAACAGAGCGCAGGTGCTCTACAAAGCAGCCTCCACTTGGTGTCACCAATGTAGAGGAGGCCACATTGGGAAAAGCGGATACAGTAGACCACATTGGTGGATGTGCAGGTGAACCTCTGTCTAATGTGAAAGGTTGTTTGGTTCCTTAAATGGAGGTGAGAGGGGGAGGTTTAGGGGCAGTTATAACACTCCCTGTGGTTGCAAGGAAAGATGCCGGCGGTGATGGGGCTAGTGGGGAGTATGGAGTGGATGAGGGAGTCACGGAGAGAGCGGTCCCTACGGAAGGCAGATAGGGGTGTGGAGGAAAATATATCTTTGGCTGTGGGGTCAGCTTGCAGGTGGCGGAAGTGGTGGAGTTGAATCCAGAGGTTAGTGGGGTGATACATGAGGACAAGGGGGTATCTGTCTTTCTTTTTGTCGCGAAGAGGGGATATGAGGGCGAGGTGCAGGAAATGCAAGAGATGCGGTCAAGAGCATTTTCAACTACTGAAACGGGAAAGTTGCGGTCCTTGAAATAGGAGGACATCTGGGATGTTCGAGAGTGGAAAGCCCCCTCTTGGGAGCAGATGTGGCAGAGGCAGAGTAATTGGGAGTAGAGGATCACATTCTTGCAGGAAGGTGGGTGAGAGGCGGTGTAGTCTAGGTAGCTGTGGGGCTCGGTCGGCTTGAAATAGATATCAGTTTTGAGGCGGTCACCAGAGATGGAGACAGAGAGGTCCAGGAAGGAGAAAGAGGTATCTCAGGTGGTCCAGGTGAAGTTGATAGTTGGAGTGAAAGGGGTTAGTAAAGTTGATGAACTGTTGAAGCTCCTCATGGGAGCACGAGGCAGTGTCAGTACAGTCATCGATGTAGCGGAGGAAGAGGTGGGGGATAGTGCCAGTGTAGCTGCGGAAGAGGGACTGTTCGCTCCTACCTATCCGCTCCTCCCACCTCAGTGACCAATCCCCACCACTGCCTATCTGCACTCACCTATCAGCATCCCACCCATCAGCATCCCACCTACCTTCCCCAGCCTCTATCTATTTATTTCAGAGCTCTCTTCCCCCGCCCCCATTTCTGAAGAAGAATCCCGACCTGAAACGCCAACTTTCCTGCTCCTCTGATGCTGCCTGGTCTGCTGTGCTCCTCCAGCTCCACACTCTGTTATCTCTGACTCCAGCATCGGTAGCTGTTACTATCTCTAACACATTAAACCATATGTTTTGATCTGAAATGAAGGTTAGCAGTGAGCTGCTCATATTTGTTAGTATATTAAGGGTCTTCTGCTCTCAATTTTGTGTTTTATGTGTGTCTTAGTTTTAATAAAAGGTGGACATTAACCAGCTTTAAAATAAGTAATAAAAAATATTCATTGTTTAGAAAACTAGAATCCATTTTTGATGTTTACTCATTTGTTTCAGTTGCAGTTAACACTGCATGGCACAGGGGAAACATAAAATGCTGTACAAGAACTTACAGGAAGTTTTGGTAAAAGTCATATAAGGATTTAGTAGCTCTTTCAAAAATTGTCTGCAGTTCTACTTTAAACAATTTATTGTACATTTTCCACAAGATACTGAACACACAAATTCTGTCACAAGGCCTGCTTTTTCATTGCTGAGAAAACATACCTGCTGTTGAAGCTTTCATCCAGCAGTTATCAGGTCAGATGCAATAATATGAAATTTAAAAGGGGATGACTATTCATACTGCATGAGAAACAGAATGCTAACTTTTGGCAAGTGAACTGTTAGTGATTGAAGCATTGCCTCAATGGTGTCCAAATCCTGCAACTCCCTCCCAAATGGCATCGTACTGTATGACATGGATTGTAGCAGTTCAAGAAGGCAGCTGAAAGCCACCTTCTCAAGGGCAGCTAGGGATGTGGCCCAGCCAGCGAGTGAATTTAAAAAAAAAATAACAATTGCCATCAAACATCCACGAGAAGGCCAAACTATTATCAAAATTTTCAACAGTTAAGTCAGCTCTGAGTGTGCCAGGAATTATGCTGACAACCTATTTAAGATTATCAGTGAGGCTCACAATTTGGCTGATCTGAAATGAATGTGGACCAAAGGCTGCTGTCATGTTAGAGAGAGACAGTAGTGATGAGCTTAACTTGTGGGCCACCAACCTAGACAATGGAGACTTCATGGTGAAGTTAGTCAGTACAGGAATTGAACCCATACTGATGGCGTCATTCTGCATTGCAAACAAGCTGTCCAGCCAACGCATGTAATGGATCCTCTACATTTGCTAGAAGCTACATATGTTCATATATAGGATTCTGTAAGAAGGAATTTGTCAAGGCATTGCACCATTTCAATTAGTCAAAAACTTGAGGACACCTGTTCCCTGATGCATTCCCCAAGGCAAAGTCTTGACCAGTCAACATCAACTTAAACAAAACTTTGAACAAAATCTTTGGGGTAACTGGTGCTAGGTACATTTTCCATGGCTGTGCCTTTGCCAAACAGTCAGCACCCTGTTTCAAATGCAGTATAAATTATTGTTCACTTTAAAATTAGGTATTCTTGTCTCAGTCCTGATGAGTGCAAGATGATAACCTTCAACTGTGTGTTTCTTTTTTCAACAGCACTTGAGCTCTGTGCTACCAAGTGGCTTGTTCATTCTTTTGTGGAGTGTGGATGTTGCTGGCAAGATTGACATTTGTTTCCCATCATTAAGTCCCTGAGCAAAGGGCAGGGAAAGATCTTTATAAGACCAGAAAACAAAATGTGGCCTTATTTGTTTCCGCTTCCATACAAAATAAGAAATAATTGTTATCATTTGGAGTAAAAATTCAAGACACATTGTTTTTATACTGAAAATGAATAATCACATGCTGCATGTTCAGTTGGGATCCTATAAATTGAAACTTAATACTGTTTGAGTTCTGATTAAGAGTAGTTTGGGAAGGTCCGTTGAATTATGTCACATGTTTCTAAACAACCGTTCTGAATTCCATTCCAGTGATTAATCTGTGTACGTAGGATCACATGCACTGCTGTCCAAGTGCAAAGTTTTGCTTTGGTTCATAGTGATATAGTTCCTGCAACGGCTTTAAAATTCGTAGCTGCATTAGAATAATAAAAAGAATCCTTGTAGGTTGATAACAAGGTGTGGGGCTGGATGAACACAGCAGGCCAAGCAGCATCATAGGAGCAGGAAAGCTTGACGTTTCGGGCCTAGACCCTTCATCAGAAATGGGGGAGGGGAAGAGGGTTCTGAAATAAATAGGGAGAGAGGGGGAGGTGGATAGAAGATGGATAGAGGAGAGGATAGGTGGAGAGGAGGCAGACAAGTCAAAGAGGTGGGGATGGAGCCATTAAGGGTGAGTGCAGGTGGTGGGGTAGGGAGGAGATAGGTCAGTCCAGGGAGGACGGACAGGTCAAGGGGGCGGGATGATGTTAGTAGATAGGAGATGGGGGTGGGGCTTGAGGTGGGAGGAGGGGATAGGTGAGAGGAAGGACAGGTTAGGGAGGCGGAGATGAGCTGGGCTGGTTTTGGGATGCGGTTGGGGGAGGGGAGATTTTGAAGCTTGTGAAATCCACGTTGATGCCATTGGGCTGCAGAGTTCCCAGGCTGAATATGATTTGCTGTTCCTGCAGCCTTTGGGTGGCATCACTGTGGCATTGCAGGAGGCCCAGGATGGACATGTCATCTGAGGAATGGGAGGGGGAGTTGAAATGGTTCGCGACTGGGAGGTGCAGTTGTTTGTTGCGAACTGAGCGCAGGTGTTCTGCAAAGCGGTCCCCAAGCCTCCGCTTGGTTTCCCTGATGTCGAGGAAGCCACAATGGGTACAGCAGATGCAGTATACCACATTGGCAGATGTGCAGGTGAACATCTGCCTGATGTGGAAAGTCTTCTTGGGGCCTGGGATTGGGGTGAGGTAGGAGGTGTGGGGGCAGGTGTAGCACTTCCTGCGGTTGCAGGGAAAAGTGCCGGGTGTGGTGGGGCTGGAGGGGAGTGCGGAGCGGACAAGTGAGTCGCGGAGGGAGTGGTCCCTCCGGAAGGCAGATAAGGGTGGGGAGGGAAAAATGTCTTTGGTGGTGGGGTCTGATTGCAGATGGCGGAAGTTTCGGAGGATGATATCTCTGATACAATTTTATCCCTGTAGGTTGATTTTGCTTTTTTTCTGTTTTGTCTTCCCTTTGCAACATGAAATTTTCCCTTGTGAGGAGGTCGTAGAGCTGGAGAGAATTGTTCCTTGTTTGTGATTTCTTGGAGCTGTTAATTTTTAGTAGCTAGTGATCAACTGGGAGCCTCCCAGTAAGTATTAAGAAGCTGTAAACCATTGCCAGAAGTTGAATTTGTGATTTTTAAGTGCATATATGTATTGCATAACCACCACACGGAGCCTTTCTTCCATGTTTTCAGTCTTGAAACTTAATACTAAAGTATGATCAATTTTTTTACAAAAATCGAGACAGTTTAACAAGCACTTCTTATGTATCATTGTTATATAGGGTAGCCATCACATAGAAGAAAATCATGGAGCAATTTGCAAATTGAAGAGGACAAATGAATTGGAGGTAGAGAAAGATTAAGGCAAAGAAACGGAAGCCATAATGAAAGAAGAATGTTTTAGATAGTTCATAGGTAAAAAGGGTGGTAGCAAGGTCAAATGAGACAGCTCCAAATAGCATGGTTGTGTGACCTAAAAGCTCAGCCTCAACTGGCGAACTGTTGAGTGCTTAGAGCTCCACCTGCTCCTTTTACCTCAGAAGTACAATATGTCTGCAGATATCAAAAGTTATATGCTTGTCAAGTGTGGCAAATGAGCCCAATACTTAGAGTGGTACGGACTGCATTGGCAGTAGAAGACACCATTTTTATTTAATTCTAGCCGCAAGTGTAACATACAAACTTGTATTTATACAGATTAACAGCTGAAATGGGATCGACAAAAAGTACGCCTTTTAAAAAAAATCACACAAGCGCAGTCAGAATTAATAGGTGGAGAGCATGCACAGTCCGCAGTCATCATTGGAGTGCTGGTGTTGCCCAATATGTTTTTAAAATCAATACAATGCCTACTTTACATAAATACTTGTGAACCCATTGAACTTCCATTCTAGACTATTAAAACATGAGAAATTAGTTCAGGAACACTTCTGTATTTACATACAGTTATATAGGCAACTTGTTGTGAGTTGTTAACACTTGCATTAATATATTATGTTTAGAAAACAGCAATACTTCCAGTTATAGAATTTGAATTTGCTGTCTGTGTTTTTGCCTATGTTATTTGAATTACATCGGAACTGACATGCAGTTAAGTTTAGTCTACAGATCACAACTATATATAAATTCTTGCCCTCTCCCTTCCCCACATTTTGTTCTGATTCCAGTTTGAAATTGTTTATTTGTTGCTCTGGTTTGCAGCCCATGTCATTATATTCAAAATTGTAAAACTACGTATGGAGTGTAGACACAGGATTTAACAGTGGTCAGTTCAGTTTGCAGTTGATTGTCCAAGAAACTCTAGCAGCTCTGTAATTTTTACATCAACCCTATTACAACAACCTACTCTATATATATGGCATATGTAGAAAAACATCCAAAGTTCCTTCAAGTAGGTGTAATTAGGCAAAAATTTGTCCAACACAAAGAAGGATACGTCAGGAAAGAACATTGTCAAAGAGGTAGGTCCCAAAACATTGAAGACTAGTGAAGAGTTGCAAGGTTTTGTAGGGAAGGGAATAGATGTTGCTTATATCCTGGGATGCTGAAGACATGGTTGTCAATCTTCTGGAAAAGAGTAAGTGCATTACACTGAACATCGAAGCACACAGAGGTCTTGGGGGAATGTGGGCTAGAATGGGTTATAGAGACGTGAAATGACAAACCACTGAAGGTATTCAGACTTCAGAATGAGATTTTGAAATGAAAGCATTGAGAAGAAGCAGTGCTTTACCTGGATTTCATTCAGTCTAGTCAACTATATTCACTGCTCACAATGTGGTCTCCTTTACACTGAAAAAGGCAACACAGACTAGGTGACTGCCTTGCAGAACACCTACGTTCTGTCTGCAAAAAGACCCTGAGCTTCCGGTTGCCTGCCATTTCAACACACCACCATGTTCTCTGGCCAACATGTCTGATGTGGAGGTGCCGGTGTTGGACTGGAGTGAACAAGGTCAGAAATTACACAACATCTCTGTCTCAGGCTTGCTGCAGTGCTCCAGCGAAATTCAGTGCAAGCTGGAAGATCAGCACCTCATTTTCCACTTTGGAACTCTGCGACGTTCTGGATTTAATATCGAGTTCAACAATTTTAGGGCTTTATTCCGTGTCCTTACCCCAACCCCAGCACACCAGGCTTTGTCATCATATGGGCTGCTACCACATGCAACCCATTGTCAGCTACTAATTGCCTCCATTAGCAGCTATTCATTCCCCCAGACTGAGCTTTAACCACTCCTTTGTTGTTCCAACTGTTTTTTTGTTTGGGCTTGATCTTCACCTATCGTTTACTGTCCTGCCAAACCCACCCCATCTTCTGCACAAATATCAACCTTTTCCAAGCTACCATCAGTTCTGAAGAAGGGTCACTGGACCTGAAATTTTAACAAGCTGTAGAGCTGGATGAACACAGCAGGCCAAGCAGCATCAGAGGAGCAGGAAGGCTGACGTTTCGGACCTAGACCTTCTTCAGAAA
>JAHRHZ010000029.1:27687098-27726619 GCA_024137785.1 Ginglymostoma cirratum
AGCCCCCTTGACCTGTCCGTCCTCCCTGGACTGACCTATCTCCTCCCTACCCCACCACCTGCACTCACCCTTAATGGCTCCATCCCCACCTCTTTGACTTGTCTGCCTCCTCTCCACCTATCCTCTCCTCTATCCATCTTCTATCCACCTCCCCCTCTCTCCCTATTTATTTCAGAACCCTCTTCCCCTCCCCCATTTCTGATGAAGGGTCTAGGCCCGAAACGTCAAGCTTTCCTGCTCCTATGATGCTGCTTGGCCTGCTGTGTTCATCCAGCCCCACGCCTTGTTATCTCGGATTCTCCAGCATCTTTTATCTCTGACTAATTACCTGATAGCTGTTTGTAGCAGCTGTTAGGCTATTTGGTTTATGACATGGATAAGTGGGTATTCTAAATCTAACCCAAAACCCTGCTATGCAGTAAACTTGTTGATATTTTCAATTTACTTGATTTGTAGTTTAGAAAATGTGAATAATTTCTTGTGACATTTGATAAACGTGCACAAATGATTTTAAAACTACTGTGTGTACATGATCATGCACATGCAAAATTGCCTGCAAGTTATGGTCATCACTTGGAGATTCTGTCTCTGGAATACTGCCCAAAGATGCCAGTGGTCTGAATAAAATGGGGTTCAACATCACAGCCATCTCCCCCCACCCCCCTCTAACACGATTAAGTCCTCCTTGTGTAATGGCGTTCTGTGCCACAGGATATGTGTCTGCCACCTCATTTCTATTATATCTGTTCCTCCATACATATGGTTACCTTCATAGATTTGCTGCAGTATGAATAGAGTATGGGTCAGGCGCAGAATCCGTTCTTCAGTGGAATTCATAACAAGTAAATTGTACACTGCAACACTGAAGGCATGTTGTTGATTGGAACGCTAATTTCACAAAGTATTCCCATTTGGTATGGAAAGTCTTTGATTGCATTGAGTTCTTTTATTGTGTTTATACTGAGCAAAGAGATGAGAGATTCAGCTATGAAACATTTTCACGCTTGTTTGGTTGAAAGTAGTTTTAAATTATTTTGAGATATGATTATGCAGGATCTACATTACATCCCTCAAGAAATTCTGTTATATTTAGATATTTTGATTACCTCAGTTTAAAATAACTCGAAGAGGGAAGTGTGTGTATGTTGTTTTGATTATTTAATAATGCTCTAACAGCCTGGAAAATTAAAAGTGGAAATTTGAAATGTCAAATGCAATTTTTGTGACTATAACACCAGTGATTCCTTTGGGAAGTCAGGTTTAGGTACTTCAATGGTTTTATTACATGCATCAATGTAATCTGGGCCAAAATGTTTGCATCTTCAGAAACTGATGTTGATCAGTTTTCTTTTTGGTGTTGGATCAGTTCACAGTTTTATCATTGTGAATGCAATAGGGCTTGACGGATCCATAAGAATGCAACAAAAGTCAGTGATGTTAAAAAGTCAGTTCATTCTACTGAATCTCCAGTATGAATGCTCCCAAGCTTGCATCCCAGCTACCCTTTGAATTTAACTGATGTCTGAGCTTTGGTCAGACATTACACAGCAAGTGCTAATAACCTGAAACTCATTGCCAAGAGAGTGCTGGAATTGGAAATAACCAATCATTTCAAAAGGAGACTGGATGGGTACCAGAGGAAACTAAACATTCAATATTATGGAGCTGGAAAGGGGCATTGAAACTTGACTAGACTGCTCCACAGAGAGCTGACATGGACTCAACGGGCTGAATGATCTGTTTCTGTACCGTCATGATCTTATGACACAGAGGAGTATTAAGCTCCCAGCATAGCTCTACTAATCAATGTATATGTCACAATTTTACACATCAAATGCTAAAAATTAAAGGTATATCCTGTGCATAAAAAGCAAGACAAATCCAACCCAGCAGATTATTGTCCTATCTGTCTGCTCGCGATCATCAGTAAGGTGATGTAAGGGTTCATTGATAGTGCTATCAAGTGCACTTGAAAAGGAATAGCTTGCCTACTGGTGCGCAGTTTGGGTTCTGTCAGGGAAGTCTCCTGATTTCATTCACTTCATGTACCATTGGTTGAAACATAGGCAAAGGAGCTGAATGCCACAGGGGAGGTGAGGCTGGCTGTCCTTGCAATTAAAACACCATTTGACTAAATACAGCATTAAAGAGCTCCGGCAAAACTGGAGTTAATAGGAATCGGAGAAAAGTGTCAGAGAATATTTGATCATCATGCAGCAGAATATTATAGCTTTCAAGTTTAACAAAATTCTTTAAAGGTTCCTCTCCTATCCCAGTCAGTCACCTCATGTTATTTTTGGACAAATTTGCCCCTGAAATTAGTTTAATCAACTTTACTATAATTGTTGGAAATTAGAAACTGTTGTGTTGTTGACAATGTTCAATCCCAAGAGAAACTGCTAGTCAGTGCAAGATGCAATCAATAGGAGGGTTTGTTCTCCGAGAGATTTAGAACATTGAGAGGAGACCTATTGAAATATGTAAAATTCTTAAGAACTTGACAGAGAGGTTGTTTCCCCTTGTGGCAGAGTCTAATACCAGAGGACATAATCTCAAAGTATGATGTTGCCCATTTAAGATGTCAGAGATGTGGAAGAATTTTTTTCTCTCAGATGGTGAGGAATCTGTAGAAAACTTTATTGAAGAGGGCAGCTAAGGTTAAGTCCTGAATGTGAAGTATCTATTTTCAAGGCGCAAATAGATAGATTTCTAATTATTAAGGAGTCAAGGTTTCTGAGGATGAGTAGGAAGTTGGAGTTGAGGCCTGTTTGATCAGTCATGATCTCATTGGAAAACATAGGGAACTCAATGGACCAAATTCCCTGCTCCATTCCAAATTACGATATTTATATAGCTTTCTTTAGCATAAAGCTATGTTCCAAAGCACTTCATAGGAGCATGGGAGAAATGATAGCTGCTGAGACTAGGAAAAGGCGGCTCTAAAGATTGAATGAAAACTTAATGAAAGACATCCAGATAAGTTTTAAGGATTGTCTTTAAACTTCAAGAGCGTGGTCTCTCGCTAATGAAATGTCTGACTGCTTATGGTCAACCAAAGAGATTAGAGTTAGCAGATTGGATGATAATTGCCAATCATATTCAGCAAAGTCAATTGATAAACACAAATTAGTAATCCAGAGGTTAGGAATACAAATCCCATCGTAGTAACTGTTGAAACTGAGATAAATGAATCTGGTAATTGCTGGTATCCTAGTCAAGAAAAAAATGACCACTAAAGGATGTACAAATGTCCTCAAGAGAAAGGATGTGGTCCACAACATACAGTTGACTTTTAAAGCTCTCTGACAAATCATTCCATGCTATGTGAAAAAAGAAGAAATAATAGTTGAAGAAAATTCATCAAAAATAAAGACTTTAACAAATGGAATTCAGAAAGCTGAAATAAAAGTCTATTTTTAGAAGGAGGTAGTAAGAACTGCAGATGTTGGAGTCAGAGATGACACAGTGTGGAGCTGGAGGAACACAGCAGACCAGGCAGCATCAGAGGAACAGGAAAGTTGACGTTTCGGCTCGGGACCCTTCTTCAGAAAATTATCTTTCAGGTCCGGACCCTGTATGAAGAAGGGTGCCAACCCAAAACATTAACTTTTCTGCTCCTCTATGCTGCCTGGCCTGCTGTGTTCCTCCAGCTCCACACTGTGTTATCTCTATTTTTAGAAATATGTTTTTAGGTCGAGCTCAAGTTAGCAAATGGAAAAACAAAGTTAAAACAGGAATTAACTTACCAGGGAAATCTGAAGGTCAAGAATTCTTCACTTTGACAGAAGTGACAAAAGTGCAAGTCTCTCTTCCTCCTTCACCTACTGTTTATAGCTTAACAATTATGTATCTTAACAGCGATTTCCTGGTCTGCTAAATATCCTACCTTCTTTAAATGTATTGATTTACAAGGTGTGGCCTAGCATTTATTGCCCAGAAGACAGTTAAGTGTCAAGCACATTGCAGTAGGTCTGCAGCCACATGTAGGCCAGATCTGGAAAGGACAGCAATTTTCTTCTCTAAAGCATTCATAAACCAGTTGGGTTTTTTTTTCCAACAGTCGTTTCATGGTTATGCTAGACTCTTTGAATCCAATAAAAATCTGGAATAAATTCCACCATTTGCCCTGGTAGGATTTGAATCTGATTCCTCAGGACATTACCTGGGTCTCTGCAACTATAGTCTTGCGATAATACCACTAGGCAATCATCTCCTTTATCTTTGCTGAAAATGCCAATGTTCAATATTCTGCACTAGCTCTAGTGAAACAGCCAAATGAAGGGAACACTGGATCATGGCCAGTGACCCAAATGAATCCGCACCTTTCAAAAAGGGAAGGCAAAAATCATCTCATTTAGTTTTAAACTAGGTTATTTGGAATCTGGTTCCTTTGTGAGTGCAATTATGGCTTACCATTTCTTTTTAATATTTTTTAATCATCTCCCGAAACGGATGTAAATTGCAAGTTAACACAGTGCTTGGAAAATTGGATCTTTCAAAAGTCTGCTTATGAACAAAATAGTACTTGCAATCGTGTAAAACCTTTTCACAACTCTGGACATTCCAATGAATGTTAAAGCCAATACAATTCTTTTGAAGTATAGAAAATGTTACTTTGTGGATTATTTTTGATGATGTTGGTAAATTAAGTTTGTTGCACATCTCTTGGCTTAACATCAACACACTTTTTGTAAAAAGGCTAAAACATCCAGCATTTGGATTTTACCTCATCACAATTCGTGACCTTTTATTCATTCTGCTGTTGTTTGCTTCCATATCTTGCAAAGTATTCAAGTGTATTTTGAATTTCTAGCTTTGATCAATAAGACAGGCAGTGAGTCATTTCCAATAAACTCTGACATGAGATAGACAAAGACTCAATAACCAACTGCATTAGTCAGTGGTCAGTGTTGTGGATCACTCACCTATCAATTTTTGTTGTATAGCTATTCATACTGAGCCATTCATTTATGTATCAAGTCAGAAGTCACACTATACCAGGTTATAGTCCAACAGGTTTATTTGGAATCACACAAGCTTTCGGAGTGCACCCCCTTCATCAGGTGCAGTGGGAGAGCAGGGCACACAGACACAGACTTTATAAGCAGAGATATCAAAAGAGTGTTAGACGGTGTGTAAAGAGTTTATAAAGTCAATGTCACTGCTGTGCTGTCATGACAATCAGCCAGAGCCATAGGAATATATGAAAGGTGACATTCAGGTCAGACACTGAATTGTAGGTGTAAGACTTTGCTCAGAATCTGTCTCAGAGTTTTAACCTGGAATCAGGCTAGTTTTATTCCGAAAGCTGGAATTTATAAGATGCCACACTGACTCTGTGTGTGTGCGTGTGTGTGTGCGTGCGTGCGCGCGCGCGCGCGCTTCAGAGAAAGCGTCTGTGAGAACGTAATAAGTAATTCAAAACATTACAAATTAATTAAGGTAGAGAGATTATAACAATTTATCAAAGTGATGCTGTCAAAACAGGGCAGTAAGGAAGATTTTACAGATATTGAACAGTGTGGTGGAGTCACCTGAGAGTGCGACATGAGCCCAAGATCATTGTTAAGGCTGTCTTCATGAGTATGAAACTTGGCTATCAGTCTCTGCTCGGTGATTTTGTGTTGTTTTGTAATTTAGAGTCAGCTTTGTCTCAAGGATGCTGAATGCCCTTGATCACTGAAGTGTTCCTCGATTGGGAAGGAACATTCTGTTTTGGTGATTGAATGGACACCATGCAACATCGGTTGTTGTAGCGTCTGCGTGGTCTCGTCAATATACCATGCCTCAGGACATCCTTGCCTGCAGTGTATGAAATAGACAACAGTGGCTGAGTCACATGAGTATCTGCTGTGAATGTAGTGGGTGGTGTTCCCACATTTGATGATAGTCTCCAAGTCGATGATCTGACATTTCTTGCAGAGGTTGCCCTTGGTCTGTCCGCTTATGAACTCTGTGTCTGTGTGCCCTGCTCTCCCACTACACCTGATGAAGGGGCTGCGCTCTGAAAGCTTGTGTGTTTCCAAATGTACCTGTTGGACTATAACCTGGTATAGTGTGACTTCTGACTTTGTCCACCCCAGTCCAACACCGGCACTTCCACATCATGACCACTTTATATATCAATAGCAAGAACGGTGTTGCACCTTTTAATGAAAGTGAAAACATGCCTGTGTTCTAATTAATGTGATGCTAATTATTTACATTTCCAGATTAATTGAAGAAAGCCAAGTTGTACCTATACTGTTCCAGATTGTTTCGGTGAGTACTAAGTATGAAGCGTTTTTTGTTCCTCCTCTTTTCGTCATTAAATGCAATCCACTCTTCTTTAGTGTACAGAAACCACTTTATCATTGTTTAAGCACTTTTGGCCTGGCTTGTGGAAACATCCAATATTTAACAGATGTTTCTGAAATTATTCAAGATTTTGAGTGTGTGATAAAAGAGTTTCTCTAATCGATAACAAATGTGAATGGACTAAAGATTATCATTAGAAGACCAAAGGCAAAATTAGAAGAATATTTTTAACAGGAACAAAGACATGGAATACTCTACCATGAATGAATCAGTGAATATAACATAATGGGCCAGGGATAGCTACAGAAGGGCAACCATATCATGCACTAATAATTATACTTTCCCCATGCATCCTTCAGCCATGGATAAGTTTGCATATAACATGCTGATAACAGTGCACCTAGGACAGTGGAACATTTAAGATGTTGGTGAGCCATGGTGTGAAAGTGCTATCGCCTCAACCATTTTGTTTAAAGATTGAGAAAGAAACAAGGTAAATTAGTGTCAAATTATGCAAAAGAGGCAACAATGAGAGAGAATGGGGAAAATTGGAATTAGTAGAGTCATAGAGTCAAAGACACGTACAGCATGGAAACAGAGCTTTCGGTCCAAATCATTCATGCCAACCAGATATCCTAAATAAATCTAGTCCCATTTGCCAGCATTTCCCTCTAAACGCTTCCTATTCATATACCCATCCAGATGCCTTTTAAATGTTGTAATTATACCAGTCTCTACCACTTCCTCTGGCAGCCCATTCCATACACTCGCCACCATTTGCGTGAAAAAAAAATCCTTTATGTCCTTTTTAAATCTTTCCCCTCTCACCTTAAACCTATGCCCTCTAGTTTTGGAATTCCCCCACCCTGGGGAAAAGACCTTGGCTATTCACCCTATCCATGCCCCTTATGATTTTATGAACCTCTATAAGGTCACCTCTCAGCCTCATGCGCTCCAGGGAAAATAACCCCAGCCTATTCAGCCTGTCCCTACAGCTCAAATGCTCCAATCTGGCAACATCCTTGTAAATCTTTTCAGAACCTTTTCAAGTTTCACACCATCCTCCCTGTAGCAGGGAGACCAGAATCGAATGCAGTATTCCAAAAGTGGCCTAACCAATGTCCTGTACATCCATGACATAACGTCCCAACTCCTACGCTCAATGCATTGACCAATAAAGGCAAGCATACCAAATGTCTTCTTGACTATCCGATCTACTTGTGACTCCACTTTCAAGGAACTATATACTTGCACTCCAAGGTCTCTTTGTTCAGCAACACTCCCCAAGACCTTACCATTAAAAGTCCTACCCTGATTTGCCATTCCAAAATACAGCACCTCACATTTATCTAAATTAAACTCCATCTGCCACTCCTCAGCCCACTGGCCCATCTGATCACGATCAAGAGAGAAAGAAGAAAGAAACAGAAAAGCAATTGTAAGCATCAGCTAATTTGGTAACACAGCAGAGCATGGCTTATTCAGAGGGACCTGGCAAATAAAGTCAAATAAATTAATTTTAAGTTTTTGTGTCATGGTAAATGTTCATTTTCTGTCACTGGAGATAAGGCATCAATATAACAATTCCTTTTTTCTTAACATACTGAGATTATGCAAAGTAAAGTTTTGTTGCAGTTATATTGAAACTTCAAATTTGTTTCATAGGGGAGAATCTGACAGTGAGTCAACTAATTTATTTGTGAGCTTTGTTACTTCTTCATTCCTGAAGACAATTGATTTTTCTGGAGTAATTTCACATGTCCTATGGCACCTCAACCAAGTTGCAGCTCTTCATGTATGAGTCTTAACTTTATAGTATCACAATTCAGCACAATATAGACTAACCACCGTGGCCGCCCCCCCCCCCCCAACAACCAACGTTTTCTTCCACTAGGTATACTGAAAAACAATCAGAAGTAGGAACCCTGGGGTTGAAGATGTTTTGTCACATCTAACAGAATGGAGTTTTAAAACTTTCCAAATGGATCGTGAAATTCTGTACAGTTATTGCATTGCTACAGTGAACAGACAAAGATTGCAAAATGAATGTCTCATAGTGAGCTAATGACTAGTACATTAATGAGGACATTTCGTTTCCAGCACACGAACTAAGTATGTATAGAATAAATTGGCCATTTTGTGACATGGGATCATTCCTATCTTCTGTACTGACAGGGGGCTCTGTAAAGCACTCTTGGGTCAAGTCAATGTATACTGGCAAATTGAGCAGGGTTTTGATTTAAAAAATAAGTTTGTATTATCTTTCAATTGGTGGCTTAATTTGAGGAAGAAAGGCTGGGAGTGAGTTATTGTTTTGCAAATTCTATGAATGATGCCCTGCCTTGCAGGTTCCAAAGAATATTTACAGTTTAGATTTCATTGTGTATAAAAATGGATTGTACATTAATTGTGCTCACCTGCCTTATCCATCTTATTCAACCAGAAGCTAAATTATATCAAAAAACGATCCATAGTTGATCTCTGCCCTGTGCCAAAATCTCACCAGCGCCTCAGATATGACAATTGGGCCACTGAATTACTCAACAGAGGAGCGATAGAGAAAATTTCTGGTTTTATCAAATGGCTCCTGATGCAAGAGTTTAAGAACCTTTTGTTTGATGTGCATGGCAATACCTGCTATCAAGCAATAAAGGTATAGCTATAATTATAGGCTACTTTAATCTGCATATATAGTGGGCAAATTAAATCAGTAACAATACCGTAGAAGAGAGATTCCTGGAGTGTATATGAGATAGTTTTCTGGATCAGTTCATTGAACATGGAGGCTGAGCTAGACTGGATATTTTGCAATGAGAAATGGATAATGGGCAGTCTAACTGTGTGAGGCTCCATGGGGATGAGTAACCATAATGTAATAGAATTCTTCATTGAGATGGAGAGTGATATAGTTGATTCTGACACTAGGGTACTGAATCTAAGTAGAAGAAACTATGATGGTATGAGACATGAGTTGGTTATGATAAATTGGGGAATGTTACTTAAAGGAATGACAATAGATCAGCAATGGTAGACATTTAAAGAATGGGTGGAAAAACTGCAACAATTGCTCGTTCCTGTCTGGCACAACAATAAAATGGGAAAGGTGGCCCAGACATGGCTAACAAGAGAAATTAAGGATGTTATTCAATCCAAGGAAGGATCATACAAATTGGCCAAAAGAGCAACAGACCTGATGATTGTGAGCAGTTGAGATTTCAGCAAAGGGGTATAAAGGATTGATTAAGAGAAGAACGTAATAGTACGAGAGTAATCTTGCGGGGACCAAACAAACTGATTGTAAAAGCTTCTGTAGGTATATGAAGAGAATAAGATTAGTGAAGACAAATGAAGGTCCCTTACAATCGGAGACAGAGAAAGTTATAATGGGAAGCAAAGAGATGACAAACCAATAAATACATATTTTGGTTCTGTCTTCACAAAAGAAGACACAAATAACGTCCCAAAAATGTTGGGGAACATATGATCTAGTGAGAGAGAAGAATGGAAGGAAATCAGTGTTAGGAGAGAAATAGTGTTGGGGAGACTAATGGGATTAAAGGCCGATAAATCCTGGGGGTCTGATTATCCACATCCGAGAGTGCTTAAGGAAGTGGCCTGAGAAATAGTAGATGCAAAGGTGATCATCTTTCAAGATTCTAGAAAATCTGGAATAGTGCCTATGGATTGGAGGGTAGCTAATGTAACCCCTCTATTTAAAAAGGGAGGTAGACAGAAAGCAGGGATTTATAGACCAGTTAGCCTGACATCGGTACTGGGAAAAATGCTAAGAGTTCATTCTAAATAATTTAATAGCAGAGCTCTTGGGAAACAGTGATAGGTTTGGACAGAGTCAGAATGGATTCCCAAAAGGGAAATCGTGCTTGATAATTTAATTGAAAGTTTTTGAGGATGTAGCAAGCGGAGTTGATAAGGAGGAACCAGTGTATGCGGTTACCTAGATTTGCAGAATGTGTTCAAGAAGGTCCCACATAAGAGATTAGCAAGTAAAATGAACATGCATGAGATAGGAGGGCTAGTGTACTGACTTTGATAGAGAACTGGCTGGCAGACGGGATACAAACAGTCAGAATAAACGGGGCATCTTCTGAGTGGCAGCTGGTGACTAGTGGGGAACTGCAGGGATCAGTACTTGGACCCCAGCTATTCCAAATCTATATTAATGATTTAGCCTGAGGGAACTAAATGTAATATCTCCAAGTTTGGAGATGACTCAAAGCTGGGTGGGAGAGTGAATTTTGAGGATGAGGCATAGATGCATCAGTGTGATTTGGACAAGCTGAGTGGCTGATCAGAAGCATGGCAGATGCAGTATAATGTAGATAAATGTGAGGTTATCCGCTTTGGTAGCAAAGACAGAAAGGCAGATTATTATCTGAATGTTGCTAGATTGGGAAAGAGAGAGGTGCAAATAGACTTGCACGCCGGTAAACTGGAAGTAAGCATGCAGGTGCAGCACGCAATAAAGAATACAAATAGTATGTTGGCCTTCATAGTGAGAGGATTTGAGTACAGGAACAGGGATTTCTTGCTGAAATTGTACAGGGCTTTGGTGAGACCGCACCTGGAATATTCCATGCAGTTTTGGTTTCCTGAGGAAGGGATGTTCTGGTTATGGAGGGAGCGTAACAAAGGTTTACCAGACTGATTCTTGAGATGGTGGGACTGATGTACGAAGAGAAACTGGATCGGTTGGGACCCAGAGGTCACAATTTAAGGATACAGGGTAGGCAAATCCTTAGAGGACAAATTTTTTCATCTGGAGAGTGGCAAGCCTGTGGAATTCTCTCCCACAGAAAGTGATTATGGCCTAAACATTGAATGTTTTCAAGAAGGAGATGCAAATAGTTCGTAGAGCTAAAAGGATTAATGGGTATGGGGAGAAAGTGGGAACAGGGTACTGACTTGAATGATCAGCCATGATTATATTGAATGGTGGAACCAACCTGAAGGGCTGAATGGCCAGTTCCTGTTCCTACTGATTCAACTGTAATGCCAACTTGGGAAAGTTACTGGTGGCTGTCTGCACCTGCGAAAGCTCACCCAAGCAACAAGTGTAAGTCCTGATTTACTGAAATTTTTTGCAAAGTAATAGACAAGTGATTTGTCATTTACAACCTTTGTCAACCATTATGGTTCTTCATTGAACATTGGATCCCCAAAATCCAGCTGTTGATTTTGGATCAAGGATGCCTAGGATATCAAACAGGTTCTGTACAACACTAAAGTTACCTGCAAAGTGGAAGGTTGCATCAGCCAAAAAGGCAACAAGACTCACTACAGAACACCTACAGTGAATACAGAAAAATGTATGATAGAGGTGTAATGGACATAAATGAATGGTCAACCGAAGCATGTATGATAGCAACTTCAAAGAGGATAATTTTATGAAAACAGTGGCAGAAAGTGGCGAAACAGAGTTACTTAGGGGGCAAATTCTAAAGTTTTGACACTGAAGATGTGGTTGTAGTTGTTGGATGAGTGTGTATAAAAATGCAGAGTTCTCAGAGTAATATTGGGATGAGAAACCTGTGTAAAGAGGAGGAACAAGGGCATTAATGAATTTAAATATGAGGATGAAGAGTTTAAATACAGGGCATTGTATTAATGCAAGTTTTAGAGTATAGGCATGATTCACATAAAATAACACAAAGCTTCTGTTGTAATTACGCATTTGTAGTTTCTGGTGTGAAATGCCAGTTATCTGTGCATGCAACTTTATACCAGTGAATAAGAGAGTTTAGTGAAATTGGTGCAATAAGTTGGAAAACAGCTGTTAGTTGATTATTTTAAATATTAATAATTTGATCATTTGAATTGGGGTGTGTGCAGAAAAGACTTATGAGAATAGTTCCTGAGATAAGACTTCCGATGTGTAGATATATTGGCAAAGCTGGGGTTCTTCTTCAAGAAGTGAAGGTTCACAGGGGATTTGATAGAGGTGTTAAAATCAAGAAGGGTCTGAACAGAATAGATAAAGAGAAATTGTTCCCATTGGTGAAAGGTGTGAAAGCCAGAGAACACCAGTTTAAGGCGATTGACGAAAGAACCAAAGGTAACACAAGAAAAAGTTACACATTGAGTGGTTAGGATCTGTAATGTACTACCTTAGAATGTGGCGAAGGCAAATTGAATTGTGACTTTCAAAAGGGATTGATGATTATTTGAAAGGAAAAAAAATTGCAGCATTGTGAGGTAAAGTTGGGAGTGTGGGACATGCAGAATGGGTCTTGCAGAAAGTCAGCACAGACCTGACCAGACAAATAGCCACCTTCAGTATAGGAACAAATTTATGATTTTATGAAGTTATTCAGTCCAAAGATGAAAAACATTTTTAAAAAATTACACACCATAAGTTCAGACCCAGTTATTGCACATTCATGGCATACTTACCGGCAACAGTATTTGTATGTGAGTGGCATTTTAGGAGCACACAGCTAAAAGCAAACAACAGCATTTTGATCGCTAACATTGAAATCTGTGAAAACACTGGACACCTGGATTATATTCTACTCTCTTTCTTTAAGAAAAGGATAGTTCTAATACCATCCTCTATGTTGTCTGCATTTAGTGCACAGCCCCAGGGAATGAGACTAGGTTTGTGCTTGTTCTCTGCCTCATTAGTGTGCGTAATAGAGATCTTGACTAGGTGAATGGCATTTCTGTTTCACGGGTTCTTACATGTGCAAGTCGCTGCAGAATGGGACTTTAATGATGTCTTAACGAACTTGACTACAGTATGAAAAGCAATCTTCATCTTGCTGATACTTATGTCTCACAGTTGATGGACAGCCTATTGTATAGTTCAGTCTCTAGAGGAGGTTTTTAATAGAAGTGAAAATGAGCTTTTCTGATTGTGGGAAATAAACTTGCTGTAAACTATTAAACCCAAAAATCTGTATGGTAGTAGTAATGAGTGTACTGTGGAAATGATCATTATCGCGGTCAAATGAAACTTGGCACAGAACCATGCACATATTGCAACTATTTAGAATGCATGAAGAACAGTGCATGGAGCATACATTACATTTTGTCACAAAAACATGCACTCTCCTTCCTCATTTCAAAGACTTGCTTTCTTATCGGTCAGTGAAGGTTATTGTCTTTATTATGTATGGACTAAGCTGACTGACAGAATCCACACCATGGGAGAACACTGGTTGAAGGAATCTACAATTGAAGACTGCCAAGTCTGACTGTGGATGGTAAGGGGAAGATGTGAATGGAATGTTTCCTTATTGTAACATGACAGGTTGAAATATTTATCTCTTACTAAGGGATGTGATCATTTGTCATAGCCATTAGCTTGTGGTTTCCTCCATAGAGCATTAGGTAGTCAATGTTTAAACTTTTGAAGTTATGTCAGATCTTAAATGTTTTGTTGTCATATCAATGGCTCCATCACTTATGCACCATAGTCCCAATATCACTGGGAGCACAGGCATAATAGGTAATAATAATCCATCATTAATATCTTTGCATTTATGGAAAATAGTACATTACCAAGATGAGTACATAAGTAAGACAAGTGTTTGTTCTGATCGGTGTGCATTGCTACGCAGTTATTGAGGACCTTCATATCAGACATGCAAAATTAAAGGAAACTCTCACCTTGGGGCTTTGCAGATTACAAGGAAGTAAAGGTGCACAACATTATTATATGTAATAGTTCTAACTATATTAAGGTTTAAGTTTTCCCTTTTGTCTATATCATATTTCAAATAGTTTGCTGGAGAAAAACTGTTTTAATGAAAGCTTTGTGATAGTAGTTCATTCCATCCTTTTCAGAAAAAATGGAGCAATAAATATACTGGACAGTACTTATCATAAATACCCTTTGCTACTGATAACAACAGCAGTTTTAAGCAGCTTAATCTATTATAGAAAAACCTTATAAAACAAATGTTGCCCCGCTGGATATTTGGGACTGGGTTAGATGCTTATTATGAAATTGAGATTTACTTTATAATGCAGGCAGGCTACTGGGTTTTGTCATAACGTGGGGGTTGGTGGTGAATGAAAGAATCAAAAGTGTTTCGTTACTGTCTACAACGTCATGACTGTTTCTGATTTGAATGTGTTACAAGCCACACTGAATCAAAGCCATTGTGCAAGAAAACGGTAGCTGAGGTTTCATGAATTTTGAAACAAATTAGCGTAATTCTTTGAATTTATTACAAATTAAAAATTTGCTACGTTTCTTGATGGAATGTCCGTTGCTCCATCATGATTCACAAAATGTATTTACTCGACACTGAGTTTATGGTTATAGGTTATTCCAGAAATATTTCATCCTCTTGCAACTGTCAACAGTCTGGTTATTTCTAAGTCAGACATGTTATGAAACCATGTAGTTTTTATTCATAGATAAAAACAGGAATTGGTGGATAAGCTCAGCGGGTCGGGCAGCATCTGTAGAGAGGGATCGGTGTTCACGTTTTAGACTGAGTGACCATTCCTCAGAGCTGAGTCTTTTTTCAAAATTTACAACACTTGTAATGCTGAAATATGTTTTGTCAGCCTATGCCTTGGTTTTCATCATTATCCAAAGTGCCTAATTTACATTCAAGCTCTAAGTAAATTAGCAAGTACTTACAGGTTAACTTACTAAAGAAACGGAGAAATATTAGAGTAGATTTTCAGATGTATCACACTGACAGGACAACAAATTGCACCCACATAATGCCTTTAAAATAAAAGTAACCCCAAGGTATTCCTCACAAGGGGACAAGTGTGACATATTCCAAATCTGCCAAGAAGAGGTTAAGAGGCTGCCAAGACTTAGTCAAAAATGTTTTAAGTTGAAAGGACAGCTGAAGAAACAAAGAAGTTTAGGAAAGGGATTCCAGAGAGTGGGACTAAAATAATTGAAAGTGATATTGCCAACAATGGGACGAAATGAAGAGATAGTTGGAAGGATGGTGTACAGGAGACCAGATTCAGATGTACAGTGAATTTTGGATGAGAATTTTTCAGAAGGATGGAAGAAAATATCAAAGGGGGATGAGGATGCAGGATTGGTTAACAAAGCCCAATTAATGGGTTTGCAAAACTTAGTGAGAGATTGATTCTGATAATGTTGGAGTTTGTGAAGAAAACAGGATAGAAAGTCAACTAATCCAAATGACAAAGTCACACTATGAGGATTTCAGAAGTCTAGGAGCTGAGGTGGACTGGAAAGCAAGCAATATTGAACAGTAGGTATCATAATGATAGGTGATCTCTGTGATTGTGGGATGTTGGGTTTGAAATTCAATTCGGGATTGACTGTTACTGCCCTGGATATGGAGCATAAACAATGGCATGGATTATTGAACGAAATTGCCTGTTTCAGTACTGTTATGTAATTTGCTCACTTCAAGAAGCCTCAGATGAGACATGCCAAGTTATCCTGTCAGAACAGCACCACTGCAGGTCACTGGAACCTTGTTTGACAAGGCAATCAATTTCACATATTCTATTGGAAAATTGTTGAAGGATGAGAGGCTGTTGTTGTTCCAGGCTTTCCCTGGAGGTTTATAGACTCAGTGTCTTAATTACTTCACTTACACACATTCTCACTCATATTAAAGATTATATATAGATGAAGAAAAATATTACACATGATTTCAATTGTGTAATTACCTCAGTTTCTGTTTGTAGCATGCCTGTAGTTTCTTAGTTGAGTTGATGCTTTGGCAGGAGTGAAACTGTTGAAAAGCAGAAGATTCTAGTACCCTATGAGACTTCTTTTAGTTGAATTGCCAGGAGGTTCGTTGTTGCAGCTGGTTTGTTGTCTTTTCTGAGGAGCTTTGTGCTTCTGGTGTTATTTTTAAAGTAGACAACAGGATAACTTTCTCATAATGTGACTTATACAAATTCAGATACCTTTTTGAACAAAAAAAGGGTATGTTGATTGCACATCGTGCTTGGCATTTGACACTTAAAAATTCACCCGCTGTTGTTTGAATAAGGGGCCACTATAATACAAGGAAAGGCTATTGGAAACCATTTTACAATTATCTAACACCAGTTGTATTTCAATATCTTTTGTCAATGGTGAAACTGAAAGATTTGTCAACTGGTGTATATGTTATTATTCTTTTCATCGATAGCCTATCTTTAAAAGAGGGATGTGTGATTCCTCAGGTCGTGAAAGTCTGTATTTGATTCGGCATTTGTTAGAGTCATCGGTACTGACCTGAGCTGGTAGTGCCTAAGGCAACATGGTTTGCAATGGGCATTTCTACAGTCTGTTCTTGTTCAGATTTCGGAATTGCCTGAAAGTTCATAGTGTACTGAAGTATGACCTAATTCACTGCAGAAGGGGCACTAAAAACAGAAATTCCCCTTGGTGAGCATAAGAGTTGTGTAGCTATACAGTTAAATCTGTGAGAGTGAGTGTGACGGATAGATGCAAGAATAGAAAGATAACTCTTGGAACTTGAAAGGTCTATTTCGTCACATACTCCATTTGGACAGGATGTTCAGAGTGGCTTTTGCCGAGAGAGGGAAAGGCTGGTGATTTTATTGAATAGTTACTGCCTAGAAGGAGGTCATTTGGCTCCTTGTGATCATGCTAGTTCACTATAAGAACAGCACAGGGAGTCTCATTACCCTGTCCTTTCCTTGTAGCTCTGAAAATATTTCCTCCTCAGCAGCTTACAAAATCCTCTTTTTAAATCCATGATTATGAGTGCCTCTGTCACAATCTCAGGCACTGAATTCCAGATTTGAAGTACTTGCTGACTTAAAAAGATGTTCCTCCTGTCACTGATAATTCTTACCAATCACTTTAAATTGTTGTCCTCTGGTTCTCAACCCTTCAGACACTGAGTTTTTCTTTATCTACTCTGTCTGTCCTTTGTGTACACTTCTTGCAGATATCCGTTCAATTTACGTTTTAAGGAGAATAACTCACCTTCACCAACCTACCTGTATAACTCAAGTCTTTCAACCCTAGAAACAGTCTCATAAATCTTTCCTGCACTCTCTCTAAAAGATTCATGCCTTTCTGAAATTGCATTACCTGAATTAGAGATGCTGTTCTGGTTGAGACCAGCCAGAGTTTTAGAAAGATTCACCATAATTTTCTTGCTTTTGCATTCCATACCTTCATTTAGAAAGCCCAGGATCCCATGTTCCTTCATAATCCCTTTCTCAAACTTTTCTGCCACCTTCAAAGAATAGTATACTTGTATCTCCCAGTCTCTCAGTTCCCTTTAGAATTGTGGCATTAATTTTATGTTATATCTTCTCCTTCCTACCAGAATGCACCTTTTCATACTTTTTAGCGTAAAACTTTCATCTGGTATGTCTCTGTCCATCTCAGCAATCTGGCTATGACTTCAAAGTTCTGTGCCATCTGCACTTTTAAAATTGTGTCCTGCGCACTCAAGTCTAGTGATTAATGGGCTGAATCATTGAGGAATGGCAATCACATTTGGATTGCCTTTTTGCCTACCCATCCCCACATCTCCAAACTTCTGATTCAGACCTCTTCAGAAGAACAGAGCATACCTGTCCAGGAAGCCTTTCAACGTCATACAAGATGAGTGCTAGAGGCCAAACCATGTCCCCCTTTTACAGGAATCATTATCGTATTCTGGGGTTTAAAGACCCTGAAGGTGTTTGACAGGCTGCAGAGAAAAGCTAAGTGGGTGATGTGGTATGGTAGTGGGTGAGGGTTGGGCAGCAGGTGAGTGAGAGAGGTACAAGTGCAGATAAGTGAGTGAGAGGATGGTGTGGGTCAAGTTGGGAGAGGCAATGGATGTGTTGTCAATTGTCACAGTCGGGTAGATGGGGAGAGGTGGAAGCACTTGCTTGTTGGGAGAGGAGGTCAAATGTCTGGAGAGAAATGATTGGGTTTTGGGAATTTGGAGGTTTGGTCAGTAGTATATTACTAACAGTTAGAGCAGATTTTATTCCATCCATTTTTTGTTGAGTAATTGTCAGGTTAAGTAAATCAGAATCCTCTGAAATATCCAGCTCACACACACGGAGACTTGCAAAGGATTCCAGATACTGCGTAATTACCTATTGGAAGTTTAAACTGGCAGGTAATTACCATGTAGTCTGTGTGTTGGAACATCCAAAGAGTCACTGAATGTGTTTGTCATGGAATATTCACTCTACTGTCCTTGTCCTCTGGATGGTAGAACTCACTGGTTTGAAACGTCCTGTTTAGGGAACCTTGGTGAGTTACTGCAGTGCATCTCATAGGTGATATATTTTGCTGCCACTGTGCATCAGTGAAGAAGAGTGTCAGTGTTGAAGGTGGTGGATAGAGTAAAAATCAAGTGGGCTGCTTTGTCTTGAGTAGCGTCAAACTTCTTGAGTGTCTTCTCGGAGCTGTACTCATTCAAGTAAGTGGAGCAAATTCCAGCAAAACCCTGACCTATGCCTTGCATACTCTAGACAGGCATTGAGGAGTCAGCAGCTGAGTCAGTTGCTGCAGAACCTCTCACCTCTGACTTGCTCTGGTTGCCACCATATTTATAATGCTGTTCCAGTTCAGATTCTGGTTAAAAATAACCTTCAGAATGTTGATTATGAAGAACCTAGCAATGGCATTGCCATTGGATGTCAAGGGGAGATAGTTAGATTGTCTTGTTGCAAATAGTAATTACCTTGTGGGTGGTCTATGTATCTGCCGTTCTTGTCCTTCTGGCTCGTTCTTGTCCTTCTGGCTCGTTCTTGTCCTTCTGGCTCGTTCTTGTCCTTCTGGCTGATTGTGATCAGTTTTGAATGTGCTGTTTAGGGAGCCTTGTTAAGTTATTGCAGTGCTTCTTGCAGACCACACACATTGCTATCCCTGTGCGAATAATCATAAGATATCGAAGCAAAAGTATGCCATTTGGCCCCTTGAGTCCGCTCTGCTATTCAATGAGATTGTTGTTGATTTGATAATCCCCAGTCCACTCTCCTTCCTTTTGCCCATAACCCCTTATTCCCTTACTGATCAAAAATCTGTCTATCTCAGTGGCCCTTCTGTCCTTGCAAATTGCTGCACATTTCCAACCTCCCTTTGCTCTTCAAAAACGTTGAATATATAGTCTCCCAGAAAACGTTGCTTCTTTTACAGAATTCCATCTTTAAGTCCCTGAATTTGGGTTTTCCACCTTCTCTCAATCCTGGAAGGTCTTGCAAAAGTCACAAATAACATCATATGTGCAGCTTTTGACATGGCCCAAACAATCCTTCTCCAACATCTCTCTTCTGCTGTGCAGCTGAATGGGACTGCTGTCAAGGTTCCATTCATTGTCATTCACTCCTCTCCAGAGATTCAACTTCAGTAACTTCAATATTTAACATTGCTGTTCTCCAAGGATCAAAATTTGGCGGCTGTTTGTTCACATTATCAGAAAACATGATATTGGATTCCAAACATCCACTTCCTTACCATCATCTCTTGACCCCATCATTGTCTTCATTTAAGTTGTTTGTCCAACATTCAGTCCTTGAAAAGCAGAAATTTCTTCCAATTAATTATTGATAAGATTGAAGTCATCAACTTTGATCCTAGCCACCAACTCATTCCTATTGTCTGATAACCATCTGAGGCTGATCTAGACTGTTTGCAACCTTGGCATGGTATTTGACCCTAAGATAAGCTCCCAAATATGTATCTGCGCCATTATTAAAACTATCTAATTTAATCTCTAAACTACCATTTGTCTCAATGTCTACCTTAGCACATGTGCTGCTGAAGCCCTCATCTACGACTCTTTTAGACCTCACCATTCTAACATATTCATGTTGAGTCTCCCATCTTTTAAACTCCATAATTCTGAATGCATTGAAAACCCTGCCTGTATTTTGGCTTGCACCAAGTCCTGAGCACCCATCCCTTTGTGTTCAGTGACTTATGGCAGCTCCTATCTAGGTAGCACAGTGATTTTGAAATATCTTCTTGCTTTGAAAGCCCTCCTGTCTTCATAATATTCTCTAACCACAAACCTCTGACATATCTGTTTAAGCTTGAGTTTGATTGATTTTTGTCACATGTACCAAGACACAGTGAAAAGTGTTGTTTTGCATGCAATACAGATAGATCATACCATACAAAGTGCATCAGGGTAGCAGGACAGAGTGCAGAATACTGTGTTACAGCTGCAGAGAAGGTGCAGAGAGAGAGATCAACATTAACATTTGCGAGGTCCATTCAAAAGTTTGATAGCAGTGGAGAAGAAGCTGTTCTTGAAACCGTTTGTATGAGTATACAAACCTTTATATCGTCTGCCTGATGGAAGAGGCTGGAAGAGAGTATAACCAGGGTCGGAAGAGCCTTTGATCAAGTTAGTTGCTTTCCCAAGGCAACGGGAAATAAAGGTAGATGCAGTTGATGGAAGACTGGTTCGCCTGATGGACTGGGCTGTGTTCATTACTCGCTGTAATTTTTTGCAGTCATGGGAAGAGCAGTTGCCATACCACACTGTGATGTATCAGATAGAATGCTTTTTATGGTGCATCTATAAAAATTAGTAAGAGTCTTTGTCGACGTGCCAAATTTCCTTAGCTTCCTAAGGAAGTAGAGACGTTGTTGTGCTTTCTTGGCTGTCGCATTGACATGGGTGGATGAGGACAGAATATCTGCACTCATTCGAATAAAACTTATTCCACATCCCTGAAAGTTACTGTATAAGTGGCAAGCCTTCAGCTAAAGTGTAGATCCTAAACTCTGGAATTCCATCCTTAAAGGTCTTAATCTCTCTTTCTGCCTTTAAGATGTTCCTTACTATTTCGTTCTTTTAATTATCTGATCCAACATCTTATGTGGCAAGGTGCCTTGGTCGGTTTAGATCTGTAGCTGGACAGTGGTTTGCGAACCAGTATGATGCTAACAGCGTGGGTTCAATTCCCATCATCAGCTGAGGCTACATTGAAGGACTCTCCTCCGCAACCTCTCCCCTCACCTGAGGTATGGTGGCTGTCAGATTAAATCCTCACCAATTGTGTCTCTTTAAAGAGAGAGCAGTCCTATGGTCTGGTAAGACTATGGCGGCACAGCAACAGGTACCTTAACCTGGGAAGCACTTAGGAATGTTTTTGTACATTATATATCACTTAGACAGGAGCTGATGATCTACCCCAATGTTTCAAGACCACTGTGTTGGACAAAACAACATATTGAACCAGGGTGAGGGGGCAGTATGCAATACAATTTCACCTTCCCCATATTACCAAGTTGTGCTCCTGTCAAGCCAAGGTCAGATGGGAAGAAATGTTTTGTGTGTACTATGTTGTCCATTCTTGCTTGCCCCTTGGTGGCCAATTTAAAACTGCATTTGCTGAAGTCCAGATCAACATTGTATTTTCACTTGGGTTAGCAAATTGAAAGATGACAGAAAAGAAATGAAGGAATTCAAAATTTGTAGGCCATCCATGCCAACATCTGGTAGATCATGTCAAGCTACATATCCCTTTGGCTGATCACAGTAGGCAGAGTACCGCACTCAATCAGCCATGCTTGCAAAACCAAGAATATAATGCTTGATGTGATTTTGTTATTGGATAGGAATTGTTGAAAAACCCCAAATGTGCTACGAATTATACTACCAAACAATTTTAGATTATCAGTTGGACTTTATTTCCTTTCGGAAATTAGAAGCTATATATATTCAGATGCAAGAACCAATCCTCTATAAGAAAAGGAACACGTATGGCATTACGTCTTTGTGAAAATAAACAAAAGCCTGGGGACAGTAACTACTTAGTGCATTCTCCATGGCAATGCCTTAACCAATTAGAGTTGACCTGCCAACCAAGTGGTACCCTCACTTTATGCAGTATAAATTTGTTGTTCCCTTTGAAATTCTGTGATTCTTATGCCTGTCCTGATGAGTGCACGAGTAAAACCTTCAGTGCCACATCTGTTTTTCACTAATATTTGAGGCATGTAAAACTGCTTGATAATAAATAACTTAAAAACAAAAGCCCCCAGTTTTCAGTTAAAGAGTATATTTTCTGTCAAGTATATAAGAATCTACAGTTCTAATATCTATCTTTATTCTGTATGGTTTATTGCTGCAGTGATGTAACTTGATACCTTATATTTTTAATAACCAGATCATTTAAATTTTAGAACGATTTCTTTATTGACTCATCTGGTTTCTAATTCAGCCCATACTCCCAGTTATAGCAAGGTGCAGTAGTCAATTTTGAATTTATAATATTGACCTTAAGTTAGCAAGTACATCATTGTAAAGGGGATACTGCAGGTCTGTATGGAGCCTGAATACAAATGAGTATGGGAATAAGCTTTTCCCTATAGGCATTCATGTCCAATGTAAAAGGCTCATCAACTCAGATTTTTACAGTATAATTTTTTAAGCAAAGTATACTGCAGTAATGGTTTCAGATTAAAGGAAACCCTGTAATCTGAAAGCTGGTGATTTAAGATGTAAGTACTGTATAAACAAATCTTTCAGATTAATTATTCAGTTTTGTCATTGTGTCATCAGATCAGGATATTTTACATTTTATGTATATGTCTTAGATGACATGTGCTGTGCAGAAAGTCTATTAGGAAATGTAAGAATGTATTTTAATATGTGTCGTATGCTAGTATTAACCTGCCATGCTAAACATTGTTACTGGGTGGTTAGATTACGAGTAATTTGAAAATGGATTTTCAAGTTTAATGTTCCCATTAGGAACAATGTGGAGAGTGTGTAAACCAACTTGCTTCTGGACATGTTGCAGATTATTTTTAGTTCTCGTACATCAAAATTTGTGATGGATTTCCAGTTTATACTCTGGTAAATTATTACATTTTTAATTAAATAAATGGACAGGTCTTTGTCAGAGAAATGACAGCTAAGAGTTTCTCATCTTTCTTCTCCCTGCTAGAGGCAGTGTTTCACAACACATTTAATATCTTCTGTGTGCTTCTTTTTACATAATTTATTTTAAATGAGTTAGTGATTGGGCTAAAGCAGTGCAGTATTGTTTAATAGAATTGCTGACCAGCTCATGTATGGCAGTGGTAACATTATTTTGTCTCATGCACTAATTATTATAGAAAACGTCTTGCATAATTATTTATGTAACAGGTAAATGGAGCTCACATTTGTACTTAGTTAACAAACATGCAGCATGATTTAGTTTCCAGTTGTGGCTCAGTTGATAGCCATTAATGTCATGGAGTCGGAAGGTTGTGTGTTTGAGTTCCGCATCAGGATTTAAATGCAAATGTCTGTAGTGATACTCCAGTACTGAGAGACCACAGCAGTAAGGGAAGTGCTGACTTTCAGTTGGCATGTTAAAGTAAGGCTTCATCTATTCTCTCTGATGAATGTTAAAAATCACATGGCACCACTTTAGAAAAGAGCAAAACTGATGTCCTGGCCGATAGTAACAATAAACATAAACACTGATTATCTAGTGATTATGACATTGCTGTTTCTGCGAGCTTGCTGGGCACAAATTGGTTGTTACATTTCTTGTATTACAATAGTGACTACAGACACGTGCATATCTCCAGTGGAAAGTACAGCCAACAAGCCTGGAAGAACCCTACTGCCCAGACATAACACACCACAGATGGGCTAACATTAGTGAAAGTGAGTTATGCCTCTCAGATAGCAGGTGGTCCCACCTTGTGGAGCTGCTGGCCAATCTGAACTAGGGGAAGGTCCTGCTGGGACTAGTCAGCCCTAACAAGAAGGCCCTGTGGATCCTGCACCCAGGTAGAGAGCATTGAGCAGAGAATGTTTTGCTACCTTTTGAGGTTGAGCTCAAAATTGGCCCATCATGCTGACACATTTGGGGTTACGGAGAGAGTCAAGCACACAGATGCTCAGTCAAAACAGCAAAATTTATACAGCCATGAAAATTCATGTACATTGCATTGTCACTATGGCACAGAAGTGCCCTCAATAGGTTTTCCTCTTTCTCCCCTTCCCACAACATCTACATGTGTTTACTGTTTCTGGGGTGACTCCCCTGGCAGTTAGACCTGAATGTTTGGTCAGGTAACCCTGGGAGTTAGAGGGGGGGTGGGGGCGGGGGAGATCATTTGAACACCCCAGACACATGAGGGTCTACACGCCAGAGGCAAGTTAACCCTCCTCAGCTTGAACTTCCACATATCAGAGAGTAGCAAGCAGTGTGGAAGTTGCCAGCCGGGCCACCACTGGTTTCCTGAGAGGAGACTTCTGAAAGGCTTATGTGTGGTTTCTTCTCTGCCTGGGTGCCCAGTCCCAAAGGCCATTGGTTGGAGTGATGGAGCGCAGATGTGTACACATGTCCAGCAGACTGCTGAGGGCATTGGATCTGGCTCACCATGGCAGCCACCATCCTGTCATGGAGGCAGCCAGACGATCACAGGAGTCGTTGTATTGCTGCAACCTCTGGGCAATGTGGGGCATTGTATACCACAATCCTGTCTGCTGCCCCTGTTCCACCCTGTGCATTCTGACAAAGTCTTTGATTGCTGACGCACTCGGTCTTCTCTTCCCTAGGGCAGAGAAAGTGCCTAGTTTCTAGTCCTCCAAGTGCCAGTAGTCTGGGACATTTCTTCCTTGGCTAGCTGCAGAACTGTCACTATGAGGTGCACACCAAAATTACTCTGAATTTTGTAATGCAAATGTCCCCACTGAGGTGTCAGTTTCTGAGCTCATGGGGTGTAAGAGTCAGCCTTACTTCCTTTAACATTTCTGTGTTCTTATTCTCAGATATTGAAGAGATTGTTTCTCATGGAGCAGGCCATTTATCTGTGAATGTGGTGGACTTGACAGCAGTTAACTTTGTCTGCAAGACAAAGGGAGAGAGAAGGTATCACAGGGAGTGATTAGAAGTGGTGTGTAATGATACTGATAGCGGGTTTAATGTGAAAGCTGCTGTGGAATTAAGAGTGGGATATAGATGTATTGGCATCCCTGCAGGAGTGGTTTTATTCTTCTCCTGCAAGGCTGAGGAGTCGAATGATAGACACACCTGCACTTGTCTGGGCCCTTGCTACCCTATTGTAGGTTGTCTTCCCCTGGAATTGGTGATAGAAAGGGATTGAGTGAGCTGAAAGTGGGTGGCATAACAATTACTGGAGGTGGAAGTGGTCACAAGGTGGTGACGTGTATCAATGAGTGTAGAGACAGTGCAGAGGCATGAAAGGATAAAGTGTTGGAGGGAAATAAGAGCAACTGAGGGAAGATGTTGCAGGCAGTAGTAACAGTGGTAGACCATGAACCTTGGAAAGAGGTGGATTTGGTAGCAGAAATGAGTGAGTGTGAGCTATGAGTAAATAATTAGACACTCTGGCAGAGGGGAGACAGTCATTGATCTTATTTCAGCCCTGCTGGCCATTCCTTGAGACCGTGGAGATGGCACTACTCAGGTGGTGACCTCAGACCAAGCTGCCAGGGTCTGGTATCAGAGATAAAAGGTACTGCAGATGCTGGAGAATCCAAGATAACAAGGTGTGGAGCTGGATGAACACAGCAGGCCAAGCAGCATCATAGGAGCAGGAAAGCTTGACGTTTTGGGCCTAGACGCTTCATCAGAAATGGGGGGGGGGAAGAGGGTTCTGAAATAAATAGGGAGGGGGGGAAGCGGATAGAGGATGGATAGAGGAGAGGATAGGTGGAGAGGAGGCAGACAAGTCGAAGAGGCGGGGATGGAGCCAGTAAAGGTGAGTGTAGGTGGAGGGGTAGGGAGGAGATAGGTCAGTCCAGGGAGGACGGACAGGTCAAGTGGGCGGGATGATGTTAGCAGATAGGAGATGGGGGTGGGGCTTGAGGTGGGAGGAGGGGATAGGTGAGAGGAAAAACAGGTTAGGGAGGTGGAGATGAGCTGGGCCGGTTTTGGGATGCGGTTGGGGGAGGGGAGATTTTGAAGCTTATGTAATCCACATTGATACCATTGGGCTGCAGGGTTCCCAGGCTGAATATGATTTGCTGTTCCTGCAGCCTTTGGGTGGCATCACTGTGGCATTGCAGGAGGCCCAGGGTGGACATGTCGTCTGAGGAATGGGAGGGGGAGTTGAAATGGTTCGCGACTGGGAGGTGCAGTTGTTTGTTGCGAACTGAGCGCAGGTGTTCTGCAAAGCGGTCCCCAAGCCTCCGCTTGGTTTCCCCGATGTAGAGGAAGCCACAACGGGTACACCTTCCTGCAAAAATGCTATCCCCTGTTCCCAATTCCTTCGCCTCCGCTGCATCTGCTCCAACAATGAGGCATTCCACTCCCGTACATCTCAGATGTCCTCATTCTTCAAGGACCATAACTTCCCCCCCACAGTGGTCGAGAACGCCCTCGACCGTGTCTCCCGCATTTCCCGTAACTCATCCCTCACGCCCCGTCCCCGCAATAATAATCAAAAAAGAATCCCCCTCGTCCTCACGTACCACCCCACCAACCTCTGGATCCAACGCATCATCCTCCGACACTTCCGCCATCTGCAATCAGACCCCACCACCAAAGACATTTTTCCCTCCCCACCCTTATCTGCCTTCCGGAGGGATCACTCCCTCCGCGACTCCCTTTTCCGCTCCACACTCCCCTCCAGCCCCACCACACCCACACCCTCTACATCGGGGAAACCAAGCGGAGGTTTGGGGACTGCTTTGCAGAACACCTGTGCTCAGTTCGCAACAAACAACTGCACCTCCCAGTCGCGAACCATTTCAACTCCCCCTCCCATTCCTCAGACGACATGTCCATCCTGGGCCTCCTGCAATGCCACAGTGATGCCACCCAAAGGCTGCAGGAACAGCAAATCATATTCAGCCTGGGAACCCTGCAGCCCAACGGTATCAATGTGGATTTCACAAGCTTCAAAATCTCCCCTATCTACTAACATCATCCCACCCCCTTGACCTGTCCGTCCTCCCTGGACTGACCTATCTCCTCCCTACCCCCCCACCTACACTCACCTTTACTGGCTCCATCCCCGCCTCTTCGACTTGTCTGCCTCCTCTCCACCTATCCTCTCCTCTATCCATCTTCTATCTGCCTCCCCCTCTCTCCCTATTTATTTCAGAACCCTCTTCCCCTCCCCCATTTCTGATGAAGGGTCTAGGCCCGAAACGTCAAGCTTTCCTGCTCCTATGATGCTGCTTGGCCTGCTGTGTTCATCCAGCTCCACACCTTGTTATGCTAGGGTCTGGTGGCATGGCCTCTTCTGCAGGTCCCCTGGGAAGAGGACTGTTTTCCTTTGCACCGCTCCTGTGACCAGGACCTCCTGTCGGCGAATTGTAGTGCCATCTTCCCTTCTTTGACATGTTCAGATTCTGACAGTGACTGGATATCTGGTAATTGGTGAGTTGTTCTGAGCAATTGTAAAGAGGGGTTAGAATTGGCATGAGAGACTTCATAGGGGAGGCTTAAGAGTTAATGAGGCATGTTTGGTACGATATAGTGAGAAATCTTGCCTGGCTTCATGGTACAAATCCCTCCAAAAAACTTGACACAGCTTGTACTTACCAAATAAAAAGATTCAGCCCTATGATTTTACATGAATTTGTCCATCAGTGTGCAAGATACAGCAGTGGGAAAATGTGAGATACTTCGGGTAATAGAGATATTACAGCACGGAAACAGACCCTTCAGTCCAATTCACCCATGCCAACCAGATATCCTAAACAATCTAGCCCCATTTGCCAGCATTTGACCCATAATCCTCTAAACCCATCCTATTCATTACCCATTGTACCAGCCTCCATCACTTCCTCTGGCAGCTCATTCCATACACGCATCACCCTCTGCATGGAAAACTTGCCCTTTAGGCCCATTTTAAATCTTTCTCTTCTCACTTAAACCTGTGCTGTCTAGTTTTCAACTCCGCCAACCTGGGGAAAAGACCTTGTCTAATTACCCTATCCATGACCCTCATGATTTTATAAACCTCTGTAAGGTCACCCCTCAGCCTCCGACACTCCAGGGAAAATACCCTCAGTCTATTCCGCCTCTCCCTATGTCTCAAATCCTCGAAGCCTGGCAACATCCTTGTAAATCTTTTCTGAACCCTTTCAAGTTTCACAACATCCTTCCTATAGCAGGGAGATCAGAATTGCACACTGTATTCCAAGAGTGGCCTAACCAATGTCCTGTACAGGTGCAACATGACCTCCCAACTATACTCAGTACTCAAAACTTATCAGGTATTGACTTGAGGAAAATACATAGATCAGCGCAGCCATTCTTGGTACACAGTATGAATCCTTAGGGAAACTGGTAATGTCAGCAGGATAGCCCGTACTGAGGAATGTGTTGGTAAATATGATCCTGCCCTCATTCAATGTTGCCTGTAAGGAGCAGTCTCTGGATAGTGATTAGGAAGATTGATTTTGACGGATTAATCTCCTCCCCAACTGTCAGATTTAATCCAAAGGCATAACTGGCCAGAAGGCTGGAAAATCTGATTTCATAAATCCTTCCTCGCTGAGTTGAGCTGATTTATGACTGATCAGGGATTGGCTCTGTAACTTTGTTGATATGTATGGCTCAGTGACACACTGGTGCATGTGGCTATGAGGCAACCGAGATCATTAGTGAATGTGGGTGATTGCTGGTATTCTTTGGTGGATAAATAAACAATTGCGAGCATACACCGTAGTTTTATAATGACGACAGGAGATTGCACTCTAATGCTTTATCCGTAACTTTGAAGCTTTCTTCACAGTTGTTGATCAAAGTGATTGTTGATAAGGGATGGGGGTTAGGAGACTTGCAAAAATTCTGATTATATCAGAGTGTTCACCTAGTATTCAGTGAAACCCTTATGTCAAATTCTGTACTGTTTCTATCGTTGGATAAATATTCTGGATGTATAATAGGGTGTACATGAGACTAATATAGCAATAAAATCAAAATAATAATATGAATAGCCATCTCCTGCTGTGCCAACCACTGTTTGTAGACTGAGTGCTTAATCACGTGTGCAAGCCAATACCATGGTTTCCTACTTGCTGATCAAAAAATCATGGGCAATATGCACTCAAATTTGAGAAATGCCGGCAGTGTGAACTTAATAAATCATCCCTAAGATACTGCTGCCGCTTGTAGCTAAAACTGCTAGGAGATCTGTTGCTGTGTTATCCCACACTTGTCTGTGTTGCATCCTCATACACCCACTGAAACTCATCCATGACTGTTCTCCTCATCCAACTATGCCTAGGTCCACCACGCTTTTTGCTGCCCACCACTTTGCCCTCTTGAAGAAATCTTTGTTTTTCTTGGCTTTGATCAAATGACTAAAATACTGACATTTTCTTTTCTGGATATCACTTTTGAAGTTCTTTTTGTTCCTTCAGTTTCAAGAACCTCTGTTTGCTTTATTGTCTTTGTATGGAATTTTTCACATATGTCTTAACATTCATATTTCAGAGGTCTCTATTTTCTTCCATATCAAAGGCACCTGTTTTAATAACACTGAGGCATATTGTAAGTGTTGATGTGTTTTGGAATTCCAGAGTACATTGAAGGCCTTTAGCCTTTAAATTGTTGAAACTTTCAGGGTTTAACCAACTTTACAAACAGTAAAGAAATAATTGCACAGATGTGCATCAGTGTTTTTTGGAATTGTTTGGTGTCTGAATTGACAGTTCAAGGGCTCTGCCAGCCATAACAGTGCATTTATTTTCTTCAGCACTGGAAGCAGCAGTCTGTAAGTTAAATAACAGAACATTACTACCTCCAGAGGCTCCAAGGCCACTAGTAAAAGATGCTTCCCAGAGCTCAGGTAAAAGAAACTTAGTGACTTTGACAGATTGCTTGCCTAACTTTCTGCTGTCTGACTTATCTGAACTTTCCAATAGAGCTAGGCAAGCTCTCAACAGCTGGAAGTTAGCATTTTGCATGCTTTAAGCAACTATACTAGTGGATAGGGCACATCCCACACCAATGCCAATCTTTCCTTATCGGACCACTTGAAATGGAAATGGTTTCATGATAAAAGCTTTACAAAAGCCCAAGGGGGTATCAAAAATGGCTAGCCTGCCAACCGTTGAGGCACCTGCCCATATTCAGCAAGTAATTTGGACACACTGGGGTAGAATTAAAATACATTTTCCCTGTTTTTTGGGCCTATAAAGAACATAAATATGCAGCCATTGTTGGCTAGGCCATCGCTTCTTTTCCTGAAGAAGAGGGTAGGAAACAGGCAGTTGAACCTTGATTGTTCTTGCGGTGTAGGAATATCCATGATGCTATCACAAAGGGAGTTCCAGGATATTCACGTAGCCACTGTGAAGGAATAGTGATAATTTCAAGTCAGGATGATGTATGGCTTGGAGGGGATTCTGCAGGTAGTGGTGTTTCCATGCATCTGCTGCCCTTGTCCTTCTAAGTGATTGTGGTCACAGGTTTGAACGGTGCTGTCAAAGGAGCATGAGTGAGTTGCTGCAGTGCATATTGTAGATGGTGCACCCTGCTGCCACAGTGCTTGGGTGAAGGGAGTGAAGGTTGAAGATGGAGAATTGGATTCCAATCAAGAAAGCTGCTTTGTCTTGAATGGTGTTGAACTTCATGAGTGTCCGTGGATCTGCACCTGACCAGATAAGTGGAGAATTTTCCATCGCAATCCTATAGATTATGGACAGGCTTTGGAAAGACAGGAGGTGAATTATTCACTGCAAAATTCCTACCCTCTGACTTGCTCTTGAAGCCACTTAATTTATATGGCTTTTCAGTTTCTGGTCAATGGCAACTCAAGGATGTTGATACTGGAGGATTGAGTGATTATAATTACATGAAATGATAGTTAGATTCTTGCCTTTTGGCAATGGTCATTGCTTGGCACTTGTGTGCCACAAATGTTTATAATCACTTATGAACCTAAGCTTATATGTTGTCTAAATCCTACTGCATATGGTCATTGTCTGCTTCAGTATCTGAGGAGTAGTGAATGGTGCTGAACATTTTGCAAACATCTGTGATCATCCTCATTTCTGACCTCATATGGAGAGAACGTCAATGATGAAGCGGCAGAAGGTGGTAGGGCTTAGGACAACATCTTCTGTGCAACCACCTACACCCCACCCCCACCAAGAATCCTGATATCCTGCTCTCTCTGAGTCCCCATATCTTGGCTTCATCCCACCTGAATTCTGATATCTACCTCAAGCTACTGTATGAAATATAACATGCTCATTTTAATAGGTTGGGTGATTTGTGCTGTATTCCAAGAATACTGAACAATGCAAACCAGCCAGAACTGATCCACAGACCATACATTTGATAGCCCCAGTGCAGGCAAAGCAAGAATCATATCGTAAGTAACGGGTGTCTATGAGGATGAAATTCAGCTATTAAAAATACTTTAATTATTGCATTTACATGGAAAGCCAATTTGAAAATTATTTTAAAAAGGGTTGTCTTGACTCAAGATGCCTTGTAGGCTCAAATCTAATGATCTTTGTGATAAAGTGCCATTTGTAAAATTGATATCCCATATTATCAGTTATTTCTTTTCCACTTTGTTTTGCTACATCACCTTTGCCCTCCCAAAACAAAACAATTCCTGTGCTTGGAAATTAGTCACCACCAAAGCAATCATAGCACATTTTATGTTTGGCGCAATGAATATTTATTCATTCCTATATTCAATCATAATGGCTGAGCAAAAGAATCATACTGCCAGTGACAAAAAAATAAGAATTACATTGCTGTTGATCTTTCTCTCAACCTTGCAGGTATTGATTTAGGATTAAATTTTCACATTCCAAGGGTTGAACTGTACCAAATCACCATTTTTCATGTCTGATTCTAGAGAGATATTTGAGGTGATTTGGTTGCAGAGGCATGACCTGCAAGTCAGAATCTAACTTCATGTGACATGCATAGTACCATCTGAGCTTGCTAAACTGGAACATGAAACCTGGTTAATCTTCTTCTCTACAAGATCTGAGCAATGAGACACTTTAACCTACTGCTGTGCGGGATTTACACCATGAGTTTATGATCCCAACAAACCAGATAGGTGAAACGTTCCATCAGTGAACTGTGTGTGTTAACTAATACTAAGTGGGTTTACCAGTACGACTGCTGCATTTACTTCAGTAGACCTGGATTATTGAGCTACTAAAATCTGCTTGGCTTCTCATGTCTGATCATAGTATTATAGACCAATAAAGCACAAAAGGGGGCTTTTTAGTCCTTTATGTCTATGCTGTTTCTTTGGCTGAGCTATCCAATTGCTCCACTCTCCTGCTCTTTCCCCAATTCCCTGCAGATTTTCCTCATTCAAGTACTTATCCAATTCACTTCTAAGGCACGATTAAATCTATACCCATCACCATTTCAAATTCTAACTCTTGTTTGCTGCATGAAAAAATGCTGCTTGTTACCTAATTTTTTTCTGCTACCTAGCTTAGATCTTTGCCCTTTGATTATTGATCTCTTCGTCATGCAAACTGTTTTAAAGTTGCTTAAACCCTTCATGATTTTAAGCACCTCTGTTAAATCCTTCTTGGCTTTCTCAGCTCTAGCATTAACAACACTAAGTAATTCTTCATCCATGAAACCAATCTAGTAAATCTCATGGGAACACAGAAACAGGAATAGGCGATTTGGCCCCTTGATCCTCTTGCACCATTTAATGAGTTCATAGATGCTTAGAGATATTGCTGTCAGGGCAGAATCTTGTTGACTGTAGGGGTCTCATCAGCTAGCAACGGGCCTGATGAGAGACCCAAGCTGACTGTGGAAGTCCCACTGAATGTAATGCTAGTTGGGTGACAGTGAGCCTTTAAGATCCTGGGAATGAAAGTCCTGTCCAAACGGAGCTGCCTGAGGCCCTGGTTGATGCCTGTAGGACCTCAGGATCACAGATGACCAATGAGTAAGCTATCTTGATAAAAGCTCTGAAGAACGGTCACTTGACCCAAAATGTTAACTCTGATTTCTCTCCACAGATGCTGCCAGACACGTTGAGCTTTTCCAGCAATCTCTACTTTTGTTTGCGAGTAAGCTATCTTGTTGAGATGTTAATGGTTGTTTTGGGGGAGTAGGGGTTTGGTTCTGCAATTAGGGATTGCAGGCATAGGGAGCATGAAGCTTGGAACCAAGGACCATAGGGTGAGTGGCCCTCAATGAATATGCACCTTTCCTATATCTAGTCCCTGAATCAGACACTGAATCCCTTTGATGGAGGAACCCCCAAGGTGACACGATGCCTGTACATGTTGAGGTTCACCTGTTGGGCATGCCACATGTTAACAAGCCTGCTTTCATCTGTGTTAATCCTAGCAGTGGGATGAGGTCCTTAAGTTTCTCTTAATTGTCTACTCAAGGGCCTCAATTGGTGGCTGGTTAGAAAGATTGACCATGGGCATTCCTGCCTTGACACAATACAACCGAAGGTGAGAGGGTGGTGGGGTTTGGGTAATAATGTCCTGCCTAAATAAATGTGCTTCCTGCTGCTGAGCTCATCACCTCCAGGAGCACAGAACTTCAGCCCATTTGCTTCATTTTCTCCCATCCTCCCTTTGTTTAATAAAAATCCATCAATCTGTTTTAAAATGAACATTTTATCTGGAATTAAGAAGAAAGTTTAAAACTCCTACTGCCTTTTTTGTGTAGAAGTGTTCCTAATTTTGCTCCCATAAAGTCTGGCCTTAATTTTTATATTATTGCCCTGAGTCCTAAGCTCCCCAAGCAGCAGAAATAATTTCTGCCCATCAATCCTAGCTGTTGCACAGAATTTCTTGAAAATTTTGATCAGTACCTTCTCCAAAGATTTTATATTACAAACTAAATGATGTTCAGAAGTGGACACAATGCTTCAGTTGGCTCCAAACTTTTTTATTAAGTTTTTGCAGTCTCCTCATTTTCATCTTCTATGTCATTTGTTCTCCACCAGCCCGTGCTTGCAAGCCTCTGAAACACTTGAATACACATTCTGCTATCGGAAATCATGTATTAAATAATCTGGACCCTGCTAGGATTTACAACAGAAACAAATTTAAGAGCCCTGTTTTGTGCAAACAAAAGGAATTTGCTGCTTACACCTTTTTCAAAAAAGGCCTAATTCTGCTGTATCCCATGGCAATACCCTGACCAATTGGAATCTACCTGTCTGGTTTGAGAATGAAGATTGACAATTAACTGATAATGCTGCAACTCCAGGCCAATGATAGCCCATTTCTCATGCTGTGTAAAACAGTGCCTCTTTTTTTCAATTCTGCTTCTTGCATCTTAGTTCTCAAGAGTACAAGATGAAAGGCTTCAATTTCTGATTTCTTTTTAGCAATTTTTAGTAATTGTCATTTAATGTACAAATGAGTGAGTGACTCCTTGTAACTGTACCCAGCAAGATGTTAATGCTTTTAAGAGGGGAGTAGAGAAAACTAGTAAAGAAAAATATGATTTTAAAGGGAATTCACATCATTTCAAACAGTATAACAATGTTATAATAAAATGAAATTTATATCAGTCAACAAAATAAGATGCTACACCACAAGCTTGAGTTATGTATTGAAATATCACTAAGTCATGCAGCAAGAATATTTATTTGAAATTTTGAATGTGAGGAATTATGAGGAGTAGTGAAAGAAAGTGAAATAAAGGCAGAAGATTGAATAGAGAGCAAATTCAAAGGACCACTTCTGCTCCTAATTCTTAAGTTCATAACTAGAACTTACTAATAATTCCATTATTACTTATATATTCTAAGCAATAATTATTTGAGACTTTATTTTGAGGCATTAATGGCTTAGAGCTCAGATGAGGCAAATCAACTGTTTGAGCTTTGCTTCTCCTATTTTCAGCTATTATCTGAAGCAGTAGTTTTCACATATTTCTCCGTAGGGAGTCTCTGCAAGTACTTATGCACTCTCTGGAATCCTATGTCCTTACCACAAAGAATATGTCTACTACCCAAAGGAAAGGGTGTTGTTATTCCAAAAACATCTGTTATATTAGGATACAGCAACATAAATAATGTACCAGTAAATCAACAGATACATAGAAATATAGAATGTAAAGCATTAGGCACACCTGCTTGTGATACACATGGTATACCAGACCTAGAAGCAAACCACAGATGACCTTGCAAATCACATTGGATCCCATATTCAAAACTTATGTTCAATTCCCTCAGTGTGATACTACCAACAGCATTCTTAGCCACCTGCCTCCCTATCTGAAATAGGCAATTTTTCACAAACTGTTTCCTTCTGAACTTGACCTAACATATTTCGTAGTGTTCCTGAAACTATGCTGCAAGAATATACAGTGTAAATTGGTTTAGCAAAAGAAAAACCCATGGGAAACATTGATTGTCTTTTGAAAAGTAATGTAACAGATCATCTTCTACATGTGAGGGCACAATACTCGGTTAGTGTCTGTTCAAAACCACTTTATTCACTGCATTTGTTGCCAGAACAATACAAAAGGTTAAATGGTGCAAACATAGGTTCAAGCAAAAGCAATCTTTTTCCATTTGTCTTCACCTGTCAACCGCGCCTAGGGAACAGTTAGTTGATCACGGTGCTCTTTCAGGAAATATTGTTTAAACTTGATTTGTGACTCGAGTGCAATTTTTATGCACAGTTAAGTGCTTTGATTTCTTTCCTCCTGCTGTCTCTGCATGCAGAAGTAAATTTATCTTCATTTCATGTTATAGTAATAACATTTCATAGCTCTTTCACGGAGACAATACTGCTGCAGTTATCCCACAAATACTGATGATTAAAACAAACCTTTGAATTGGAATACTCACTAGAAAAGAGCATTTTGAGAAATTTCTTTGCCTTCTAGCATCATACAGAAGCCTTCCTTTAGGATATAATGAATAAGGGTTTGTGATCCAAAAGACTAGCTACACTTTTCATTTTTACTAGTTTATACCAGGTTTGAATGACTTTCCCATAAAAAATGTTTCATTTTAAAGAGGTGCGGAGGGATGTCATGATATGTGCAAGGTCCAAAATAGGCAGCACATCCAGAGGGGTGGTCCTTGGCAATCAGGTATCATTGGCATAACTAAGTTGGGGTCTCTCATTAATGCAGTCACATATACAACCTGCATAGAGGGTGACAGTGGACGATCGCAGACAGAAGATCATACCCGGGACCACAGAAAGCCTAAAATATGAAAAACCCTACTTTGAAGGCTTCCTCTGCCTGCAGTTTGTTTCCTGACAATTCTGGCTTAATGGAGAAACCACGAGCTCTGCTTGGGCCTCTGACTAAAATAGTTGACATGGATTAACTAAGATACTTTGGGCTTAACAAAGGGTCTGTACCATGCAAAAAAATGTAGGTTAATATTTGGACCAGTTGAAAAGCAAGCAGGATTGGAGGATTTAATCACTGTTTTCAATGTCTTCTCGTTACTCCATCCGATTTCCAGTGGGTGAAGGGGAATTAAAGTCGGAATCTCAATGCCTCTACAGGGACTGTTGAGTTTGCAAACATTGAGTGGTATTTAATGGAGGTGACAGGAATCAAGGGTTATGGGGAAAAGCCAGGAAAGTGCAGTTGAGGATTATCAGATCAGCTATTGAATGGTAGAACAGACTTGATGGGCTGAATAGCCTACTTCTGCTCCTACGTCTTATGGGTCTCACTGATGGCTGGAGAACCAGCAAAGAGTCCCACTTCACCTCTTTTTAGGAAGATTCCACTGAATTAAGTGCTATTCAGGTAGTTAACTCAATAGAGATAAGCCTTATCCAGAGGAGAACATCCTGACCACCAAGAGATGCTGGCCAATCAGAAGTTGGCAGGAAAATTGATAAGCCCAGTGAAGCAATGTAGAATCCATTAAACAGTGATCAAGAAATTGGTGAAGAAATGGAAAAGAGAATATGAATGGTCTGCAAGCCCATTAGCTATGTGAAAAGGAGAAATTAGCCAATATAAATCTATTATCAGTAGGGAGAAGAGAATTGAGAATGAAGAGTAGGTGGAGAAACTAAACAATTACTTTTTTTATATAAGTAAAACAAACTACCACGGATACTGGAAATCTGAAACGAAAACAGAAATTGCTGGAAAAACTCAGCTTATCTGGCAATATCTATGGGAGCAAAGCAGGATTAAGGTTTCAAGCCTAGTGACTCTTCATCAACAGCCTCTTCAGTCACGTGAAGACCCATGGCAGAAATTCATGACCCCAAGTTAATGTTATCCTTGAATCAAGGGACAGCAAGCAATATTGGATATTTTGACAGCTCTCCAAAAATTTGTAATTATATAGCATCCTTCACAGACCATCTCATAGTTTGCAGCCAATGAAGTACTTTTGAAATATTCTAATGAATGAAATGTGATTGATCATTGGCACACAGTAAGATCCCACAACCAGCAACAACTAGATAATCCTTGATTAAGGATTAAATATTGGCAAAGATATCAGATAATTCCCTTGCTGTTCTTTGAAATGTTTGGCAACCTTTCACCTGTGCAAGACAATGGTAATGTAGCCTTAGAGGTCACATAAGATCAGTTCTGCATTTTGAAATAGCGTCAGATCTTTCATGTCCACCTGAGAGGGTAGACAAAGCATTGCTTTAGCATCTGTTTCAAAAGTCGGTACTCCCTCTGTACTGCACTGGAGTGTCAGCCTTGATTTTCATACTAATGTCTCTGAATGTGTTCTTGAACTTGCAACTCCTTGCCAACAGAGCCATGGCAGTCCAACCAAATTCTGCTGCTTGTGAGTTAACTTGCACAAAGTTCTATTCAACTTTCACCTCCATGGCTTCTAATCTAACAGCATCCTCAGTTTAAAAATTTCTATCCTTGTTTTCAAATCCTTCCATGATCTCATCTCTTCCTGATTTCTATATCCTCCTCCAGCTTTAGGAACCCTCTGAAATCTCTGTACGGCTCCAACTTTGACCTCTTGCATTTCTGATATTTTAATTGCTTCATCACGCTTCAATCATGCTTAGAAGCGGCCAAAGCCCAAAATTCTGGGAATCCTTCTCTACCTCTCTCTCCTCCTTTGGGGTGCTTTTTCAGACCGACCTCCTCAACCAAGCTTTTAACCATCTGCCTTAATACTTCTTCCTGTGGCTCAATGTCAAATTTTGTTTGATAACACTCCTGTGGACAGTCTTGTGATATTTTAGTATATTAAAAACAATGTATAAATGCAAATTATTGTAGTTCTAAGATTTTCCTTTGAAATGCTGCAATTTATTGGTACAGCCTGTGGCTGCACTGTCACCTCGTGTCACAGTGCTGATGAGTAGAAATGACTAACACAGTGGAAACAGTTTTGAAATGGAATTTGAAGTTAGATGTTAAAAATGAACTGAATGCTGTTAAGAGGGTGGTCTTTAGCATTTTTGCAACTGCTTAGGCACTGATCATTGTCCCTGATGTTTCGAGACTTTCAGGAAAAATATATCAATACGTGCAATGACCATTATAAAAATGAGTACATCTACAAGAGAAGTACAGCCGACATCAGTCATTTTGGTGTCCATAATTTAGAGGTTACAGTGGATTAAAAATTACTGTTTTTTAAAAGAAGGAACTAATTTATTAAAAATTCTGGACCAGACAATTTGTTGAGATGAATAATTGATTATATCATTGGATCCTCAATATGATTAAAATAGCTGAACTAATAGAAAAATCTATTGGCGTTCCAATTTAACAGCAAGGAAGTTAGTGAGAAATCATCTCTTCACCATTAGTATTGATTAGACCTTGCCTATAAATGAAGGGCAATCCAGAATTATCAGAACTTACACTTTATTAGATCTCTATTTGTTAAAAGTTCAAAATAATGGAAATGTCAACCTAATAAATTTAGTAGGCACCAAACATTTGAAGAAGACTTGGATTTTTGCATTTAAAGATATATTAATATACTGGAGAAGTGATAAAAGGAATTCAAACACTCAATTTCCATGTTAATATAAACAGTTCACTTTTGTCGCATCTGTCGTGCTCAAAGCTAATTTGTTTAATAATTGAAGGCTGCATATTTGATGCACCTCTCTGTTTGAAAAAGAGGACAAAGGCGAATGAGAAAGAGATTGTCACCTGTTTGATTACAGCACTGTTCACACTTCGTTCTTATGCAACAATGGGGGCAGATGTTTTTGTGAGCTTTTCATTTACATTAATTTCAATCAATCACTTGCAAGGAACTATTACTTTCACACTATGATAGTTGCAGTTAAGAGATGTGTTTGAAAAGAACAAATAGCAAATGATTGAAGAATATATATGAAATAAAGTAATAAATTTAAGTTAACAAGGTGTAGAGCTGGATGAACACAGCAGGCCAAGCAGCATCATAGGAGGAGGAAATCTTGACGTTTCGGGCC
>JAHRHZ010000029.1:27741619-27803392 GCA_024137785.1 Ginglymostoma cirratum
ACCTGTTTTTCCTCTTACCCCAAGCCACACCCCCATCTCCTATCTACTAACATCATCCCGCCCCCTTGACCTGTCCATCCTCCCTGGACTGACCTATCTCCTCCCTACCCCGCTACCTACACTCACCTTTACTGGCTCCATCCCCGCCTCTTTGACTTGTCTGCCTCCTCTCCACCTATCCTCTCCTCTATCCATCCTCTATCCGCCTCCCCCTCTCTCCCTATTTATTTCAGAACCCTCTTCCCCTCCCCCATTTCTGATGAAGGGTTTAGGCCCTAAATGTCAAGTTTTCCTGCTCCTATGATGCTGCTTGACCTGCTGTGTGCATCCAGCCCCATGCTTGTTATCTCGGATTCTCCAGCATCTGCAGTACCTTTTATCTCTCATATAAGAGCGTTGGTTTAACCTGAGACGTTACTACGCCTCAGGCAAGGGGAGGAGGTGAGAAGAAGAGTCCTTAATAGTAACCTCAGCCGATGCAGGAATTAAACCCATGCTGTTGGCATCACTCTGCATTACGAACCAGCCATCCAGCCAACTGAGCTAACCAACTCCCTTTCTATACCAGTATTCCACTGGAGTTCTCTTCCTTCTCTAATTTTTTCTCCCGACCCTCTCTTTATTCCCAGCTCCCTCATTTTTTTTTGCCAAGCTTCCCCTTAAATGTAGGAGAGTTATCTGTTTTGACCATTCCTGTTAGCACTGAGTTTTAAGTACTCTATTGTGTGAAGAAATTTCTGAGTTTTGTTTACTTGATCTATTAATAACTATCTTATATTTATGCCCTACTGCAGCAGAAGAAGGGTTAATTAAATGAGGTGGTGGGTGGTTGCCAATGCTTTTGGAACCATATAGAACCATATCAATGCCTTGTTTTGAGAGGATATAAAAAAGTTGAGGATGGGAAGCAATAAAAAGAAATAAAGAATGTACTGTCCAAGTATATATTATCTTGCAAAAACAAGAAACCCATTGTCATTTAACTCATTAACTGCACATGGTATTATGAGCTCACGAGCTACTGTTCATCTCACATGCAGTATGCACAGCTGCAATGAAGATGCAATCTGGAGTCTTCTGAGAACCAGAAAAATTCCCTTGGAATGAAGCCAGCACCAGTTTTTTTAGCAGAGAATGAATCCATTTGTGATTTTTTTTTTTGTAGCTTTTTTCTTGATGTTCAGATTGTATTGTATTTACTGACCAGTTTGCTAACCATTGAGTCATTTACTGATGGATGGCAATCGATTATACATCTTTCTCTGACAGCTGTAAATTAGGCCTGTTCACCACATCCGTGCTTAAAGAGGTTTTAAAGTAAATCTATTCTGTCAGGTGTCCAGGAGGGAAAGAGGTAGGGATATCAATCAGGTCCTCTGATTTCTGTTGTGCTGAATACTCCCGTTCAATAGTTTGATTCTGCAGATTTGTTCACCCTGTTAATTAATATACAAAATAATAGATGCCTTGCCAAAGGTAGGATGAGTCATAGAATCATAGAGTCCTACAGCATGGAGACAGGCCCTTTGGCCCAAATGAGTCCATGCCGACCAAAATGTCTATCCATGCTAACCTCATTTCCCTGCATTTGGCCCATATTCTTCTCAACCTTTCCTATCTATGTATTTGTCCAAATGCTTTTTAAATGTTGTTAATGTACCCGCCTCAACCACTTCTACTGGCAGCTCATTCCATATGCGTACCACTCGCTGTGTAAAAAAAGTTGTCCCTCACATTCCCATGTATTCTTTCCCCTCTGACCTTAAACTGATGCTCTGTAGTCCTTGATTCCCCACCCCTGGGAAAAAGACTGAGATGTTGCGAGCCGTGAGAGTAATTTATACAACCAGCTGAAAGCAGCAATTATGATGCTGAGTGTAAAACTCCATCCTTGGAGTTTACTTTCAGCAGAAAGATTGGACTTTGTAAATGTACTGCAGCCATAGTCTAGGCATTTCGCCTTTGTGGTTAACAAGTGAGGCAGTCTCTGCTCACTCTTGTTTCTTGTCTGCTTATTGCCATATGCTGTATATGAGATTATTGATTTATTTTAAGTCTTGCTGTTCTCTTGATTTGGATAATGCTGTCACTTGAAATCTTTACATAAAGTGCACAAGATTGGGAATTCAGGCACAAAATTAATTAATGAGCATTGTGCAAATAATTAAATCTCGAAATTTGTCAGATGGAGCACCTGAATTAGGGAGAACAGTACTGCTTGTGGAAAATAGAGAAGCAAGAAGTAGAAACAGTACAGCTAGTTGTTTCCACGGCTTGAAGTTGCCATTTCTACTCATCCATTTTATTTTGTACACACATACTTCTTGTTAAGAGGATTTACCTCCTGTTGTCACATTGTTATATTACCTTTTAGGTTAACATTTGACGTTGTAACTTTATTGCAAAATCATTCATAATTGAATTGCTCTATACAAACAGTAGTGTTGCAAATCATTTAAAACTGTTTTGCGAGAAACTTTATTTAGCACTTTTTCTTAACACAGTTGGCATATTTACACTGTCCTTGCTTGCTTCAGACGGCTGTCAGTAAAGAATCAGGAAAATGGCCATAGTAGCAACATTTCATTTTAGTTCTGTGAGTGTTGCTGAAATCCAGCATTTGTTGCCCATCCTTCTTTGCCCTTGAGAACATGGTGGTGCTGAGCTACCTCCTTGAATTGCTGTAGTCCATGTGGTTGAGGTAGGGTCCAGAAGAGATTTACGGCATGTTGCCAGTTTGAGTTATAAAGAAAGGCTGGATAGGCTGGGACTTTTTTTCACTGGAGCGTAGGAGGTTGAGAGGCAACCTTATAAAATAATGAGGGGTATAGGTAAAGTTAACGGTAGATGTCTTTTCCTTAGGATGGTGGATTTCAAGACTAGGCACAGTTTAGTGTGAGAAGAGAAAGATTTAAAAAAGACATGAGGGTCAATTTTTTTACACAGGGCGTGGTTTGTGTGTGGAATGAACTTGCAGAGGAAGTGGCGGATACGGGTACAATTACAACGTTTAGAAGACATTTGGAAAAGTACATGAATAGGAAAGGTTTGGAGGGATATGAACCAGGAGCAGGCAGGTGGGACTGGTTTGGTTTAGGATTGTGGTTGGCATGAAATGGTTGGATAGAAGGGTCTGTTTCCGTGCTGTATGACTGTATGATACATCACCGGTGTCGTATCACTGGTGACATCAATTTGTAGAACGGGCTTGTGTTTATCAGCATGCTGATTTACCATGAGCATTGATACTGAAAAACTGATGTTGAATTTGTTTTAATAGAAAATGGAGCAATGCGATGAAATATAAACTTGTTTCAGCTATTGAAACAAAACTGTAGAAACCTGCTCCAACTTACACACATTAGAGGCAAAATGATCAAGAAGATACAGTTGGACAGCATTGTTTAAAATTTTCAATACTTCTGGATGAAGAAACATCTCCATAGGGTGATTGGTTGTGGCATGGTTAGTACTGACAGGGGCCACTTAAACTCCAGCTTTTTGGAAACATTGGTGTTGATGTGTTCCCAACTTTCATTGTGGCTATGAAGACTTTACTGGCTACTTTTGGGTGTACTGTGTTTTCTTACCTTGCAGAACAGTTCTACAATTGCTTCCTTTGATTGATATTGGCTTTTGACAGTGCAGGACACAGTAATTAATATTTTTACTTTAGAAAGAAAAACATTATTTTGAAAGAAGAAGTATAGTGCGCCAAATATATCTGAAGGTTTGGGGACTTCCCAATCTCAAAATATTGTTTTTCCAAAAAAGGCAGCGCTGACATGATTGTTTATGGTGAGAAAAATGTGTTCTAAACTGTTTAGAAGCAATTTGATGTGCTGAGTTCCACATGAGCAGCTCAGCTATTTAGAGGAAGAATGTTCATTTATAGAAGACATTGTCACATTCTTCGCAAACATTCCAAAACACTTGTGCTGTGAAATCACTATGGTTATGTTGATAAGCAGCAACCATTTTGTAAACAGCAAAGTTCTGCAGACAGTAATGATATAGCTGATCAGTTAATCTACAGGAGCACTGGTTGATGGAGGGAGGTTGGACTCTTTGCTGCTTTCCTTGGAACAGTGGCAATGGAATCTTCAGAGATCCCAGGAAACATTGGAATGGACAGTTACACAGCACTATCGACAACAAAAACAAAGTTGCTGGAAAAGCTCAGCAGGTCTGGCAGCATCTGTGGAGGAGAAAACAGAGTCAACGTTTTGGGTCCGGTGACCCTTCCTCGGAACTGGAAGGGTCCGCAGTTCTTTTGGTTTTTGTTTAGCACTAGCAACAATGTCAGCTAAGGTTATCAGTTCAAAACTGCAATCTAGGGAGGATGAATTGGGGCAAGGGACCACTTCAGGTCTTGTGCTTTGGGAAGCCTGCACTGTTACCACAGGCACCTGCAGTGACTTGGAGACCTTTGTTTGCAGATTGGAAGGAGAAGCTGGAGAGCCAAGCTCTTGTGATAGCTTGAGGAGTGCCCACACAGTATAATTTGTCCCTGGCCCTGCAGCTCTCTTAAGGATGGCTCCGGGAACTGGAATACTAGCAACTGAGATAAGACAGCAATCACTCTATCTGCATAAACTATGTATGTGATTACTGAAATATTAACTGCTACACGACACCTATATGCTTTTTCACCTATCCAGATGGGACAACTATGTGCTAACTGCAGTTAAGTATGAAGGGAGTAGATAACTAATGTACAGTAAGCAAACTTCTGGTTTTCTAAATTGGGATGATGTTAATTGATAACAATCTTCTAAACCCATCTGCAACTCAGCAATTCCAATGTATTTCACATCTCGCACATTAAGCAAGCTTTGAATTTCTGTTACACCAAGTATTGCAAAGTTTCATAATCTCCATGCATTTCAAAACCCTGATGCTCTGAGTGTGAACTTGATTAGATGTGAAACATGTGAGCACTTAAGAGATGCATATTGACCAGGTACCATTTGGAATCTCATTGCTTTGGATTGGTCCATCGGCCATAAATGGGAAAGACTGTTGTGGGAAAGAAAACAAGGATGGAAATGGTGCTGAAGAAATTCATTGGAATGGGGAGGAGGTGTGTTGTTCCTGTATTTATTGATAGAATTACCCTGCATTGCCATATTTAACAGTAGCACTTCTCTTAGTTCACTCAGTATTCTGAGGAGTTCCAAACATTAGCAAAGGCTCCACCCCGAATCTCAATAATTTATTCAACTCTTAGAATTTAGCTTGATCTGAAAATGTAATTCTTTCACTTTAGAGAAGCTCTCAAAGATTTAGGGGACTTTTTTTTAAGAATGATGAGATTCCCCATCTTGAGGAATGTTTGTAATGCAGAGAAATAGCAAAATTCAGGTGATCATCATGGGGATTTCCTGGCAACCAGGGATCTCAGGCAAGCTCTTTTGCACTGAAATCTGCAATTTCACAGGAAGTGATTGACCTTTAGCACAAAAATCCAGTGCCCGCGCAAAACAGCATTGTTCATCACATTACACCAGCATGAATCACAGTGGTCACCTTTCTGAGTCAGTTGTTTGTACACATGCATATTTATTCAAATTGCAGTCTCACTGGCGTTTTCTCAGCCCTATAAAGGCAGCTAATATTGGGTGTAATCTTCCAGGCCCAGAGACATTGAGCCTGAAAGCCCAAAGTATATGTATTTAAGGAGAACAGTGACAGAGTTCTGGTCTGCCACTTTTCCACCCCACTGCTAATTGAGGCCCTTAAATGATCATTTAACAATGACTTAAGGGCTGCTTCCTGCCCCTGGTCAACTACTTCAACAGCAGGCAGGACAAAAAACAGTAGTCTACCTGATGCTGAACTAATGTAGGGGTAGGCTGCCAGCTTGGGCGTTAGAGTCACTCGAACTGCAGTAATTTGTGCATGATTGAGAGACTTAACCTTGGACAGAGGTTGGCTGCTGACCACCCCTTACCCCGTTTATGATTCCTACTCCCTCTCTTCATATCCCACAATCAGAACATCCCTCCTCCTAGAATAGCACTTAACTTTCCCTTGAGCAATCCTTTCTGCTGTGTGTTGGAGTTCCCAACAGCAGCCTGGGACTCCGTCATGGTGTCACCCAGTTGTGGAATTGAAGGCCTCTGATTGGCCAGAAGCTCCAAGAGGGCAGATCTTTCCAATGTGAATTTCTAATTCCAGTAGGAAGCCTTCCAGCAGCCAGTCAGTTACCTGATTGGCAAATGATCTAGCAAGCTAAAGTTTAGCCTCCTGCGAATTCTCTCACTTTCAGATTTGGCTTGAAAATGGAAAGATATTCCAATAGTTCTTAAATTTGCTAGGAAGAGAGGGCTTCTTCATCAATCCAGGAATCCTTCACCTTTATGTCCTGCAATTATATGATTCAGGTATAGTATATGTTAATCCTCGAACCAGTAGCAGCAATCATTTTAATAGCATTTGATGCAAAGTGGTTATTACGACTCTTGCTGGAAGGCTGTTGCACAATGCCAAGGTATTTACAAGAATGGAGTTAACTGAGCACTGTAAAGTTTTAACTCCATAGCATATGTGTGTTTCAGAAAAATGCCTTCCCTCCACTTGAAAAGCATGGCTCCCTGTCATATGGAGAATGCTGCACAAGAGACCATTTCCAGGCAGCAGATAAGTTTGGGAGGAGTTGGCAGAAGTTGAGGACAGAGCTAGATGATCGGGGACACTGGGATGGTGGTCAGTCAGAGATAACCAGAAGGGGAAAGCAGGTTAGCTTGGCATGTGGGCTAAAGCATTCAAACTCCTCCTGGCTCAGAAGCAATGGTGCAAAGAGACCTTACTCTCCTATGCAGCAGTCTATGTCTCCCTTTAGCTGTTAGAAGAGCATTTTGAGTTCAACTAGGAAGTGGCTGTTTCCTTAAGAACTTCCAGGTCGAGAAACCTCTCTATTCTTCTCAATGCCTTTTCCATTCTGAGATTTGATGATTGACCAGTGCAAGACATATTTCTGGGTCTTCGCACAGATGAATAGTTTCAGCCCTTGATTTCATCCTTACCCTTCATCCTCATCATTACATTGTGTCCTTCTTTGCCTGCATTTTCATCCATTACGTTTAATTTTTGCAGAGCATAATGCCAATCTTGTCACACCTAAATAACATGACCACAATGTGACTATTACTGCAAATCTCTAATGGGGTTTTTCTTCACATGACCAACTTGATCAAATTCCACTCTTTTCATGTTTCTCATTTTCATGAAATGATCTAAATCCCCTTTAAAATAATTTATATTCTCTGATTCAGCCGTAGATTGTTGCAGAGAGCAGCTGTCTAAAGAACATTTTCTGTCCTCACCGGAATCATAATCAGCCTTCATCACTTCTCTTTTCTCCTCTGCTGGTTCAAGGCCCTCTCAATAATCATTATTCTTATTCAGCCAATTTCCAACAAACATCAGTGGGATCATAATTCTCTTTTGAAGTCCAATTTTTACATGTGTATTTTGTTGTTGATCAAACTTCCTACTTTTTTATCACCGGGTGAGAAACATAAGAACAGGAGGAGGCCATTTAGCCCTTCAAGCCTGCTTCTCCAATCAGTTAGATCATGGCTGATCACCTATATCAACACTACTTCTCACACTAGCTTCATATCTCTTGATTTCATTAATCTCCAGAAATATATCAAATTCTGCCTTGGTCCTGCAGAATGAAGGAGCATTCCCGGCATTGGGGTGGAGAACTCCAAAGATTCACCACCCTCTGAGTTAGGACATTTCTCACCATCTCAGTTTTAAATGACCTGCTTTTTATTCTGAGATTATACCGCCTTGTCCTAGATTGACCAGCCAGGGGAAATCTATCAACTTTGCATGTTTTGTTACAGTTTTGTAACTTTCAATGAGATCACCTCTCATTCTTTGAAAGTCTAGCACAATCTCCTCAATCTCTCCTCTAAGACATTTCTGCCGTTATCGGATTTAACTTTAGTTAACTTCAGTTGCACTCACTCTAAACAAGTACATCCTCACCTAGATAAGAACACCAGCTTGACTTTGTACTCGTGTGGAAAAATAACTTCTTAATGTTGTTAAGCACACTTTTGAAATTAGATAAATAATTGAAGGAGAAAAAGTTGCTGGGTTATGTGCCAAGAAAGTTGGACTAACTAGATTCCTCTTCAAAAAAGCTGATGCATACTTAATGGGCTGAATGGCTCTCATCAGTGCTATGCATGTTTATTATGTGTAACCTTTACCATCGGTTTATTGGACTTCATAGTACATCTTTAATTCTGATTCATTTTACTTCAAAGTCAACTTTTAACCATTTTTTTGTCGTTAACATTGGTGCAATCACCTTGGCATTTTTAAAAAATCTGTATTTTAACTTTAATCAGTTTTCCCTTTTCACATTTTTGAGAGTCATCCTTTTTAATTGCATTTGTTCATGGGATTTAGGCATTGCTGGCAAGACACAGTATTTATTGTCCAGCCCTAATTGTACCTCTTGAAATATTGCAGTCCATGTGGTGTATGTGCACTTGTTATTGTGTACAATCTTCAAATTATAATCTTAACAATCTTAATTACGATCTCAAAAATCCTTATTTTTAATTACAAGGCAGCAAGTACAGAAACTATCTGTTACATATTTAAAATTCTAAAGTAATTAGAGAATGTGGGAACTACAAAAAAAAACCTGGTGTCCACATTGTTATATGGTAATTTTAAGAAATTGCATACCTCCCACAATATTTATGCCATAATTTTAGTGTCTCCAAGAACATGAACGAAGAACTCCATGAAGAGGACCATGTCATAACATTATCCTGAAATGGAAATTAGTAGTTCGTATTTTGTTGTCCAAGCTGTATAATAGTCATTAGAGTAAATGAACATCGGGACTTTTGATATGTGAAAGGGGAACCAGTTTTAAAGCCATAGTAATTTACGACACAGGTAAACAACATTTGGCACATCAATTTATGCAGCCTGTATATATTTACATAGCACCTTTATGCAATAAAATGCTCCTAGCTGTTTCACAGGCAAGTTAAAAAATAACATTAGACATGAAGCCTCTTGGGGAGATATTACGTGAAAGACAACATGCTGTCATCATTGCTTCTCCTACCCATTCCAATGATGCATATCAAAGGCTTTGAAACAATGGTTCAGTCTGTGTTTTATAGAACATACCAACTGCAATGTTACCTGTTGTTTCTCCCAATGTTTTCACATCCACTGTTGATCTTTGCTGCACAACTCTATTGAACCAATGATCGCATGTTCAACTGTCAGTTGAGATGTTTCTCAAAGCATACACAATACAAATATACAGTAAAAGTGAACAAGTATTCACACTGCAATAATAATGTTATTTTAAGTGTATGGTTACATTGGAATTTTCCTCTGGATCATAAAATCATTAAATTATTTTTCTGTTTAAGGAGTTATAGTTTGTTACCGTTGTAAGTATAATGTTAGTGTCTGAATACTTTTGGTCATTCGAATTGCCATGTGATTGGCCCAGTTGTTTCACAATTATGTATTCAGTGATTAGTTTGTTTTGTTATGTTGTTTCATTATAATTATCTGCATTAGATAGTGAGTTGTTCATTCATTGGCGAATATTTCTAATAATGAACAGAATTGAAGCCTTCTCTAGGGAAAACAGATAATATGTTCCAAAGAAGGGCCACTGGATCGAAATGTTGACTCTATTTTCTCTCCACACATGCTGCCAGACCTACTGAGTTTCTCCAGCAATTTCTGCTTTTGTTTGACAGGATGTTTTTGTTTGGGAAGGTGGCAGTCGTTGAAAGATCTCGTATAATACCCAAAATTTTAGGAGCACAGTTCAGTTTGTTTGTTTCTATGTATATTTAGGATTTATGTTGCTCCTGGTTCAGCAACAGCTTAACTTTAAAATTCTCATCTTGGTTTTCCACTTCCTTTATGGTCCCACCCTTTCTGACTTCCATAATTTCCTCCAGCCCTACAATTCTCCAAAATATCTGTGCATCTGTAATTCTGGCATATTGCATATCCCTAATGTTATTGCCATGAGAACCAGTGAAGGATTTTTGCCTAAACATTAATCACCAATTCCAGAAGCTGGAATTGTTCTAATTCCCCATTTCACTGTTAATGGCTGTACCTTCAGGCACCAAGGCCACATGCTGTGGAATTTTCACCTTGAACATCTCTCTCTTGCCTGTCCTTTGTCCTCCAAAATGCCTCTTAAACCCAAAGCTACCAGACTGAATTGCTGGTCATCTGACCTAATATTTAATTATACAATTTTCCAGTGAACTGTGTTTGGTAACACTCCCATGAAGCTTTGTGAGACATCTTACTTTGTTCAAGTGCAATTTAAATGCAAGTTTATGTTGCTTGTTACCCACGTGCTGGGACTAAGTGCTGCCTTGAATCAAGCTCTTAAACATACTGCAAGGTAAATTCTGTTTGGCTATCTGAGAGTTATTTAATTGAGAACTAATTTTTCACTTTTTTGGTACACAGAGAGTCTGTACAGTTTTATTTAGTGGTCTTTCTATGAGAGCAGTTGCACTCTAATTAAAACAAACTGACAGGACAAAGAGATTGTACTTCTAAGTATGTGGTTGAACCAAGTCTTTAGAGTAAGAAAAGAAACACTATTTAGAAGGAGAAAAATAGGACATGTACTGGAACTTTTTAAAAACATAGAAATGCACTAGAATATAGAGCAGTTCTTCATCATCTGGAATTGGAGATTAATGCTTAGGCAGAGACACTTCACTGGTCCTGATGACAGTTAATAATATAGCATAGTATACCTAATTTTTCCTTTTCTAAATGTTGGTTTATTTCCAGCAATTTTTTTTATTTCCAATGCAGTTAAATAATGTCTATTGTAAAGAGGACAACTTGTATACCCAATTAAATGGCATTATACCAGCTCATTTGCAAAACTGTTAATATTTGTCATTGTAAATAATTGTAAAGAGAGGTAAGTTTCTAAATTACCAATGCCAGTTAGTGAATCTTGACAAAGCAAAGAGAGGGATTACGTCTTTCTAGAAATAAACGTGCAATCAAACAGTAATTTTCACATGAGGGAGATGGTGATGCGATGGTAAGGTCACTGGACCAGTACTACAGAGACCCAGGCTAATGCTCCGAGGACATGAGCTGAAGTCCCATCATAGCAGCTGGTAGAATTTAAATTCAATTAATATATCCGGAATTATAAGTTGATCTCAAAAATGATGACCATGACAGTTAACATTGATTGTTGTTCATGAGTAACCAGTCATCCTGGATTTTATAGGACTGTTCTGTAACTATGTCACAGAACATTTTTTCCCATATTTCCAGGACATCAACTTGGAGACTAATCAAATATTTCTTCTAGTCTCTCACGTGAAAATATTTGATTTTCTAGACGTGCCTGTGGCTTCCTCTATGGCCCAGACACCAGCTCTAAATCCCAGGTCTCATTCCAGGACCAGGACCAGCTTCAGCTCATTTTACTCCAACTCCCCAAGACTGGTTTCACTTATCACCCCCTCACTCTTCTAAACTCCAGTGGATACAAGCCCAGCCTGTCCAATTTATCCTGATAAGATAACCCACTCCTTCCAGGTATCAGTCTGGTAAACATCACATCCTCTGAACTGCTTCATCCCTAAACAAGGAAACTAAAACTGCACATCATATTCGAGATGTGGTCTCATTCAATGGCTTGTAGAACTGGAGCATATCATTCTGAAATAATTGCACAGAGGCCAGTATGCAGTCAGCAGGTCACCCTTTATTCACATATGCACAGTACACTGGCTATAGCCAGCCAGCTCGGAGTCAATCCCTGGAGTGAGGAGATTCTGAATCTCTTGTTTATTTTTTTTCTCTCTTTTTAATAAAATAATAGCACAGAGGGCGGTATTCCATCACCAAGTGACCATTTGTTTATGTGTGTACAGAATACTGGCTGTGGCCAGCCAGCTTGGAATCAGTCCCTGAAGTGAGGAGACTCTGAATCCCTTGGTGTTTCTTTTTGTTAATCTCCTATTTATACCTGTCGCTCAGGGCTCCCTGATTGGCCCAATTTAACAGCCCCACTTAAGGATTCCATAGTCAATGAGATCCATCTGGTTCCAGTCACTACCCATTCTTTCTTTAATATGCAAGTAAAGGTTCATTAGCTTCCTTGATTATGGGCTGTACCTATAGACGAACATTTTGTGACTCATCCACTAGAACAAATAAATTCTTCTGCACTTCTAGAATTCTGCAGTCCTTTCCATTTAAGCAATGGTTTACTTTTTCATCCTGTTGCCAAAACGAACACCTTCACATTTTCCCACATTATACTCCAGATATTTGCCCACTTATTCTGTGTTAGTCTGCAGCTTCCTTATGTTTTCTTCACAACATATTTTCCTACCTAGCCTGCTGTCATCAGTGAATTTACCATACCTTTACTGCCCTCACCTAAGTTATTAATGTAAGTTGTAAGAAGTTGAGGCCTCGGTATAGATGCCTTATATCCTGCCAATCAGAAAAAGATGCATGTATGCATACTCACTGCTTTCTGTCAATTTTCCAGTCTTCTATCCATGTGGTTATGTTATTACTCATACCATGTGTTCATATTTTCCACAATAACCTTTGATGTGACACCTTATCAAATGCGTTATATAAACTCATATACAGTATGTCTACAGGCTTGCCTTTATCCACAGTACATCACTCCTTTAACTGCAATGAATTGGTTTAAAATGACTTCCATTTGACAAAACTATGCTGTCTCGATGATTCCTTGGTGAATTCACTATGCCAAACCCTCAGCCAATCAGATTTAACTTGTTGATCAATCCACACCTGTTTCTCATGCAGCATAAATTTTGGTCCTTTTACAATTTGGCATTCTTGTATCTGTCCTGATGAGTGTGCGATGAAGAGCTTTGACAACATAACTTTTTTCAACAATAATCAAAAATATATGAAGTGTATTTTACACAGAATATACAACACAGAAAACAGGCCCTTTGGACCAGTTACAATCCTGGTATTAATACTCCTCAAGAGTCACCTCTTCTAACAATAACTAACATGACTACAAAATTTTAATGCACAATGAACACATACATGTACTCTTACAGAGTAAGTCAGCCCCATTGTAGTATGATTGAAAAGTTTGTACTAAATATTTTGTGTTGAGTCATCAGAGCTGGTTTCAGTTTTGTTTTCTTGTCCCACAGGTCTAGTTGATTCTGTCCGTAACTTATTTATTGAAACCACAGCTATCTATTTCGAAATGGATGATAAAAGTGGCTTGAAGACCACCAATAATCTGTTGTTATATCTAATTGATACCTTACATAACATGCTGACGCATACATCCAGTGTTGTCCGCTCTGCTTTGCAGGTAAGAACAGGGCCTGAGTGGCCATCTGTTTCCAGATTTTTATTAGTCCTAGATTTAGTTCATATTTTTCTCCCCTTCAGTAATTTGTTTTGCTGTTTCTTCTTGGGTTTTCTTAGTAAATAAAAGGCATGGATACTCTTTTCCCAGCTTATTGGACAATGGGCAAGCAATGCCAAGTATAGTTTGCCTTTGTTTGTCTTCATTGCTGTGGGGCAGGGCATATCCCAACCATAATGTTTCCCAGAATTCTTGATTAGAATCAAAGAGTTGATAGGATAAACCAACAGTATCAGGAGAGAAGAACCCTCCTTAGAATCTCAAATGTTGAACAGAATATCCATCAGAATTATCTAGTTATGAAAACAAAGAATACAAATAAATAGTCGGTACCAATGGGAAGGGACGGTGGCTCAATGGTTAGCACTGCTGCCTCACAGCGCCAGCAACCCGAGTTCAATTCCACCCTTGGATGACTGTCTGTGTGGAATCTGCACATTCTCCCCCTGTCTGTGTGGGTTTCCTCCGGGTACTCTGGTTTCCTCCTACAGTCCAAAGATGTGCAGGTTAGGCAGATTGGCCATGCTACATTGCCCATAGTGTTCAGGGATGTGTAGATGAGGTGGGTTATAAGGGGATGGGTCTGGGTGGGATGCTCCAAGTGTCAGTGTGGACTTGTTGAGTCGCAGGGCCTGTTTCCACGCTGTAGGGGTTCTGTGATTCTATGAAAACACAAAATGGGAGTCATCGTCTATGTTTTATGTGAGGATCCCTCTGTACCACAATGGAGAGAGTATTCGTTGATGGTTTCATTGATTCATGGGATGACCTATGAAGAGTGATTGAGTAGAATGGGCCTGTACTCTTTGGAGTTTAGAAGAATCATTGGTTTGACCAGATTGTAATACCAAGCTTAATCTAGAACGTGCATCTACTAAGGTAAAAGTTTCTGCCTGGGTAGAGAGTTCAGGTAAATGGTACGTCATCTGAGGATCCTGTGTCAGCATCCTCAGAGGTGGTGCATGAGGTGGAGCACTAGGAAGCTGTTTCCTGTTCTTACTTTTTGACTTACTGCAAGAGCCTGCAGTAGAATGCAAAAAACATTAGCTGATGTATATACACCTTGTGCCTTACAGAAATAGGGTGGCACGGTGGCTCAGTGGTTAGCACTGCTGCCTCACAGCGCCAGGGACCCGGGTTCGATTCCAGCCTCGGGTGTCTGTCTGTGTGGAGTTTGCACATTCTCCCCGTGTCTGCGTGGGTTTCCTCCGGGTGCTCCGGTTTCCTCCCACAGTCCAAAGATGTGCAGGTTAGGTAAATTGGCCGTGCTAAAATTGCCCGTAGTGTTCAGGGAGGTGTAGGTTAGGTGGGTTGTTGGGGGGGGGTGGTGGGATGCTCTGAGGTTTGGTGTGGACTTTTTGGGCCGAAGGGCCTGTTTCCACACTGTAGGGATTCTATTCTAAAATGCCCACATCCCACAAAAGAATACAGGAAGAAAAAAGACATGTCCGTAGAGGTTTGAATACGCAGTGTTTTATGCAAATGGATACTAAAAGGTCAGCACAGGATGTTGTCTGACATCATATCTTGTAACTATAAATTCAAACTCTCCAGTTCTGCCTTGAAAATGTAGAAAAAAAAACAGAAACAAAGTGGGAAGAAATATCAAGAATATTACTTGTACTCTTAAACCAAATGCTTGCAATCCTGTTCAGCCTAACTGGCCACAGATCAGTGACAAAGTACAAAACAGTGTGGGGGTGATGAAGATATATAGCCCAGTAATAATGCAGTGCTGAAGGGCATATTGTTGTCATTATCTGAGAATGCTGAACTGCCACACATTCTTCAGCCAGTAACTTTCTAGCAATGAAAAGTGACATTATTGTATTCCAATTACATCTGCTGGCTTTGAGCAGTCAATATGTGGTGGACTCATAACATTCATTCTTGGCCCCTCGAGAATCACATTCATTGGAAATTCAACTAATAAGGGTGCAAGCTACAAATTAATTCTACGAACACAGATATTTGATGTAAATGCTGCAGCCAGAAGCTCTGTGGAATTATTCCAGTCTCCCATAATAATTGCATAAATGGTTGAAATTGGCTATTTGTACCATTTCTTCTATTCTCCCACTTAATTTATGATGGGAACCAGCACAACCGCTTGGTAGATTGAAAGCTAGTATTTCTGCTTCAGTCTTTTAGAAAGGAACTGGCACATAACATAGTTGAATTCAGCCTCTTGTCCAGTCATGATACTGTACATGGGACATGATTAACTGTAGCACAAACACACTTTGCTGGCAAAAGGCTGCCTTCTGTGTGTATCTATTTAAACTGCATAAATCCTGAATTAACAACGTTCTCTTGAAGATCCAGTTAAAGGTAGTAGTAATGCCTTCACCATAGCATACTAGAATATAAGTCTTACACTAAACATTTCACAGTGAAAACATGATCTACCAGCCTGCTCCTGTTTCACCTCATTGCCACCCACCAAAACTTCGAAGTTATCAAAATCCATGATAAGCCTTTGAACAACGTGGTCCATTTTCCATACCTTGGGAGGCTGCTGTCAACAAGGGCAGACACTGACGCCAATGTTCAAAAAATTCCCTCCATATCTGGATCAACCTAGTGAACCTTCTCTGGACTGTCTCAAATGCCAATATATCTCTCTTTAGATAAGGGGACCAAAGCTATTCACAGTATTCCACCTGTGGTCTGGTCAATGCCTTGTATATTTTTAGCAAGACCTCCCAATTTGTATACTCCATTCCCTTTGAAGTAAAGGCCAACAGTCCATTTGCCTTCCCTAATACCTGCTGTACTTGGATGTAGCTTTTGTGATTAATGCGCAAGGACTTGCAAATCCCTCTGTGCTACAGCTGTCAGTAGGTTTACCCCATTTAAGTACTCTTCACCTCTTCTATTTTTCCAGCTAAAGTGCATAACTTCACATTTCCCATATTACTCCATCTGCCAAATTTTTGCTCACTCACTTAACCTGTCTGTATTCCTCTGTCAATTCCTTGTGTCATCCTCACTACTTTCCTTCCCACCTGTTTTTGTATTAATGCAAACTTGATGATAGAACATTCATTTCTGTCATGCAAGACACTAATATATATTAGGAATAACAGTGACTCCAGCACTGATCTCTGTGGCACTCCACTAGTTACAGGTTGCCGGGTTGAAATTGCCTTTTATCCCAAATCTCTTCTTCTATTAGTTAGCCAGTCCTCTGCCCATGCTAATATGCTACCCCAAACCAATGGGCTTTTATTTTATTAAGTCACCTAATATACAATACCTTATCAAATGCATTTTGGAAATGCAAATATACTGCATCTACTGGATCCCTTTTACCTATCATGTTTGTTATCTTCTCAAAGAACTGCAGTAAATTTATCAAGTATGCTTTCCTCTTCATGAGGCCATACTGACTCAGCTTTGATTATATTATGAATTTCAAATGCTCTGTTCTTACAACCTTTATAATGGACTTGACATTTTCCCAACAATGGATGTAAAGCTAACAGGTCTTTAGTTACCATTTTTTATCTCCCTCACTTTTCAAATAAAGTTGTTACATTGACAGTATTCCAATTGTCTGGGACTTAAGACCATAAGACATGGGAGCAGAAATTAGGCCATTTGGCCCAACCAGTCTGCTCCGCCATTCAATCATGGTTGATAAGTTCCTCAATCCCATTCTCCCGCTTTCTCCCCGTAACCCTTGATCCCCTTGATAATCAAGAATCTATCTATCTCAGCCTTAAATGTACTTAATGACCTGGCCTCCTCAGCCTTCTGTGGCAGTGAATTCCATAGATTCACCACACTCTGGCTGACGAAGTTTCTCCTTATCTCCATTCTAAAAGGTCTTCCCTTTACTCTAAGGCTAAGATCCTCGGGCCGCAGTCTCTCCTACCAATGGAAGTATCTTCCCAACATCCACTCTGTCCAGGCCATTCAGTATTCTGTAATCTAAGGATTCTGGAAGAATAAAGCCAGTGCATCCCCTATCTCTTCAGCTACTTCCTTTAAAATCCTAGGATGCAACCCATCAGGTTCTGTATTTTGGGTGATAATCTGTTGCACTTCTTGTTAAATTACTTTTACATCTTAAGGTTTCCCTTAACTCAAAGGCTTGTATCAGTTTATAGGGCTCTCTGCCTTTGCCATTCTTGACTTGGCTGTTGTCAATCTATATTAATTTCTCTGATTGACTTCCCCTTTCCCCTTGTAAGAAAGCAAATCCCCTCAAGTGACCATAGTGATGTAAGGAAATTACTGTGGGTAGAATCATATGGCACCGAGCAATCCTTTGTGAAGACACTGCCTTACATGACCATCAAGGCATGCTACTGTTAGCACAGTATCATGGTACAGTTGCAGGCAGTGCATTACTTTATGAAATAGTCATAATCATAGTCACTGTTGCTAAATGGACAAGCTCAACAGCTGAATGGACACAGCTAACTCCCATCATTACCAACTGAATGATTCACTAAATAACCTGTTCTGTATGGTAGGTTGAGCTAGAATTGTTGGCTAAGATCCTGCAGGATTTCTTGCTCCTCTTCAAACAGGATTTCTCATGCCAACGGTGCTGGTGGACAGCAACTCAGTCTAGTATCTCAATCAAGTGATGTTTTATATAATTCAGGACCTGTGTTTCTGGATCAAAATCCTGAAACTTTGTTTGTAACATCCCTGTGGATCACCTTCTCCCTGCAATAGGTCAGATGTTGTTAAACTTGAAAGGATGCAGAAAAGATTTACAAGGATGTTGCTGGGATTGGAAGGTTTGAGCTATAGGGAGAGGCTGAATAGGCTGGGACTATTTTCCCCATAACGTCAGAGGCTGAAGGGTGATTTTATAGAAGTTTATAAAATCATGAGGGGCATGGATAGGGTGAATAGCCGAGATCTTTTTCCCAGGATAGGGGAGCCCAAAACTAGAGGGCATAGGTTTCAAGTGAGAGGAACCAAAGGGACAACTTTTTCATGCAGAGGGTGGTGTGTGTACTGAACGAGCTGCCAGGGGAAGTGGAGGACGCTGGTACAATTACAACATTTAAAAGGCATCTGGATGGGTATATAAATGGGAATGGTTTAGAGGGAAATAGGCCAAACGCTGGCAGAAAGAACAAGGTTAATTTAGGATACCTGGTCAGCACGGACGAGTTGGACCGAAGGGTCTCTTTCCATGCTAAATGACTCAATGACTCCACTAGAAGGACTGCAGCAGTTCGAGAAGGCAACCCACTGCCTCCTGCTCCAGGGTAATTAACAATGGGCCAAAATGGTGGCTTTGTCAGCAACACCTATAGCCCATGAATGATTAAAAAAAATTACATTAAAGTATAGCCCATGATTGGGCTGGAGGTGATATTTTTTAAAGTTATTAAATGCTAGAGGAAATATCCTTAATATAACCAACAGTGAGGAAATCAAGGTGTGTTGCAGGTACTCGAAGAGGTAAACCAGCTTCACTTGATATAAGAAAAAAACCGAAAGAGCTGCAGATGCTGGAAATCAGAAACAAAAACAAAAAATGATGGAAAAAACTCAGCAGGTCTGGCAGCATCTGTGGACAGAAATCAGAGTTAATGTTTCAGGTCCAGTGACTCTTCCTCTGAACTTCTTTCCACAGATGCTGCCAGACCTGCTGAGTTTTTTTCCATCATTTTCTGTTTTTTTTACTTGATATTAATACGTTTCCGTTGGAGGGCTGATTGCATGTAACGTAACTAGGCAAATGGTGACAGACATCAATGTAGATCTAAGTTAAAGAAGATATATGAAGACATTCATGTGAAGTGAAAAACAGACTTGTGGAAATACAGGATGGTGAAGCCAGAGGAGTTTTAATGATGGACTATAGCATGTAATGATACTTACATCAATCATGGGCTTCATGTTAATGTAATTTCATTTTTGTTCATGGGCTATAGATGTCACTGGCAAAGCCACCATTTTTGCCCGTCCCTAATTACCCTGATGAAAGAGGCAGTGAGTTGCTTTCTTGAACTGCTGCAGTCTTTCAGGTGGAGGGAGATCCACAAGGATTTTAAGGTCAAAGTTTCAGGATTTTGACCTAGCAACAATGAAGGAACAGTGATACTGTTCCAAGGCAGGATGGTGAGAGACTTGGAAGGGGACTTGCACGTGATGGAGGTGTTCCCATACATCAGTTGTCATTCTCCTTCCAGATGGTAGAGGACACAATTTGGAAGATGCTATCAAAGGAGGTTTAGTGAATTACTACAACGCATCTTATAGATGTTACGCATTGCTACACTGTGTGTCAGTGGTGAAGGGACAGAATGTTTGGATGGGATGCCTATCAGTGAGCTATTTTGCCTGGATGGTGTGAAGCTTCTCTTGTTGTTGAGACTGCATTCATTTAGGCAAGTGAGGAGTATTCCATCACTCTATTGTTTTGTGCCTTGTAAATAGTGGACAGGCAATAGGGAGACAGGAGGTGAGTTACTAGTCATAGAATTCCAAGCCTCTGACCTGCTGTTCCAGCTACAGTACATATATGGCTAGTCCAGTTCAATTTCTGGTCAACGGTAACCACTAGGATGTTGATAAGCGATTACCATTGACCAGAAAGTATCATTAGTCTAGAGTTTATTTAGTACTATTGTCCCATGTTGCAAATGGCTCTGTGATTTTAAAGTGGCAAGTATAGAATCATAGAATCCCTACAGTGTGAAAGCAGGTCATTTGGCCCATCAAGTCCACACCAACCCTCCGAAGAGCATACCTCCCAGGACCCCCTCCACCTTATCCTTGTAACACTGCATTTCCCATGGCTAGTCCACCCAACCTACACATCCCTAGACACTATGGATAATTTAGCATAGCTAATCCACCTAACCTGCACATCTTTAGGCTGTGGGAGGTTAAAATTCAAGAAATTATGTAAGCCCAAATTCTCTGTGAAATAATTTGTAGGAATACATAAGTTGTATGTCATTCACTGTTCTGTTAATACTACAGCTGTCTTATATAGCCTGTGGGTAATGCAGGTGTGCAGACAGAAAAAGTGAATATTTACAAGAGACATGCAAATGCCATCTGGGGGGGCCTAAGGCTATTTTTATGGCTTGGTGAGTTATTCTCTCTAAACACATACCTTACAACGGACATAGTGGTAGTATTTATGCCACCCAACATCTTTTGAAGTTGTTATCAGAGAACTTCCATCATTCGTAAACAACCTTTAATTAATGTTTCCGTCTATTATTTCTGCCTGAGAAAGCTCCACCCTCGCAAATCAGTTCACACTATGAAATGATGGCTTCACTGTGTAAGGATAAAAAGAATAAACAAAATTCCTTTGTAACAAATGTATTTCGTGTGCAGTTCCACAAAACTGCAAAATCATGAGAAGCTGCATTGTTTCATGTCTATGGTGAATGGCTCTGCAACTACAGACTTTGCTCAGAAGAGCTAAATTGTTAACAAGAGAGTTCAGTACACTCCAAAGTAGTGATACACACACAAGGTAATTGCACATTAGGGATTTATTTGGGATGAAGAACCATTGAGGTTTATCAGACAAAAGTGCAAAACTCACCCATCATGTCTGTGCCTTCTCTCGCTACAGACATTCAATACAAATTCCATTACCCCTTTTCCTCTTCGTCGTCTTGATTCATATTCTGTTTCAAGTGTCTATCCATTGCTTCCTTAAAATTTGCATTGGTCTGTGCTTCAAATTCTCTATGTGACAAATCATTCCATGCTCCAAGAACCCTTTGTTTCAAGATATTTTTCCCCTCATCCTTATGCTCACCTTCTTAAATCATTCTAAATTGGCAACTGTTCCCACAGCTGCCGATCATTGATTTTCCCAACCAATATAAGCAATATTTTGATTGGAACAGATCACTTTCTGTTTACAAATGTAAACAATTCACTGCATTAAAACACTTCATATAGTTTTTAAAACCATTAAGCCTTCTCCACTTGAGTAGAAATAGTCCATGTGTCTTCATGACTGTAGACGATTATAATTTATCATCTCTGGTGCCATCCTCGTGAATCTAAGCTGAACATCATCTGTGGCTTTGTTGCCCTGATTGAACAATGTGGAACCAAAACTGACTGCAGCACAAACAGATATACACATAGTAATGATGAGGAGGAAAAGACCAGCTTTTCGATTGAGCCTACCTCATATAGTCATGACATAACTGAACACCAGGAACCCGAATACTCCTCTTCATCCATACTCATCTTGAAGGCACAAAAGAAACAGTGAAAAACCCATCTGATTCCTAAAGGTGATTAAAGTGAGATCCAAAATATTGCAATAAACGTAAAATAAATCATCCAATACTCCACCTACTCTTTATTCATTGTGATATAAATTTCTGCCCGGAACTTTCCGACTCCCTTTTTGAACACTTGCAGCAAATCTACACTCAACTGAACTAACTTAAGCCAATAACTCGATCCAAAGTCAATTATCCTTTGCAAAGAGAAAAATCTGTTATCCAACCTCGTCCTTTGCTCAGTTACATACAGTTAATATAGGTGACATGCATATCAATTGTAATTAATTATATGCAATGAGCAATCAGCATAAACTGGAGATTTGCATGAGTTTCTATGAATAGACCCTGACAGAAATAATGGCTGTTTGATTAGGAATTTATCTTTATTTGTTCATGGGATGTGATGCCTCTGGCTTGGCCAGCTTCAGCCTCTCCTTGAATTGGCATTCCAAAAATTTGAAACCCCAGGAATGGTGTCAGGACTCTCAGAATTGGAACTTGCTGCCATTTTTAAAGGGTTCCAAGTCACCTCAACTTGGTGAAGATCTAGGGCTACACCTTCAACAACAAGGGACTGAATCTATTTTATTGAATTATCTGCAAATCTCTCATTGTTTTTTTTTGTTTTTAATCTGATTTTAATTATCTCTAAAACTTACAGCACTTATGGGATCTTTGTTTACTTGCCTTCTTATGAATCTTGGGTGCAGTGGACTCAACTTGCCATGATTATCACACAATTTGCTAATTTCTGTTTGTAAAATGTGATTGGGGAAATGCCATAAGCATGATTGTGTTCCAATACAAATGTCAGTAAGACACCATAAATTAACAATTAGCTAATTATGGATGGAAACATCTCCCCATACAGAAAGTACTATGAAATATGTTTCTTGCTGTCTTCTGCTGACATTTTTCACCACCTACTGGGACTCATTTGTATCTCAAAAGAGCACACACTGCGAGATTCCTTTTCATTTCTGTTTTCTCATTAAGGCTCAGAAGTCAGATGCAGGAGGGGACACCCAGGCTGCTGAGGAACTTCTGCTTATCAATAAACCCCTGACAGACTTAATTAGCCTGCTTATTCAACTGGTAAGAATTCATTTCATTTCTGGATTGAGGGAATGTTGGGGTTTGATCAATCACAGTGATGCTGTCTTGCACTTTTTCACAGGTAGAGTGAACCACAATATTTATTGGTAGAATACTTTCAGGCCAGATAAATTAGTAAAAGCCATCTTAAATAACATTAAAAGATTGTTTCTCAACATGTTTCAATTAATATCATATTTAACACTAAAGGTGAGCCTGATATTGGTACTGAATTACCAAAAGTCTGTACTGGTCTAAAGACAGTAGGGGAGAAAAAAACCACATAAGGCTGTGTTGGCTCAGTACAGGGTTGACACTGCAAGTTACTTTGAAAAAGTATTCCAACACAGCTTTGGTATCACTGCTAGCAGCCTTCACTGTAGCCAGGCAACAAGAAACCAATGTTCAGCATCTAGACTTCTGCATCACCAATGGCACAATTTTTTTTTTACTTATACATTTTTTTTTATGAGCTACAACTCGAGTTGAAACAGGATCTATTCAGATTATTCTCTTTACCTGGGTCAGAATAATCATGAGATATTCAGTTTGTTAATTTTTGTAGCTTTTTGTTTTGCACCCCTTGAAACCGAAGCATATTTTTTAAATCTAAGTATCAGCACTCAACAATTTCTTTCCAGCTTCTTTTTTTATGTCCCCATCTCGCAGGTAGCATCTCGCAGTCAGGGATTGCTCTACAATGTAAGCAGTCTGCTTGTACCTTGTCCAAACGGTCATTCTTCATTGAAGTCTTGACAGTCAAGGATGGAGGGAAATTTTCCTCTCTACCACTTGGGTAGAGAATAGCATTAGGGTACTGTCAAGTAGGATAGTTGAATGTAGAATTCACATGGCATTTTAATGAATTGGTGATAAATCATGGAGGCTGCCTCGAGGGTATGCACCACTTTCTGTCCAATTTACCTATCTGCTCTCCATCTGCGCAATTCTTTATTCCCAAGTATGGAAATAAACATTCTGCCCTAATAATTGTTAGAAAACAGTTCAGGCAGTGGAGAGGGGTGAGGATGGGCTAAAGGAAAAACATATCCTTCCACTGTTATTATGAAGGCACTTGATAGTGGGTCGAGTGGAAGGACCTGTCAGTCGCTTGCTCTGGAGCTGCTGACATAAATGACAATTCTGGACCATTACTCTTCCTGACTTCAGCACAGATTAGCAATTAATTTCATGGATGCTTTGAACTGTGAGGCTCAGCGGCACACAGGATTATGCTCAAATTTTCAAAGTAGGTTTTACAGAGATAATTGTTGATGGTGTGAAACGATAGGTTAGTTTTTCTTAAATATTGTAATAGTGAACCATTGTCTTCTAGATTCATCACTGGCCAACTGAACATCTGTGACTTATGTCATGTGAAGCAAATTCACATTTCATCATTTGTTTAAGATTTTCACATGCGTGTCTGTACCTTTTCAGGAGTATTCAATTTGCTGTTTTGAAAAAAAGCAGAAAATGCTGGAAAAACTCAGCAAGTCTGGCATCATCTATACAGAGGGAAGGAGGTTTGAGTTAGAAATGCAAGTTCCTTTAAGGCTCAAATAGATCAGCTCCAGAGTTGATTGAGAGCATTCACGCAGATGGCCTGAAAGCCCTAAAGACTCCTGATGCAGGGTCGAGGCCCGAAACGTTGACTTTCCTACTCCTGTGATGCTGCTTGACATGATATGTTCCTCCAGCTCCACACTGTATCAAGAATAAAAATAAGACTACAGTGACTCAGAGAATCAGAAGGAAGAGAACTTAGATGACTGGGTAAACATCCAAGGACTGTGTCCTAGGGAAGATTCTAATACTTGCAAAGAACAGCAGCTGAAGAATCAAAATGAGAGCAATACATAGTTTTAATGCAAACAGCGAAATTGATAGATGTACATTTGATAACTGGACATACCGCTGAAGTTAACTGAAGATCTGAGCTGCTGGCTTATCATGAAAATTTAAAAAGCAGATCTTTGTATTTTTGCACTGATTTAATAGTGATGGTACTATATTGAAACATATTTTAAAATGGCAGATCAGAGGCAAAGTGAAAGAGAAGAAAGATAAAACCATAAGAAATAGGAACTGAAGTAGGCCATTCGGCCCTTGAGCCTGCTCTGCCAGTCACCTGCAGAGTGTACTGTAAATCAGTCTGACTTTTTTAAAGACAATTGTGCTGGAAGATTTAAAATGAAGAGCTGAATTCACAGGCTCTAGTCTTGCAGTGGGAATGTCCCTATTTCTGAACCAAGAGGCCCAGGTTTAAGTCCCACCTGCTCCAGAAGTGTGCAGTATCATCTCTGAACAGATTGGTTAGAAAACAAAATTTAAAAAAAGAGCTCTTGTGGTGCAGTGGTGGTGTCCCTACCTGTGAGCCGGAAGACCTGGATTCAAGTCCCACCTGCTTCAGGGGTGTGCAATAACATCAGTGAACAAGTTGATTAGAAAATATCTGACAGTAGTGTTCAGTCCAACACCATTTTAATTTGGCTCCTCCCTCTTTTCCCACTCTCCCCTATCTTTGTTACTGTTGCAATGGCCTGGTGGGCTTGCAATTCATTAATGTAATTAGTGACACAGGTGATTTGGGAGTGGTATATTTGAAAATATGTATTGAGCTCTTTAATTGATTAGAAAACGTGATGATGTGTTGCTAAAAATACACAAAAAAGGCTGAGCCCTTAAACAAAAATGGTAAGAGCTGAGTTCTTCCCCAATGGGGCTTGGTTTATGGTCAAGGAACGGGTCCGGAAGGGAAAGGTGAAAAATTCTGTTTGCTGTTTACAGGAGAGCTTTTCTAAACCTCCAAGTATTTTGCTGCCAAACTCAACCTATGGATATTGGCAAATAAAACAAAAGAGTTAATGATTTGAATCCAATCCGTCTCTTCTTCCGAAATTATTTTGGAACCAGAATACTAACCGTTCTTCTTTCTACACAGATGCTGCAAAACCAGGTGAGGGTTTCCAGCACTTTCTGTTTTTATTTCAGAAATAAAGCATCTGTGTATTTGATTTGCTATGTAATCCTGCACAGAAGCAATATTGATTAGTATTGACTTGAAGAGAGATTAGAAGATTTGGTATTAGCAATCCAGGGGAAAGTTATCAAGTGACCTTATTTGTATAAAAACTGAAAGATCTGATGATGCTGTAAATCAGAAACAAAAAGAAAAATTGATGGAAAAGCTCGGCAGGTCTGTCAGCATCTCTGAAGAGAAATCAGAGTTAACATTTCGGGTCCAGTGACCCTTCCTTTGTTCTGAAACGTTAACTCTGTTTTCTCTTCACAGATGCTGCCAGACCTCCTGAGGTTTTCCAGCAATTTCTGTTTTTGACCTTATTTGTATGTCTAGTTTGAGAGCAGCTTTTTAATTAATTTTCAAATAGAAACCTTTGATCTAGAATAAATTGATAGATACAACACAGATTCAAGATATGGTGAATATGTAACTTAACTGTATTTATAACCACTGCCTGTTAATCTCCAGCTCTCTAGTGATGATCCGGATGTGCATGAGAGTTCACTGCTTTCTCTATCACTCATGGTTCAGCTGTATGGCGGTGAAAACCAAGACAGCCTATCCCCAGAAAATATGGACTCTTTTGCAGAAGCTCTGAAACGTAGAAAGGAGCTAAAACAGCAGAAACTTCTACTTCGAGTCATTAAAAGGCTGGTGAGTAAAGGTTTCAAACAACTAGATTTATAGAGTACAGAAAAGATGGCACTTGATATTTCTGGTTTTCTGTTTATTTAAGTATATCGTTGAGCTTTTGTTTAGCCAAACTGAGTAACATTGTGAGCAAAGAGAGAACATTTATGCCGGGAACATAAAGAAACAGAACTTGTGGACTTTAGTTTTACTCATGCCTGATCTTGGCCTTGTGAGGGCGCCAGTGGGTAAAGTCGGAAAGACCTTCAGGAACAATTAAAGCTCTCAGGAACCTCCCACTTCAACCTAACATAAGCTGCATGCTCCCTAAATTTCTAATTGTGGTGTGAGGCTGGCTCCTCTACAGACATGGGACATCATTGTTCATATTTAACAGCAAGCCTGAGAGAGAGATTTGCTCTCAACTTACTCCAACATCTTGCTAATTGAGTAGAGCTGAGGAAGGAAGGAACCCGGAATGGTTGGAAAATAGCTTTGAGCATTATATAACTTACTATGTCTCCAAACTTGGAAATACAATGCTATATTCCTTCATGCAAGTCATCAGCATGTACGATGAAGAGCAAAATCCGAATTCAGAACCCTGGATAACACTGTTGAAACATCTTGCCAAAGGAATATTGTCTTTTTCCCCAACCCCTTTGTCCTGCGAAGCCACAAGTTACCAATCCACTTCACAAGGTTGTGTTCGATTTTGAATGTTTCTATTTTTGCTAATAATCCCTTATATGGAACATTATTTAATACCTTTGGAAGTCCTTGTCCATAGACAGTTCCCTGATCCACCTGCTAGTAATCACAAACCACTCAACTAATTTTAGTCAGGTATAAGCTACCCTTCACAAATCCATGTTGACTTTCTTTGCTCAGCAAGCGTTTATGAATTGCTGCATTACTCTAATAATATATTCTACCAACTTCTTCACAGATGATATTAAACTGACAGGGTCTGAAGCTCACTGGTTTCTCTTTTCCTGCCTTTTTAGATAATGTCATGGCATTTGCAAATTTTTAATTAAAAGGCACAATTCCTGAATATAAAATGCTTTATAAAATTCTGATTAAAAGACCTGCGGTTTCTTCAGTTTTTCTTAGTTGGGAATCTTTATGTACATGAACATCATTATTCAGCACCCCCAATTATTGACTAGACTGGTATCATTTACTACCTTGAAAAAGAGATTACCAGTACCTGTATTACATTTTCTCAACATAGACATTCTACAAAAGGGAAGAGAAAATGTGAGGTGTAAAGTAAAACTGTCAGCCTGAAAAAGAACTGCAAATGCCACAAAGATACAGATTCACAACGGGGGAGAGAACTGATGATCCAGCTATTAGTCTTCTTTGCACCCTGAATTTAACCAAAGGCACAAATCATGTGAGAAAGACCATTTATGACAAGCGTTTTGAATGCTTTCCTGATTTTAATGTTCATGTTATACCTTTGCTTTTAAATTAGACTCTCCCATTGATTTAGTTAATGGATTGAGAGAAGTGATTTGTACCTGTACTACAAGCGCATATGTTGGATGCATGTATCCAACGTCATAGTTATTGAGTTAAACAGCACAGAAGTAGATGCTTTGGTCCAACACCTCCATGCTAACCAGATATCCTAAACTGATTTAGTCCCATTTGCCAGCATTTGGCTCATATCCCTCTAAACCCTTCCTATTTAGGTACCCATCCAAATGAGAAAATGAGGTGACCTTAGAGTGGTTCTGATGAAGGGTCCTGACCTGAAATATTGGCTTTCCTGTTCCTTTAATGGTGCCTTACCTGCTGTGTTCCTCCAGCTACCCACTGTGTTGACTCATCCAAAAGCCTTTTAAGTGTTGTAATTGTACCCGCCTCCGCCACTTCTTCAGGCAGCTCGTTCCATGCATACACCACCCTCTGCATGAAAAAGTTGCCCCTCAGGTCCTTTTTAAATCTTTCCCCTCTCACCTTAAATCTGTACCCTCTAGGTTTGGACTCCCCTACCTTGGGAAAAAGTGGCTCAGTCGTTAGCACTGCTGCCTCACAGTGCCAGGGATCTGGGTTTAATTCCAGCCTTTGGTGGCTATCTGTATGGAGTTTGCACATTCTCCCCGTGTCTGCGTGGGTTTCCTCTGGGCGCTCCAGTTTCTTCCCAGAGTCCAAAGGTGTGCAGGTTAGGTGGATCGGCCATGGGAAATGCAGGGTTACAGGGAAAGGAAAGTCGGTGGGGAGGATGTCTGGGTGGGATGCTCTTCAGAGAGTTGGTGTGGACTTGTTTCCATTCTGTAGGGATTCTATGACCTTGTCTATTCACCCTACCCATGCCCCTCATGATTTTATAAACCACCCCTCATTCTCTGACACTCCAGGGGAAAAAAGGTCCCATCCTATTCAGCCTCTCCCTTTGCTCAAACCCTCCAACCCCTAGCAACATCCTTGTAAATTTTTTCTCTTACCCTTTCAAGTTTACCAACTTCTTTCCTATAGTAGGGAGACCAGAATCGAATGCAGTTTTCTGAAAGTGACCCAACCAATGTCCTGTACAGCCGCAACATGACCTCCCAACTCATAGACTCAATGCACTAACCAATGAAGGCAAAGGTACCAAATGCCTTTTTCACCACCCTGTCTAGCTGTGACTCCACTTTCAAGAAACTGCGCACCTGCATCCTTAGGTGCCTTTGTTCTGCAATATTCCTCAGGGCCCTCCCATTAAGTGTACAAGTCCTGTCCTGATATGCCTTACCAAAATGCAACACCTCATATTTATCTAATTTAAACTCCATCTGCCATTCCCCGACCATTGACCCATCTGATCAAGGTTCCGTTGTACTCTGAGGCAACCTTCTTCACTGTCCACTACACCACCAATGTGTTTCTCAATTGATATTGAGCATTTTGTTTTACTTGGTCTGTTTAACCGTATTATCTGATTTGTTTTTTGTAAAATCAAGCACCTTATAGTTTTCAGAAATGGTTCTGCCACCTGAGAGATTGAGAGTGGGAACTGCATTGCATCCTTGCAAGGCAATGCTATAAAAACAGTGTAACTCTTGTATTATAGGGGACACAAATCTATAAGTAAGAGGACAGTTGTTGAACTTTTGGGACTGAAACTACTACAACCACGACGTTTTAAAATCATAGTTCAAAACTCACTTCTGGACAGTGCTCACACGTAACACAACTATCTCAGAACATTAACAATGAGGATAAAAGTAAGCCAGATAAGGAATAAGTTACAGACAACTAATTTAGGAGGAAGAAGAGAAAGGTATGGTCAATGTTTGAGATCTTTTAAGAATCCAGGAAGTTTGGAAGAAAGTGCAGTAGTTTTAGGAGGGCTGATGGATTAGTTTCCTTTGGGAGTGGGCAATAAGTAAGTTGGATGAGTGAGGATGTGATGTGATACTTATAGAGATCACTCAAAGACCATAAAGAGAATGTATGAAAGAATTTGAAGCCAATTTGTTTGGAGGCTAATGGAGGTTAGTAAGTACAGAGTTGAAAGGTATGTGTAACTTTGGGTTATGCATTTCTTCATTGGTTGAAGTTTATGAATGTTGGAAGCAGAAAAGTTGCCAACCAGACGCTCCATTTTTTAAAGTTACTGAAGGCAAGGATGAAGGTTTCATTATCTCTGTGGGATAAATGGGGAGAAAGCCCAGTGCTACTCTAGAGATGGAAGAATGTAATCTTGAGAGGTTGTGGAAGCAGAAAATTCAGCTCAAATGGAAAAGTGAAGCAAAGTTGCTGGAGGCAGTAATTGACAACGCTCCACAGAATCAGGAGTTTCATTTAATCTCAGCAAATTGAGGTGCAGTGAAGCTCGCAAGACCCCAGTGCAATTTTTAATGTTCTGAACAATATGAATGTTCTGATAGTGAAACCTAGCGGCCATCTACCCTTAACTTTTTTTGTATGCATTCATGGTTAGTTAGATGAGGGAACTTTTCAGATTGTTCTACAGCTTAGAAGAAATATTGACAGGCAGTGCTGAGGGGAGGTCCAAAACAAAAATTAATATTATTGTTATGATGCCGGGAAGAGCAGGGGTGCTACAGTGCCAGCTCGCCTGTGGCATGATAATGAGACCCTCAGATGGACCAAATCCCCCCTCTAATCAGTTGCCCAATCATTTAAAATCGAGCATCATGGGTCAGTGCTTCTGCCCTCAATATGTGTAGATGATTTGGATTTGAATAATAGAAAATACAATCTCAAAGTTTTCTAGCAGCACATTTGTGAATTTGCAAAGTACAACAAGGGCTACAAAGGATTTATGGACAACGTAGCCATATGGCTGGCTGGTTGGAAGATTTGATTTAAAGTACAGAATGGAGTTTATAAATCTTGAGAAGATCAACAAAGGGCAAGGGTGATTTTTAACTGTCAGATGTTTTACAGCAGGAAACAATTGATTTCGGTTGGATTCCTACTACCCAGAATGAGGTCATGGGGAATTTGATATGTCAGTTGATGTCCTGCTAAAAAACAGTTGCTGGCCTGTGGGAGTTTCTTGTACACTTGTAAGCGCTTGGCTAAGTGTAGTTTGCATGGTTTCCAGAAGGCCTCACAGTAAGGAGAAAGTCTCCCGATTATTCTTCAGCCTAAATAAGGAAGGAAATACATAGGATGTACTTATAAAAGGCTCTGTACATATGTTTAATAGGAAAAGCAAACTATTAATGCATGCACGAAAGCAGTAAATTATTATAATTACAGGACAATATTACATTGCAATGCATCTTCTGCCATGAGTTGTTTTTTACATATTTGATATGTTATCTTTTCTAGACTTTGTAACTTGAGTGCTGGGCTGAAACATGGTACCTAATACTAAGATTTCTTTACCCACTGTTGTTGTGCATTAACATTACCTGTTGAGCTCTGAAATAATTACAAAGTACTATCTAATTAACATTGTCCAAGAAACTGCAGTACAGGTATATTTGCTGTATTCGTTATGATATATTTCAAGATGGGCTGTCTTGTCTCTTGCAACCTGCTCAATAGATATTCACATTGTTTTATAAATGAAGGAGGTATACTTTACAATGTTCCAGTGAGTAACTGAGCCCCTGACAGACCAAGAACCACTGAAGATTGACCTTCCGCAAGCTCCATTAACTAGTGATAGCCAGAGCATGAATATTACAACTGGCCTGAGCTCCCCTGGATTAGGCAAAGAAAATCCAATCACGGTCTCAACTTTGATCACTGCCTAGTAACCCTGACTGGAAATCTATGCATGTCAGTGGAGAACAGGCTTATTGGTGTTGCACACCACAATCAATAGCCTATTCAGTCATGAATAATGTTCTGGTAGAACGGAGAACAAGTGTCACCCAGTGCCCATGGAAGTAAGTAGCCAGTCATCAGGAGGGGAGAAAATTGCATGGAGTGGGGAGATGGTGGTGTATTAGTAATATCCACTGGACTAGTAATCCAGGCTAATGTCTAGTGGTCCGCCGTGGCAGCTAGTAGAATTCACAATTCAACTAATTAATTGAAAGCCAGTCTCAATAATGCCGCCATTAAACTATTGTCAGTTGTTTTTAAAACCCATCTGGCGCATGAGTGCTGGTCAGTTTCTCCTTACCTATGTCTGTTACCAGATTTGCAGCAATCTGATTGACTCTTAACTACAATGACTTAGCAAGTCACTCTGTTCAAGTACAATTAGGAAAGGGAATCATTGTTGTTCAAATCAGTGATGCCTGGATATTGATGAACAATAAAAACTGAGAACATAGAAACTGCAGCAAGCCATTCATACTCCTGTTCTACCTTTCAATTGGATAGCAGCTACTTTGTACATCACATCCATTTACCCAGTTTTTTTGCTAAATTTTCTAATACCAGCATCTAGAAAAAAATCTGTTGATTTCAGACTTGAAAATTTCAGCTGAGTATCCAAAGCCTTTTATGCAAGAGCATACTAGATTTCAGTTACCCTTTTTGTTGTGCTAAAGTGCTTCATGATATCACTCCCAAATGGCTTAGCTTGTTCTGGATTTTAATAGAAATAGCTTCTCTGTATCTACGCCATTAAATCACTTAAAAGACATCAATTAGATTATCTTCCAGCCTTTTAAACTCAAAGAAATAAAAATCAACTTTATATAACTTGACCATGTTATTACTATAAATCCTTTAAGCCTAGTATAATTTTGGTAAACCCCTTCAAAGCTAAATTATCCTTCCGGAGGCTCGATGAAACTCTAAATCAATATTCCAAACTGGATCTGGACAAAGAGCTATCTCTGTACAATTGAAATGTCATTTTCTCTGAAAAGAAATGTCATAGACCTTAAGTAATTGGAGTTTATGCTGAGATTGTAGATTCTGTTACATATAATTATAGAAAAATATACTGCAGTTTTTGAATTAAAACAATATACTTCAACATTAAAAGGATTAATGTAAGTATTTTTCAACAATGCAATTTATCAAATAAATATTTTACCACAGGAGTGAATTTACTACTTAGCAGTCAAGAATTTTTGCATAGCATTTATATGGTAAAAATGAGGAAAATTGCTTTAAACTGTGAAGAATTAAACTAATTTCTTGTAACAGTACACTTGCAGAAGATCCTTTAAAGGTTTGCAATTTAAGACATCTAAAATGTACAGTTGATGTATTATGAGTGATAATACATTTTTAATACAGTCCTAAAACATTTGCAGACAAGCAACAGTTTTCAGTTTACACTAAAGTTATAATGTTCTTTAACTGGATCACATTAAATATTTATGCTTAATTGAAGCAAACAGCACACAGTCTGAGCCATATATTTTACCATGATGACCTTTAACAGATAACTTTTAGATTGTGAAACCATTGAAAATCCATTCTGCATAGGAATGTCTTTAGGATACTTCGTTACACACATTAATGAAAATGTCTCATATTCTTAAAAGAAACACCGGATAGAATTCCTTGTGAAGTTCATGTACAGACACTTAATGTGCCAGTACCAAATTCCTGTGTGCTTTATTTTTACTAATATGTGAGCCTGTGTACATTAAGCAGGTTAAAAATAATATGCATGTATGAAGACCCGTGTAATGTTTCTATCTGAAATTCATCTTTTATATATGGCTGTGCTAGAACAGTGGTAATATTACTGCACTAATAATCCAGAGGTTTAGTAGTGTGGAGAAGTGATTTTAAATACGACTACAGCAATTGGAGAATTTGAATTAAATGGATAGGGATTTTGAAAAAAAGGTTAACCAAAAGAACTGCTTGGATCTAGTAAATCAAGAACAAAAACAGAAGTTGCTGGAAAAGCTCAGCGGGCCTGGCAGCATCAGTGAGGAGAAAATCAGACTAAACGTTTCGGGTCTGATGACCCTTTCTTAGAACTGAATGTGACTGGGAAAACGTTGGTTTATATGAAGAAAATAGGGAGGGGAATGGGGTAGTGAGTAAACAATAGTATAGAGCCAAATAGAGAGAAGAGCAGTTGGATGGACAACGGAGTTGATAATGATCTGGCTAGGAGGGTGAATAGTTGTTAATGGGGACTGTTAGTGACTAACAATAGGTAGTGTGTAATGACAGGCTATGTGATAACAAGGCCTGATGTGTGTAAGGTAGGGGACTAGGACATGGAAGAGTTTAGGCCCTAAAATTATTGAACTTGATATTGAGTTCGGAGGGCTGCAGGGACCCCAAGCGGAAAATGAGGTGTTGTTCTTCCAGCTTGCGTTGAGCTTCGCTGGAACACTGCAACAAGCCAGAGACACAGATGTTGGCCCGGGAACAGGGCAGTGTATTGAAGCGGCAGGCAACAGGTAGCTCAGGGTCTTTTTTGCAAGCAGAACATAGATGTTCTGCGAAGCGGTCACCCAATCTACGCTTCATTTCCCCAGTGTAGAGGATATCACGTTGTGAGCAGTGAATGCAGTAGATTAGGTTCTGGAAAATGCAGGTGAAATGTTGCTTCACCTGGAAGGTATGTTTGGGCCCTTGGATAGTGGGGCGGGAGGAGGTAAACGGGCAGGTGTTGCACCTTTGCCAGTTGCAGGGGAAGGTGTCGTAGGGCTCTGGGGGGATGTCGGGGGTGAAGGAAGAGTGGACAAGGGTGTCCTGGAGGGAACAGTCCCTGCAGAAAGCAGACAAGGGGGTTGGGGGGAGAATTTGTGTCTGGTGGTGGCATCTCGCTGGAGGTGGCAGAAATGGAGATAGTGGACCCTATCGCTGTTGCCCTTGTCCTTACCTACCATCCCACCAGCATCGACATCCAGAAGATTCTAAGACGCCATTTCCACCACCTCCAGCGAGATGCCGCCACTTTGGGACTAGTGATCAAAATTCTATTAGATTTAAAATAGCAATAGAAAAGAAAATGCCTTTCATAAAAGTTAAAGTTCTTAATTGGAGTAAGGCAAATTTTAATGGTGTGAGACAAGAGATTTCAGTTCCAGTCGTATTCCGGTCCCCACCTGCAACTGTTTCTCTGATACATCATTGATATCATCGGTGCTGCTTCCCTCTCTCGTCAAGAATTGGAAAACGTCATCAATTTCGCCTCCAATTTCCACCCTGCCCTCACTTTCACTTGGTCTAATTCTGACTCCCCCCTTCCCTTCCTTGACATTTCAGTTTCCATTTCTGGGGATAGACTGGCCACTAATATCCATTACAAACCCACTGACTCCTACAGCTACCTGGACTATACATGCTCACACCCCACTTCCTGTAAAGACTCCAACCCATTCTCTCCGTTCCTCCGTCTCTGTCACATATGTTCAGATGAGGCCAACTTTTACAAGGGAGCCTCCGAAATTTCCACATTCTTCCTCAACTGAGGATTCCCCAGCTCAGTTGTCGACGGGGCCCTTAATCGGGTCCAACCCATCTCCCGCACTTCTGCCCTCACCCTTTCTCTTACCTCCCGCAACAGCGATAGGGTTCCCCTTATCCTCACCTACCATCCCACCAGCATTCACATCCAGAAGATCATCAGACACCATTTCCGCCACCTCCAGCAAGATGCCAGCACTAGACACATATTCCCCTCCCCTCCCTTGTCCACCTTCTGCAGGCACCATTCCCTCTGGGACACCCTGGTCCATGCTTCCTTCACCCGCAGCCCTATGGCACCTTCCCCTGTAACCGGTGAAGATGCAACACCTGCGCATTTACCTCCTCCCTCCCCAGTATCCAAGGCCCTAAACATACCTTCCAGGTGAAGCAACACTTCACCTGCACTTCCAAGAATCTAGTCTACTGCATTCGCTGCTCACAATGTGGTCTCCTCTACATTGGGGAAATGAAGCGTGGACTTGGCGACCACTTCGCAGAACATTTACGCTCTGCTTGCAAAAAAGACCCTGCACTACCTGTCGCCTGCCACTTCAATTCACCACCTTGCTCCCTAGCCAACATCTGTGTCTCTGGCTTGCTACAGTGTTCCAGTGAAGCTCAGTGCAAGTTGGAGGAACAACACCTCATTTTCCACTTGGGGACCCTACAGCCCTCCGGACTCAATATTGAGTTCAATAATTTTAGGGCCTAAACTCTGCCATGTCCCAGCCCCCCACCTCCACACCAGGCCTTGTTACCACATAGCCTGCCACTACACACCCCCTGTTGTTAGTCTCTAACAGTCCCCATTAACAACTATTCACCCTCCCAGACTGATCGTCAGCAACTCCTTTGTCTGTCCAACTCCTTTCTTTCTCTTTGGGCTCTCTTCTATCGTTTACTCCCTACCCCACCCACCTCCCTATTTTCTGCGTATAAAATGACGTTTTTCCAGCCACCATCCGTTCTGAGGAAGGGTCAACGGACCCGAAACGTTAACTCTGTTTACTCCTCCACAGATGCTGCCAGACCTGCTAAGCTTTTCCAGCCACTTTGTTTTTGTAAGAGATTTCAAAGGTTGATTGGAGTAGACAGTTCGCAGATAAAGAGATGACTAATAAGTGGGCAGCTTTCAAAATTATCATAACGAGAGTTCAGAGGTATTATGCTCCTGTTGGAGTGAAAGGTAAGGCTGATAAAATTAGGGAACAATGGAGGAATGAAAAAGATATTGTGGTTCTGGTCAAGAATAAAAAAGAGTCATATATTAGATATGGACAACTGGGATCAAATGAATCTTTTGAAGAGTATAAAGAATGTAGGTGCATTCTTAAGAGGAAAATCAGGAAGGCAAAGAGTGGATCTGAGATAGCCTTGGCAGATAAGGTTAAGGATTCTACAAAGAGATTCTACAAGTAATGAGCAACAGAGAACTAGAGAGAGATCAGGGACCCTTAAAGATCAATGAGGTTGTCTTTATGTTGAACCTCAGGAGGTGGAAGAGATATAAAATGAATATTCTGCATCAGTGTTTTCTGTGGAGAAAGAAACGGATGCTAGAGAACTTAGGGAAATAAAAATTGATGTTTTGAAAACAATTCACATTACAAAAGAATATCAGAGATAATAGGAACTGCAGATGAAGGGTCTAGGCCTGAAATGTCAAGCTCTCCTGCTCCTATGATGCTGCTTGCCCTGCTGTGTTCATCCAGCTCTACACCTTGTTATCTCACATTACAAAAGGGGAAGTGGTGGAAGCCTTAGAAAACATAAAGGTGAGTAAACCTCCAGGACCTAGTCAAGTGTATCCTGGAGGTTGTAGGAGGTTAGGAAGGAAATTGCAAGGCCCCTAGCAGAAATATTTGTATTGTCTATAATCACAGGTGAGGTCTGGTAGTCTGAAGGGTGGTTAATGTTGTGTCTTTATTTAAGAAAGGCTGTAAGAAGCAGCCTGGGAACTACAGACCTGTGAATCTGCATCAGTGATGGACACATTGTCGGAGGTGATTCTGAAAGATAGGATTTACATGCATTTGGAAAGGCAAGGAATGATTGGGAATAGTCAGCATGGTTTTATGCAGGGGAAATTGTCTCTCACAAACTCGAATAATCGAGTTTTCTGAGGAAGTAACCAAAAAGATTGAGGGCAGAGCGGTCGAAGGTGTTTATTTGGACTTTAGTAAAGCCTTTGATAAGGTTTCCCGTAGTCGACTAATTTGTAAAGTTAGATGACATGGGATGCAGGGTGAGCTTGCCATTTGGACACAAAATTGGCTTTACAGTTGGAGACAAAGGGTAGTGGTGAAGGTTGTTTTACAGACCGGAAGCCTGTGACTAGCAGTATTCCACAGAGATCGGTACAGGGTCGACTTTTGTTTTTCCTTCATATAAATTATTTTGAAGACGACATAGGAGGCATGGTTAGTAAGTTTGCGGATGACACCAAAATTGGTGGTATAGTGGACAGTGAAGCAGTTTTTCTCAGATTACAAAGTGATCTTGATCAATTAGGTCAATGGGCTGAAAAAGTGGCAGATGGGGTTCAATTTTTACAAATGTGAGGTATTGCATTTTGGTGAAACAAGAAAAGGCAGGACTTATACAATTAATGATTGGGCCTGGGTAGTGTTATAGAACACTGCAGACTTTGGTGGTTAAGATACATAATTCTTTGAAGGTTACATTACGTGTAAACAGGATAGTTAAGAAGGCGTTTAGCACGCTTGTCTTCATTGCTGAGACCTTTGAGTATAAGATCTGGGATGTCATGTTGTGGTTTACAGGACATTACTGAGGCCGCTTCTGGAGTACTGAGTGTAGTTCTGGTTACCCTGTTATAGGGAGGATATTATTAAATTGGAGAGAGTTCAGAAAAGATTTACCACGATGTTGCCAGGAATGGAGGATTTCAGTTATAAAAATAGGCTGGGACTTTCTCCACTGAAGCGTGGGAGGTTGAGGGGTGACCTTATAGAGATTGATAAAATCATGAGGGGCATAGATAAGGTGAATAGCAAAGGTCTTTCTCCTAAGGTGGGGCAGTTCTAAACTAAGGGGAATATTGTTTAAGTGAAAGGAGAAAGATAAAAAAGGACATGAGAGGCAACTTATTTACACAAAGTGTTTAGTGTGTGGAATGAATTGCCAGAGGAAGTGGTGATGCAGGTACAGTTACAGCATTTAGGAGACATTTGGATAAGTACATGAATAGGAAGGATTTGGAGGGATTTGGATCAAATGCAGGCAGGTGGGACTAGTTTAGTTTGGGAACTTGGTCAGCGTCAACTAGTTGGAGCAAAGAGTCTGTTTCCATGCTGTATGACTCTGTGATTCTTGATTAACTTATGGAATGGCTTAGCTACCACCTTCAGAAGGACAGTGATGATGGACAAAATAACTGACCTCACCAGCAATGCCCACATCCGGTGAATAAATGATCTTTATAAAATAGCTTTGTTTAAAAAGTTTGAAACGAAAGTCATACTATTTCAGTCTGCTTAGTGTTTATGAAGTGTCAGCAGAACAGAATTTTGCCCAGAACATTAACTTGTTCATTTTGTTTGACTCTTTTACTGTGTATTGGAGAGTTATACATTTAAACCCATTTCAACTTGATATAACTCGAACTAAAAAGAGTCCATAAAGTGAAAGCTTGAATTAACTCAAGTTTCAGCAAAACCTACATATGGTATATATTATTACCTTGCAAATGCTTAACTGATCAAAAACTAATCTAAATGTCTCAGGTGGGCTTTACAGAGCTTTGGTTGATAAATGGAGCACTAGCCATGGTTGTCTGTGTTTTATTTGAAATATTGATTCATGTGCCCACTTGCACACTTTCCAGCCCAGTTCACTGAATAGCAGTCTGAATTAGAAACTCAGTTTGGATTTATTTTGTCTCCTTCCTATGAAAGTACATCATCTTCACAACCATGCTTGTTAGACGAGTTAACAGAGAAATTGCAATTGTGCATTCTGACTTGTTTGGTTATCTTTACTGAACTGAATGTGGATTGGGAGGAGTCTTGTAAGATGCAATGTGTAGCCATTTCATTCCATACTCGCTCATACTGCTCTCTCCCGGAGTTGTCTGCAATTTCATGACAAATGTTGAATAGCCTGCCTATTCTTGGACTTATTGAGGCTCATAAGTGGCCAATTAATGGCAACTTAAGAGTATCATTCCATCTCTGCTGGTATTTTACCCTCAGACTGTGGGAGATACGGGAATTTTTGGCTGAATGGGCTGGTATTGGTCAATGAGGTAGATGCCTACTTTCCACATCTCCTGGGACCATTGGAGATAGCATCAAGAGCATGCGCCTTCCGGCGCCCACCTCCAGCCTTGAACACTGTTCCCTGCCCCTCTTATGACTCGCTGAGACTCTCAAGCCTGGATTTACCTAGGGTCTTTGTATGGTGGGATTGCTGTAGTCCCAGTTGTGGCCACTGGTTCTGTCTAGTACAGTTGGGATTAAATAGCTGGAGGATTCTGATAGGTTTGAAATCACCTCGCAATAAAGAAGGCAGAAATTCCACCTTACAGTAATTAGTACTATTTCCAGTTTAAAATTTAATTGGGGAGGCAGTGAGCATTGCAAGGGGCAAGGGTCTTGGAATACCGTGTTCCAACAACATCCCACTATTCTAGATCTTGTGATGTTCAATGATACTGGATTAATTAATGGCCTCATAAAGAAGGTACTGCTAGGTAGCTGTGATTTTAGCTTAATGGAATTTCACATTCAGTCTGAAGGAGAGAAGAATGGGTCTAAGATTAGTGTATTAAACTTAAATAAAGTGAATTCCGAGGGTACAGGGTCAGAATTGGATAAAGTGAACTGGGAAATTAGATTAAGGGATAATTCAGTCATGATGCTGTGGCACATATTTAAGGGGACATTTCATAATACTCAAAGATGTTTTTCCACTGAAAAACAGAGACTGTAGGAGAAAACTGCACCATCTACCTCTAACTAAGGAAGTTAATGATGATGTCAAATGGAAAGAAAAACCATATAGTTCTGTGAAGATAAATAAGATTCAGAAGTTTGGATGGAATATAAAAAGCAGCAAAGAATAACAAGGAAAGAAGAAAATAGCATGAGAGAAAACCAGTTAGAATATTAAGAGTTTCTACATTTATTTGAAGGAGGAATAGAGTAATTTAAACATGTGGTCCTATAATGAATGAGTCTGAAGAAATGAGGAAATGGAAAATGAATAGATAGTTTGCATCTGTCTTCACTGTTGAAGATGTATGTAGCATCCCAAAAATAATTCCAAATCAAGAGTGAAAGGCATGGAGGAACTTAACACAATTGGAATCACTAGGAGTTGGATTTTGTGAAAGTAATTAAAACTGAAAGCTGACAATTCCCCAGACCGTTATGGACTTCAAGCTATTGTATTAAAAGAAGTGGTTGCTGAGATAATAGATGCCTCACTTTTAATTTTCCAAAATTGTTTAGATTCTGCTAAGCTCCCATCAGATCAGAAAATTGCAAATTCAACTTCTCTATTCAAGAAAGAAGGGAGACAGGAAGCAGGAATCTCTGGACTGGTTAATCTAATATCTGCCAGAAAGAAAATGTTGGAATCTCCTTTTAAGTAGATTATAGGTGGGCACTTAAAGAATTTCAGTGCAATTAAGCAGGTTAATATTATTTTGTAAAAGGGAAAATGCAGTGCAGAATTGCAGAAGTTAGTATGCAGGTACAGCAAGTGATTGATAAAGGAGTGTATTGGTTAACTCTTAATTTTCAATTTTCTTATGGACCTCTATGCAATGATGCATCATCCGCTTTTTACAAGTGAAAAATTTTAAATGTTCTTTTTTATGTCTTAGAGCAGTGCCAAAACTAATATTGCATTTCAGGTACATATTTATATCTGTTTCACATACTTGTGGTCTGGCATTTTAATGTTATCCTATTATGCAGGCAATTCTGACATCCAGAAAAGGCCTTGGTTCCAAGCGTTCCTAACTGAAGAGGTTACCATGTTCAGTAAAATAAAAATCCAGCTCAAACTATACTGTTTTCTTGTTAGGCCACTTCGGAAGTTCTGTTCTGAAGTTCTCTAGTCACCAGGAAACGACACAGGTGTTTAGACAGGTAAAACCCTACATCTGCTGGTACATCTAGAGGGCATAAGCTTCTAAGAAGCTCCCCTCCTTAAATAAAAATAATTAAAATTCCAGAGCACAGCCACAAGACTATTTCCTATTGTCGGTGGACTGAGTTATGAGGGAAAACTGGAAAATCATAAACTTGAAAGAAAGTGATTAAAGTAGACTTCATTTGAGATAATAAAACATAAATCCTGAATATTACATCACACAAAACTACAACAGGAGACAAAGATAGCAAAGGTTGACATTATCAAAATGCAGTTTTTCACACAAAGAACCATTAACACGTGGAATAGACATTTGGGTCAATTAATGAAGGCAAGAACCTTGAAATTATATATAATAATCAGATCCTGTGATGGGAAGGAAGCTAAGTTCTTTTTTGGATGAATGAATTAGAGTGATCAAATGACCATTCTCATCCCGGCCTAATTTGTAATCTCCCTTAATTGGATACCTTAATGATATCCACTGCTGCCTTTTGAGAGAACATTCCTGATGATTAGAGTGTCTATGACCTGAACAGTCCCATTATTCCAAGTGAAAGTATGTGTTCAGTGGCAAGTGACATCCAAGGGGATAAACAGTAAAGAAAGAAATTGTACAAATATGAATGAAGTACTGCAACAATAGATTCCTACCTCCCAGGTTCAGGCATTATTGTACTTGTATTAGCATTTGCAAAATCTGTATATTAATTCTAATCTTACCTTCTGCATTTATTTTAAAAATATATTGAACCTATCAAATACTCAGGATTTCCAAAATGTCATGAACACTGAAACATGCAAGACCATTACCTTTTAAAATATACCATTACTTCAAAATAAAACTGAGAATTCTGGGAAGGAATATATCATCAGAATTCCGGGCTCTTGGCTTTAAGAGGTGATCTTACGATCTTAGGTTACGATGGGGAGAGAGACTGAAATAGAAATGCAATCAGGTGGGGTCTTCTATGTTATCTAAGAAATGTTGGAGACCAAAAGTATGATTTTCTATGGTGAGAAACATTTTTATGAGAGTCAACTAATCAATTTAAAGGGGTCAAAGCGAGGAATCTATGGAATTCTGGCTCATCAGGACTGTTTTTAATTCACTCATGGGATGTGGCTTTGCTGGCTGGGCCAACTTTTATTGCCATTCCTAATTGCCCTGGAGAAGATGGTGGTGAGCTGTCGTCTTGAACCGCTGCAGTCTATGTGTTGTATGTGGATTCACAATTCTGTTAGGGAGGGAATTCCAGGATTTTGACCCAACAACAGTGAAGGAAAAGCAATCTGTTTCAAAATGGTGAATAGTTTGGAGGGGAACTTGTAGGTGGTGGTTTTCCCATGTATCTGCTGCCTCTTCCCTTCTAGTTAGAAGTGGTCTGAGGAGCCGTGGTGAATTTCTGCAGTGCATCTTGTTGACAGTATACACTTTTGCTACTGAGCATTGGTGGTGGAGGAAGTGGATGTTTGTGGGTGTAGTGCGAATAAAGGGGGCTACTTCGTCCTGGATAGTGTCAAGCTTCTTGAGTGATTTTCTGACTTAGGAGAGAGAGAGAATTATTGTGGAGACTTTGGGGCAGCACAGTGGCTCACTGGTTAGCATTGCTGCCTCACTGCACCAGGGACCTGGTTTTGATTCCAGCCTTGGGCGACTGTCAGTGTGGAGTTTGCTCATTCTCCCCATGTCTGCGTGAGTTTCCTCCGGGTGCTCAGGTTTCCTCCCACAGCCCATAGATGTGCAGGTTAGTGGATTGGCTATGCTGAATTGCACCATAGTGTCCACCACAGAGTGGACAGTGGAAATTTCCACCTGTCATGTCGGGGAGTGATGAACCTCTACTGAGAGCTAGGAGTAACTTTTGAGATTGTCTCTCAATGCTTAGTATTTGTCAGAGGTGTGACATAGAATAAAAGTGTTTAGCAAGGCTAATTTTTGGTTCCAATTGTTAATGTAAGTGGTATCTTTTTGGTTAGTTAGGTTGGCTGGACAGCTGGTTTGTGATGCAGTGGGGCCAACAGTGAAGGTTCAATTTCTGTATCATTTGAAATTACATGAAACCCATATCATTTCAATCTTGCCTCTTACCACTTGTTGTCTCTGACCAATTAGTCCTCTGGCAACTTCTATGTTTTACTTTTCTTTCTTTGGTTGGATATGTCAGCTACCTGTTAATTAATGTTTCATCTGCATTAATTTTAATTTGTTTGTTACAGTAGAAATCTTAAAGTAAAATCTTGTCCATTGGTTTAATTTCTTTGGGTGTTTTAGGGATTTTACCTGTAAAGAACAATGAAGTACAGGACCAGATAATCTGATTTTCCACTGTTAGTTGAGAGATCTAAAGTAAGACTTCAACCTTTTGATTTTTATAAGTAAGCCAAGTTGACACATGTATTTTAAAAAATGCACTTTCGAGTCAAATTCTGGAAACTGGGCATGTTGCCTGTGATACTTTGCCATTGAAGTTAATGGGTAAAAAATCGTGGTGCTGTTGGCAGAACTCTCAGCATAAACTCGTGGCACAGAGCTCCTTACCAATTTCTGCACTGGAAACATTGGAGATGAAATGTCAGCCAATTGCCCCAATGAAGGAAGAAATTTTCTGTCTTGCACACATTCTCAGTTGCTCAAGTCAGAGAAGCTAAAGACTGGCGCTGTAGTTTTGATACACTTTCTTGTGTAAAAGCTGTCACTTCTGTGTGTGATGCTTTTCAGCGGAGGACGTGATGAAAGGAACATCATCTGTCATGTAGGACGAAACAAACTGTTTGGAAATTGGTGACAAACATTCTTCAGCATGTGCCTGCTACTTCCAAAGATATAAATTTGGAAGTAAGTCCAGTGATGAAATATGTCCACAAATTCTGTTCATATCTAACAGATTTATTGGTTGTTGATCTGTTGGCCTGAAGTCTTTTTGAGGGATGCTTTGAGGCTGATGTTACATAGACAAGATAAACTTAAGCATTCTTAATTCTCAGTTGAGCTGCAAAATGGTACAAATTACATTCGTGGAGCCATTCATTTTCAGGAAAGAAGGTAACGGCAAAAAACAGTGAATGGAAATCATTCCATTCTACAAAGTTTCTCTTCTGGCAAAAACCCATTTATGGTGCTGTTGATTTTGGTAGTAACACAACCTGGGCGATACAGTGTGATGCCTGCCAGCTGAACATACATGTAGGGTTACAAAGTAAATGAAGGTGGGGTGTAAGTGACTTTCCTTGAAGTCACATCACTTTTTGAACAAGCCTTCTGCAAAGAACACCTGGTAAAATTGATGTTAATGGGAATTGGGTGGAAAAGTCTCCACTGGCCAGAGGCATACCTAACACAAAATAAGATGTCCTTTGGAGGTCAATCATCTCAGCACCAAGACTTCTCTGCAGCATTTCCTCAGGGTAGTGTTCTAGGCCCAGCCATCTTCAGCTGCTTCATCAATGACCTTCCTTTCTTCATAAGGTCAGAGGTGGTGATGCACAGTCATCAGCAAGCAATATTTAGTATTGTTGCAACTCACTGGGATGGCTTACTAGAAATCAAGCTATTCCAATTTACCTGACATTTAGACCCAGATTTATAGAAAGCTCAGACCAGGTTTTCTACTAAACAAGAGTCACTGTTTCTTAACAAGTTATTTGACTCTAATTCCAGATAAACTATTGTGAACTATCAGCATATAATGCTACTAATTAAAATTCTAAACCCCTTATACATACATATAGACAGATAGGATAATATACGTTATGGTGGAGGGGTAGAAAACTGGAAAAAAAAACTCAGTAGTCTTTGTTCCTAGGTCTTGTTGTTATGATGATCTTTATGATGCTTCTGCGTCCCAGTATGTAGCTTCAACCCTCTTTCTCTGGATGCTTCCACCAATTGTTGAGAGACACAAGGTGGCTGGTAGACTTATAAAAGATCTCTGACTTATCAGGTAAAAGTCATAGCATATAACAACTGTTGCAGATAAGATAGTCTTTTTCAGGTTTACAATTAATTTTGACTGTAGAGAACAGAAAAACTGCTCCTGAGCTGGGAAGAGCTGAACGCGTCTTTCTCTCGCTTATGTAACTTGTTTCCGGCCTCGAGCTGAACCAAACACACAGTTGTTGACAGGCAAAAAGGTCTCTGTTATTGATAACTGGTTACTAGTCCCATAGATCAATCAACTTCTTGTTGCCAGCCAAAGCTGCATCAGTACACCCCCTCTGCTTCAAATCATGTGCAAGTCTACAATTACTGCTTGCTCAACAGTTGTTTACATGATGCCTGCAAAGGGTGTCAGGTTACTTGCTTTCAAAGCTGCAGTCTTTCTTTTTCAAACTTTTTTTTAAAACCAGTCCTTTTTATTTCTGTCCCCAGTTTTTTTTTAAATAAAGCGACTGTCAGACAGTACCATTTATAACACTTCAGATGCTGAGTAATCCATGCCATATGTGGCAAGACCTGGACAACATTCAGACTTGGAAGAATAAGTGGAAAGTAACATTAGCACCATAAAAATGCCAGGCGATTATTATCTCTCGCTACAGAGAATCTAACCAGCTCCCCTTGACAGTCAATGGCAATAGCATCACTGAATTCTCTTGCCGTCGACATCCTGGGGGTTACCGTTGACTTGAAGCTTAACATGGGGCAACCATGTCTATACCATGTCTGCAAAGGCAGGTCAAAGGCAGTAAATTCCTCAGTGGGGAGCTTGCTTAGCCAAAATCTGTTCACCACATACAAGGCAGATGTCAGGAGTGGCTAGGTGAATGCAGCTCTGACAACACAGATATCTTAACATCCAGCACAAAGCAGCCTACTTTATAAGTGCTGAATTTGCCAGCTTAGACACTCACTCTCTCCAGCATTTGCGCACAGTGGCCATACAAGATGCACTGCAGGTACTTGCCAATGCCAATTCAACAGCACCTTAACGACCTGCAGCTTTGACCACCTAGAAGGACAAGAAGAGCAGGCACATGAGAAGACCACCACTTCCAATTTCCCCTTCAAATCACAAACTGTCCTGACATGAAAATATTTTGTCTTTCCGTCACTGCCTCTGGGTCAAAATCATTGAATGCCCTTCCCAACAGCAGTGAAGTTATAATTTCACTGTACTCATTGCAGCAGTTCAAGGAGGCAGCTTTCTCATTACAGAAGGCGATAAATGCCAACCTAATCAGTGACACTCACTTCCTGTGAACGAATAAAAAGACAATGAAAATATAAATCACAGATTTAACTGCAACACGGTGTAGTCATCCCTTGTGAAACATCGAACAGGAGTCACTTTGCTACATAGCAACCATGAAGCACGTTGTTCAATTGACTGCTGCAACAATTTTGCCAAATTTTACTTGGTCACATTTAAATGGTGGTGCAATGGACAAGTGCAATTTGCCAAGTAAATAACAAAAGTGTGCAGGTGCAGGACAATTTACCTGAAAAGCAATGACCGTAAGTGAAATTCTTTGAGTGTTATGAAATTTAAATTTTGAAGAGCACTTGTATGCAAGTGATTGTCCTGGCAACATTCCTGAGACAAGGTAGATGAGAAATTATATGCCTACTTTAAATTTAAAAGAAAAATGCCCATTTTGCAATCTTTTTACTTGCTTTCTGTTTGGATTTTTTGAGTCAAACACCATTTCCTGAACACCCTTTTAACAGTTTAAGTGGATTTTATGATTCTCATTAAAATTGTTCTCCTGATCTCCTGGCTTGAATTAATTTATCAAGTACAACAACAACTTACATTAAGATAAGACCTTGAAATGGTAACGCTTCACAGGAATGATTATTGAGAAGAAAATGACACTGAGCCACTTGAGGTGGGTCAAACAGGTAAATTGTAAGAGGTGAGAGAGATGGAAAAGTTTACGGGAGGGAATTCCTAAGTTTGATGTCAAGTCTGTTGAATGAATGGCTGCCATTGGCAGAACATTTGAAATCAAGAATGCACCAGAATCCAGAAGTGAAAGAGCATGTAGATCTCAGAGTTGTAAGAATGCAGGAAGTTAGAGAAGGAAAAGGACACGTTAAGGATTTGAAAGCAGCGAGAATTTTACAATTGAGAAATTGACTGGAAACCAGTGACGGTCGGTGAGCAGAGCTGGGGGTGGGGGCCATGTAGACTTTGTACCAATTGAGACTTGTAGCAGAATTTTCATTGAGCTGAAGCACCATTTTTAGCAAATTAACTGGTCATTTATTCTATCACAGTAAATGGATCTTGTGGTTTATAAAATTGCTCTACCATTTCTCCACATCATGACAATGATTGGGCTTGAATGTAATTAACTGTATATGAAATGCTTTGGGATGTTCTGAGACACATGAAATGAAATAGTTAGTTATTTGGTTGCACACAACGTGTATTCCTGAAAAAGATTCATTTTGTTGAAACTCATTGTTCGGCACTCATCGGAAGAATTCACAACAATTGATGCAAGGTGAAGAATGTAAAGGGAAAGCAACATTTATACAGTACAAGAGATAAAAGGTACTGTAGATGCTGGAGAATCCGAGATAACAAGGCGTGGGGCTGGATGAATCTAGGCCCAAAACGTCAAGTTTTCCTGCTCCTATGATGCTGCTTGGCCTGCTGTGTTCATCCAGTCCCACGCCTTGTTTATACAGTACAAAATGAGTTGCTGATTGGTTGCCAAGTGATCTCTAATTGGTAAAAACATTGCCTTGGAGAATGCACCAGCTAAATGATGACTGACAATTATTTCCAAGCTTTGTTTAAATATTGAATCAGATAGATTGACTTTGATCAAGGCATTGCCCCGAGGGGCAAACCAGAAAAAGGCTTTCATCTACTTTATTTAGTTGGAATAGGCACAGTCAGAGCATAGGCTTTTTTCTGTCTGCAAAGACAGAATGTGCAAGTGTGCTACACTGCAAATTCGACTGTCAATTCTAAATTGGTTGTCAACGTGGTTCTTTGCGCACCCTTGATTATTTAGCCTTTGTTGACCAATTGTGGAATAATGCCTACTGTTGGATTCTTTGTATTGAATTGACATGCATGGTCTGGTTGGGTACCAGTCAGTACCTTCCTGTTGCAAGCAGCCAAAGGGATATGCTGTTAGGAACAATATAAATAAGGAAAAATCGACCTTAATTCAAATTGTGAGTTTGTCACAAAAGAGGACCTTGCGCAGGGGAGATAGTAAAATTTAGTTTATTGCGCCCAAGATGGTTTGGGATCTTCTTTTATACTTAGCACAAAACAAAATTGTAAATATATTTCACTAATATGATTATCACACTTATTTGCTGCCTGGAAGTTTCTGTGGGAACCACTTGAACCAAAGCTGATACAATGCTTCCAGTTTTCCAAGTAGCTGCCTTGAAATATCTTAGGTAGATTAACAGCAAAAGTGCAGTATTTTCTAAACCATCTATTGTTGAACATGGAAGAGCTGTGAAGATGTGAATGAATTTTACATAGAAAATAGAAGCAAGAATAGGCCTTTCGGTCCTTCAAGCCTGCTTTGCCATTCAAGATGATCTGGGCTGATCATCCAATTTGGTACCGTGTTCCTGCTTTCTCCCCATACCTTTTGATTCCTTTAGCCCAGAGAACTATATCTAACCCCTTCTCGAAAATATTCAATGTTTTAGCTTCCACCACTTGCTGTAGTAGAGAATTCCATACGTTCAGCACTCTCTGGGTGAAGACATGTCTCATCGTCTCAGTCCTAAATGGCTTACCCCATATCCTTAGACTGTGACCGCTGGTTCTGGACTCTTTGGTCATTGGGAAAATCCTTCCTATGTTTACCCTGTGTGGTTCTGTTCATATTATTTAATATCGATTTGTATTAGCATTTTAAGTGTCAAAGATAAGATTATAATGTATGCATTGTTTTGCATCAATCCTCTATGCTGCCTTTATTCCAACTAGGCTGGCTGTTGGGTGACAAGTAGTGTCCTCTCCAGATATGACTGATGGCTGCTGTCAGGAACCTAGACCAAGCTACAGAGCTGGCCTACTCTGAATGCCATGCCACCACCTAAAACAACATTGAACAAACAATAGAGCAACACTTTCTGCTTTTAAACATCTCCAGAAGAACTTTGAAGTACAATCCTCAGCAGATGTCTCTGCTTTATGCTCAATGTTGCATCCTCCATCACTTTGCCATCCTCAATGGCTTCTCTTTCTGCCTCTATGCTGTTATTTCTGGTGTCTCCCATGGGTCTATTCTGGTGCCTGCCCTTCTGTTTCTTATCTGCGTGCTGCTCCTCAGCAGCGTTATTTGAAAAAACATGGACTCTAAGCTGACAACTGCCCCATTATACGTCTCTGAAATCTTCCAATACCTTTTGATTTGTATTCAATAATTAAACAAGCAGCATTATTGGATGAGTGGAAACATCCTCCAATTGAATACCTCTTAAAAATGCCTTTGAATTCAGTCTTCACCACAAACTCCATTCCATTATTACTGACTCCATCTGTCTGCCTAACCACTGACTGAGTGTGAATCAAACTATTCATAATACTGAGCTGAGTTTCAAACTGCATAGCTTCTCTATTATCAAGACCACCTCCTTCTAACCTGGAAGCTCTGGAAGCAGCCTGATGAGTTGCTGCAGTGCATCTTGTGGATGGTACACATAGCTGCTATTGTGTATTTGTGGTGGAGGGAGTAAATGTTTAAGGTGGTGGATGGGGTCCCAGGAAAGTAGGTTACTTTGCCCTGGATAGTGAAGATCATCTTGAATGTTGTAGGAGCTGCACCATTCCGAGAAAGTGAAGAATATTCCATCACATACCCAAATTGTGCCTTATGAATAGACAGCCACAGAATTCTCAAGCTATGACCTGCTTTTGAAGGTACACTATTTGTTTGCCTAGTTCAGTTCATAGTGAGGGAGCCTGCCTTGATGATGCTGTTGAATGTCAAGGAGAGATTGTCGAATTGTCTTTTGTGGGAAATTGTTATTCCTGGCGCTTGTGTGGCACAAATGTTAATTACTACTAATCCCAGCCTTGCTGCATATGGACACAGACTGCTTTAGTACATTAGTCAAAAATGATGCTGAACGTTGTGCACTCATCACTGTAGAGATCCTATGAACCTATCATCAAACATTCTCGCTTCTGACCTTATACTGGAGGAAAGGTCATTGATAAAGCAGCTGACAATGGTTGAGCCCATGACACTACCCTGAGGAACTCTTGTAACAATGTGCTGGGACTGAGATGAATGACCTCCAAGAGGCAAAAACATCTTCCTTTTTGATAAGTATGATTTCAGCCAATGGAAAGTTTCCCACTGATTCTCATTGACTGAAGTTTTGCTAGGACTCCTTGATGCCACACACTATCAAATGGCGCCTTGTTGTCAAGGGCTGTCACTCTCACTTTCCCCCAGTTCTGTTTTCTACATTTGGACTAAGGCTGTGATGAGATCAGGAGTCCCGGTGGAAACCAAACTGTGCATCAGTGAGCAGGTTAATACTGTGCCAGTGCCTCTTGATAACTGCCAACAATATCTTGCATCACTTTACTGATGATGAAGAACATATTGGAGCGGTAATTGAGTTGTATTTGTCTTACTTTTTGCCTAGAGGTCAGAACTGGGCAGTTTTTCACATTGTCAGGCAAATGCCAGTGCTGTAACTCTACTGGAACAGCTTGGCTCCAAGCACAGCTGGTTCTGGAGCGTGTCTTTAGTACAATTGCAGGGATGTTGTCAGGATCCATAGGCTTTGCAGTATCCAGTGCTTTCGGTCATTTCTTGATATCACATTGAGTAAACTAAATTGGTTGAAGAGTAGCATCTACGATTTTGAAGTCCTTAGAAGAAGGCCAGGATGGATTTTTCATCGGGCTGGATGCAAATGATTCAGCCTTAACTTTTGCACTGACGTTCTGGGCTTTCCGATCTTCAAGGATAGTGCCTTATTTAATTGTCCTCCATCATTCATGACATGACATGGCAGAACTTGTATCTTATCCATTGAGATCGCGTAGCTCTATCTGTCACTTGCTGCTTATGCTGTTTGACATGAAAGTAGTCCTGCTTTGTAGCTCACCAGGTTGACAGCTCATTTTTAGGTCTTCCTGGTGCTGCTTCTGGCATGCTGTTCTGCACTCTTCATTGAATCCAGGACTGGTCCCTAGCTTGATTGTATTGCTAGAGTGGGGCATATGCCAGGCCATGAGATTACAGATTCTGGTTCAATGTAGTTCTGCTGCTGATGGCACAGAGCACCTCATGGATACCCAGTTTTGTGTCACTTGATCTGTGAGAAATCTCTCTCATTTACCACAGTGTTAGTGACCTACTGTCTAAATGTGAAGATAGGACTTCATCTTAACAAGGTCTTTGTAGTGGTCACTCCTACCAATGCTATCACAGACAGATGCAAAAGGTAGATAGGTGAGGGTGAGGCCAAGTAAGTTCTTATTCTTGTTTGTCCTTTACCACCTGCCATAGAACTTTTCTAACAGCTATGTCTTAAGGACTGAACCGGCTTGGTCAGTGGTGGTGCTACTGAGCCACTTTTTATGATGGGCATTGGAATCCTCCACCCAGGTAAATTCAGTGCCCTTTGTTACCCTCAAAGCTTTGTCCAATTGTCATGCAGTCCTACCTTACAGACAATATTAGGCTGTTGATTGACTTAGCCTGTGGATCAGGTCTCTAAATTTGGCACTAGCCCCCAGACCTGACTGATCCAATGCTCTCCTGACCATTCTTCTTCTAATCATAAATTCAAGCTTATCTAAAACACTGTTGCCCATATCCTATCCTCACACCAGGTCTCATTCACCCAGTTCCTCTGTAATTATTGATTATTGGTGGGTTTCAGTCTCATTTTCAAATGTTCAATTTTGAAATCTCTCCAAGGCCTTTAGTATCAGGGTAAATACTCTCCTTTGAGATGTATGTGGCCCCTCTAAGCATCCTCTGTTTTAATTGCTCCACCATCAGCACTGCCAAGATAATATCTCTAGAATTCCTTCTTTAAACCTTGCCTTCTTTCCACTTCTCTATTTTTCTTTATTTCCTTAAAATCCACCTCTTTGGCACACTTTTGGTCATCTGTCCCAGTATCTCCTCCTGTGGCTCAATGTCACACAGTACCTGCTAATGCTCCTGTAAAATGCCTTAGTATATTTTACTATTCTAACAGTGCTGTATAAACGAAAACTGTTGTTGAAATAAAGTCTTTAAGGAATTGGATGGACAACAGGATTAGTTTAGGATTGTTCAAGTGATGAAATACCAAAGACTCTGGGCCCAGTGGTCTTTTCTGGTATTGTAAACATGAGTGATTCTGCTGGACAAAATTGAGGGAAAAACCTCAATGTTTTGTTCTTTTACATACATGCAAGTTGCAAATCTGCAGCATTCACATTTCTTTGTACTGCTAGTTTTGGTTCACAACATTAGCTGATTTTCTCAGTTATAACATGAGCGCCTTTCAGTTGCTTTGTAACTCACTTCTTTCTGGGAACACTTTGTACAAAAATTCTATGTATTTTTTGGTCACTTCCTGTGAACAGAATATATTTATGATTGCCGTTTTGTAATGTTGCAATGCAATGAAAGAATGTACAGATTCTTTAATTTACCTCTGGTCATATTGTTAATTTACTTCATTGCAGTTCTAGGTTTTGACTATGCAGTCGCTAAGAAACATTCTTTTAATATCCAAATGCATTTCCAGTTAATAAATGAAGCCACCAAGGAATTAGCAGTGGAGCAGCTTTTAAAGGATCTCATTCTGCAGGCTCTTCATATCGATTGGAAGAGAAAGTTGTATTCGTACTTATCAAAAACGACTTACACAGACAGCAGATTAGTGATAAGAGGTGACCCTTGGTCAGCTTTGCTATGCTGAAGCCTTGTGAGCGGAGCTAATCTTCCTCTCCTGAATCCCTGTAGAGTACTAATATGTTACTGCACATTTAACAAACACTATTCCGTTCCACCTCCCATCTTTTATGTTAAATATAGTGGCCAAGGGACACATTCATTTAAGCATGTGACCTTACATGAACTCCCAGTAACTAGAGAATATCCTACAGAGCAGCAAATATGTTGTCTTCATGAATAATGCAGATGAAAAATATCACTGTGCTGACCAAAATTTGATGTAATATTGGTCGTCATGGCACAGTATGGAGGAAGGACTTTTAATTTACTTTTCCATGCAGTATTTTTTCCACTTCTCTAAATTTTCTCCATTTTTGCTCCGGTTCACTTGACACCTTGAATTTGTGAGGACAGCCACACAAATGCCCCTAATACTCAGCCACTAGGAAATGCCTCAATCCTGTGGTGTGAATCTTCACTTCTATTTTTTCAGCTCCCATTTGGGCAATGATAGGGTCCCTGTTTTGTACCTTATTGCCACCTCTTATGGTTCAGTTTGGGAATGGAGTATGCAGCATGAGGATTCATGCTATGTCTGTCTTGAGCAAGTGAAATTGATGTGAATATTTATAAACTGTTTTCTGGATGAGAATATACAAGGCATGATCAGTAAGTTTGCTGATGACACTAAAATAGGCAGTACCCTGGACAGTGAGGAAGGTTATTAGAAATTGCAGCAGTATCTCTATCAGCTGAGGAAGTGGGCCGAGAAATGGCAAATGGAGTCTAATAAAGATAAGTGTGAGGTGTTGTATTTTGGAAAGTCAAATCAACGTAGGAGTTTCATGGTGATTGGTAGGGCCTTAAGGTGTGTAATGGAACAGAGGGACCTTGGAGTTCAGTTGCACGGTTCTCTGAAAGTAGAGTCACAGGTAGACAAGGCAGTGAAGAAGGCTTTTAGCACACTGGCCTTTATCAGTAAGGGCACTGAGTATAGAAGTTGTTATTTTGCAGTTGTGCAGGATGTTGGTGAGGCTGCGCTTGGAGTATTGTGTTCAGTTTTGGCCATCTTACTATAGGAAGGATGTTAATAAACTGGAAAGGGTACAGAAGAAATTTACAAGGATGTTGCCAGGACTCAAGGGACTGAGTTATAAGGAGAGGTTGGACAAGCTAGGACTTTTTTAAGTTTAGAGTGTAGGAGACTGAGGGGGGGATCTTATAAAAGTGTATAAGATCATGGGAGGCATAGATAGGGCGAACGCACTCAGTCCTTTTCCCAAAGTTGGGGAATCGAGGACAAGAGGGCATCAGTTTAAGGTAAGAGGGGAAAGAATAAATGGGAACCTGAGGGATAACCTTTTTACGCAGAGGGTGTAGGCATGGGGAATGAGCAGCCAGCGGAAGTGGTTGAGGCGGGCACGTTAACAACATTTAAGAGGCATTTGGACAAAGACACGGATAGGTAAGGGTTAGAAGGATATTGGCAAAGAGCAGGAAAGTAGGGTTAGCGTGGATGGTCGTCTTGGTCGACATGGACCAGTTTGGGCCTCAGGGTCTGGCTCTGTGCTGTAGAACTCTACAAGTGCCACTAGTTCCTTTTTGGGTGTGGTCTCTTGCTGTCAGTGGCAGCTCCAAGTTGAGCTCACCAGTTTTTCTAGCTTCCAGGAACACTTGTTCCTTTTCTGCATCTTAATAGCTGACCTTACAAATCCTACACATTCAGTTTAGTAACAAAAACAGAAATTGCTAGAAAATCTCAGCAGGTCTGGCAGCATCTGTGGAGAGAAATCAGAATTAAAATTTCGGGTCCAGCGACCCTTCTTCAGAACTGATGGCAGCTAGGAAAAGGATGGTTTTTATACAGAAGCTGGGGAGAAGGGAAGAGTAAACAATTGGTGGAGATAGAGTCAAAAGGGAGTGAAAGGCAAAGGAGTAGTTAAAGGTCAGTCTGGGGGAATGAATAACTGCTAATGAATAACTGAGTAGTGTGTAGTAGCAGTCTGTGTAATGACAAGGCCTGGTGTCTAAGGGTGGGGAAAAGCATGGAGAAAGCACTCAAGTCCTAAAATTTGTTGAACTAAATATTAACTGCAAAAGGCTGCAGGGTCCCCAAGCAGATAATTAGATGCTGTTCTTCCAGCTTGCGCTGAGCTTCGCTGGAACACTGCAGCAAGCCTGAGGCAGGGATGTTGACCAGAGAACACAAGGTGATGTGTTGAACTGGCAGGTACCTGGAAGCTCAGAGTCTTTTTTACAGACGGAATGTATGTGTTCTGCGAAGCGGTCACCCAGTCTACACTTTGTTTCCCCAATGTAAAGGAGATCACATTGTGAGCAGCGAATACTATAGATTAGATTGAGTGACGTGCAGATAAAGCAGTGTTTGGGCCCTTGAGTAGTGAAGAGAGAGGAAATAAACAGGCAGTTGTTACACCTTTTGTGGTTGCAGGGGAAGGTGCTTTGAGGCTGAGGGGAGTGAGGGAGGAGTGCACAAGAGTGTCCTGGAGGGAAGGGTCCTTGCGGAAGGCTGACAAAGGATAGAAGGGGTATATGTATCTGGTGGTGGCATTGCACTGAAGGTGGCAGAAATGGCAGCTAATGATCTTCTGGATGGTAAGACCTCATTTTCTGCTTGGGAAACCCTGCAGCCCTCTGGAATTAATCTCAAGTTCAATTTTAGGGCTGGAGCACTGTTCTCCATGCCTTCTCCCAACCCTACATACCAGGCCTTGCCTTTACATGGGCTGCTACCACACACTATCGATAGTTAGCCACTAATTGCCCCAGTTAGCAGCTGTTCAATCCCCCATTCTGATCTTTAACCACTCCTTGGTCTGGATGATGGTGAGGACAAGGCAGACCCTATTGCTGTTGTGGGAGGGAAGGGAGTGGTGAGGGCCGAAGTGCAGGAGATGGGTTGAATCTGGCTGAGGGCCGTGTCAACTATGCTGGTGGGAAATGCTCGTTTCAGGAAAAAGGTGGATATTTCAGAGGCCCTCTTATTGAAGTTGTCATCATCAGAACAGCTGCGATGGAGACTGAGGAACTAGGAGAATTGAATGGAATCTTTACAGGAAGTAGGCTGTGAGGATGTGTAGTCAGGGTAACAGTGGGTTTGCAGTGGATATTGATGGCCAGCTTATCCACAGAAATGGAAACAGAAATGTCGAGGAAGGGAAGGGAGAAATCAGAGATGGGCCAGGTGAAGGTGAGATTGGGTGGAAATTAGAAGGGAAATAGATACATTTTCCCAATTCCGGATGAGAGCGGGAAACAGCACTCATGATAAGGGGAGAAAAAAATCAAGTCAAGGTAGGAAGAGATGGCAGTGGGAGCAGGCAGAAACAATAGGTCTGCTGGGACAGTCCTGTTTGTGTCTGCAAAAAATACCCTGGGCTTCCAGCTGCTTACCACTTCAACACTCCACCATGTTCTCTGGCCAATGTCTCCAACTCAGGCTTGCTCCAGTGAAGCTCAGCGGAAGCTGGAAGAACAGGACCTCATTTTCCGCTTGGGAAACCCTGCAGCCCTCTAGACTTAATCTCAAATTCAATTTTAGGGCTAGACCACCATTCTCCATGCTTTCTCCCGACACTACATACCAGGCCTTGCCATTACATGGGCTGCTATCACACACTATCCATTGTCAGCCACTAACTGTCCCAATTAGCAGCTGTTCAATCCCCCATTCTGATCTTTAACCACTCCTTTGTCTGTCCAACTGTTTTTCTCTTTCTTTGTGCTGTATCTCCACCTGTTGTTTACTCTCACCCTCCAACTCCCCCCCCCCCCAAACCCAGTTATTCAAAAAAATACATTCTTTATCTTCCTAGCTGTAGATGGGTAGGTTAGTAAGTTTGCAGACAATACAAAGATTAGTGCAGTTGTAGATAGTGTAGAAGGTTGTCAAAGGATACAGTGGGATACAGATCAGTTGTAGATATGGGCAGAAAAATGGCAGATGGAGTTTAATCCAGGTAAGTGTGAGCTGCTGCACTTTGGGAGATCAAATATTAAGGAAAAGTCTATAGTTAATGGCAGGACCCTGAACAGCGTTGATGTACAGAAGGATCTTGGGGTTCAAGTCCATAGCTCCCAGAAAGTGGCTACACACATAGATAGAGTGGTAAGGAAGGCATATGGCATCCTTGCCTTTATTTGTCAGAGAGTTGAGTACAAGAGTTGGGATGTCATGTTGCAGCTTTAAAAGACTTTGGTTAGGCCACACTTAAAGTATTGCATTCATTTCTGGTCGTCACATTACAGGAAAGATGTGGAGACTTTGGAGAGGGTGCAGAAGAGGTTTACCAGGATGGTGCCTGGATTAGAGGGTATGGGCTATAGGGAGAGGCTTGGGAAAACTCAGGTTATTTTCTCTGGAGTGATGGATGTTGAAGGGAAACTTGATAGAAGTCTATAAAGTTATGAAATGCACAGGTAGCGTTTACGGTCAGAGTCTTTCCCCCAGAGTTGAAATGTCTAATACTAGGGGGCATGCATTTAAGGTGAGAGGGGGAAAGTTCAAAGGAGATGTGAGGGGCAAGTTTTTTTTACACAGAGTGGCAAGAGTCTGGAAGGCGCTGCCAGGGGTGGTGGTGGAGGCTGATACGATCGGGCCATTTAAGGGACTTTTAGATAAGTACATGAATATGCAAGGAATGGAGGGATATGGACCAAGGGCAGGCTGAAGGGCCTGTTCATGTGCTGTGCTACCATCAATTCTGAAGAAGGGTCAGTGGACATGAAATGTTAACTCCGACTTCTCTCCATAGATGCTGCCAGACCTGCTGAGATTTTCCAACAATTTCTGTTTTTGTTTCAGATTTCCAACATCAGCATTTTTGCATTCAGTTCAGGGTCTATCAGAGCCACTAATACAGTTGCTGCAGTTATTGAAACAGTTTAACATGCAGCGCCAATGTTGACTCTTTGAAAAAGACTTCTAAAGTCTGTCTTGAGCTGTTCTTGTATATAGAGGGAGAACAGCGGATGTTCACTAGACTAATTCCTGGTGTGATGGGACTGCCTATGAATAGAGATTGGGAGACTGGGTCTTTATTCTCTGGGGTCTATAAGAATGAAGGTGATCTTGTTGAAACTTATAAAATTATTAAAATACTATCAAAGGCAGCTGCAGAAAGGGTGTTTTCCCAGGCTGGGACTAGTGGGACTTGTCTCATACCAGGAGACACTGTCTCAGTCAGATGGACAATTTAGACTGAGATGAAGAGGTATTTCTTCACTCAGGGGGTGGTGAATCTATGGAAGACCATACCTGGGAGGCTGTGGAAGCTCCATAATTGAGTATGTTCAAGACAGAGACCGATAGATTTCCAAATATTCTTGTTGTCAAGATAGTTCGGGTTAATGATTTTGAGATGAATGGTCTAGAATGGTTCCAGAGGCCTGAGGGACTAAATGGCCGCCTACTCCTGTTCTGATGTTTCTGTAAGGAAGATACCAGTCAGGTGCATTACTAACACAAACAAACAGAAATTGCTGGAAAAGCTCAGCAAGTCTGGTAGCATCTGTGGAAAGAAATCAAAGTTAATGTTTCAGGTCCAGTGACCCTTCCTCAGAACTCAATATTGGCGTTACTAATGCTGCATTAAGGGTTATGGTGAGTGGGCAGGTAAGTGGAGCTGAGTCTCAAAAAGATCAGCCATGATCTTATTGATTGGCAGGGCAGGCTCGAGGGGCCAGATGGCCTACTCCTGCTCCTAGTTCTTATTTTCTTATGTTCTTATTAGCATTACTAAGACATCTGTCTGCTACAGTTGTATGGCACTTATTTTTGCGAGCAGTCTCAGCAGATCAGCATAGATGATGCAAAGAGATTGCTAACTAGCATTTGGTTACATTTTGTGAGGTTCTCCCCATGAAGGATGTTAGCAGGAGGGAAAGTAATGAATCTGTGGAATTCTTTACTGAGAGGGCTGTTGAGGCTGGGTGGTTAAGTATATTCAAGGTTGAGATAGATTGATTTCTAAACAGAATGGGAACAGGGTAAGAAAGTGGAGTTGAGTATTATCAGATCAACCATAATTTCATTGAATGGCAGAGTAAACTCGATGGACTGAATGGCCTACCTCTGCTCCTGAATCTTATGGTCCACAAAGAAGGGTACCAATTTTCCCTTATCTGCCTTGTCTGGGGAAAATACTGTGAGCCATTTTTAACTGCCAGAACTTTACTGGGTGCACAACAGTCTTTTAAGGCCTCTCCTGGTGACAAGGATCCTGGCAATGGTTAGTATTTGCAACTATGGCGAGTGAGAGAATCAGGTTAGTATCAGACAAGAGGGCCACCATATGGATGTGGTAGGTAATTAGTGAAGCGCATTTGAACAATGGCATGAGAAACGTCATTAAGTCTCGTGGAGAGAAACCCTTCATCCTGTTATAATCAACAACCTATCTGTTCCTGTCATAATCAACAACCTATCTGTTCCTGTCTTAAATACCTCAATGACTTGGCCTCCACAGCCTTCTGCGGCAATGAGTTCCGCAGATTCACCACCCTCTGACTAAAGAATTCCTCCTCATCTCAATTTTAAAGGGGCATCCCTTCACTCTAAAGCTGAGCCCTCTGGCCCTAAGCTCTCTTATTAGTGGAAACATCTTCCAATGTTCCAAATGCAGTCTAACCAAAGCCTTAAATAGCCTCAGCAAAACATCCCTGCTCTTGAATTCCAGCCATCTCGAAATGAATGCTAACATTGCATTTGCCTTCTTAACTGCCAGCTGAGCCTGCATGTTAATATTAAGAGAATCCTTAACTGGAACTCCAAATCATCTTTGTACATCATACTTCTGAAGTTTCCCCATTTAGAAAACAGTCAACACTTTTATTCTTCCTACCAAAGTTCATTACCTCACTTGCCCACATCATATTCCATCCGTCACCTCTTTGTCCACTTTCTTAGTCTGTCCAAGTCCTTCTACAGCCTCCCCACTTCCTCAGCACTACCTGTCCCTCCACATACCTTTGTGCCATCTGCAAACTTAGCAATAGTGCCTTCATTCCTTTGTCCAGATCATTAATATATAACGTGAATAGTTGTAGCCCCAACACTGATCCCTGTGGAACTCCATTAATTACCAGCTGTCACCCAGAGAAAGATCCCCACTCTCTGCCTTCTGCCAGTTAATCAATTCTCTATCTAGGCCAGTACTTGTCCCTAACATTATGGGCCTTTATTTGTAGCCCCCTGTGCAGCACCTTGTCAAAGGCCTTCTGGAAATTCAAGATTGCATCCACTGACTTTCCTTTATTTAACATGCTCCTCAAAGGGGGAGGCGATGGCTTAGTGGTATTATCACTGGACTGTTAATCCAGAGACCCAGGTAATGTCCTGGGGCAGATGGTTAAATTTGAATAAAAAAATCTGTAATTAAGAATCCAATGATGACCACAAATTCATTGTTGATTGTTGGAAAACCCATCTGGTTCACTAATTTCCTTTAGAGAAGGAAACTGCCATCCTTGCGTGGTCTTGCTTACATGTGACTCCAGACCCACAGCAATATAGTTGACTCTCCACTGCCCTCTGGCCAATTAGGGATAGGAAATAAAGCTGGCCTAGCAAGTGAATGAACATAAAAAAAATTCTAATAGATTTGTCTGGCATGACCTCCCATTGACAAAGCCCCGCTGACTCAACCCTATTTTACCATGCACTTCTAAGTACTCCACAAATCAATCTTAATAATGCACTCGGGTCAGGCTAACCAGCCTATAATTTCCTGCCTTCTGCATCCCTCCTTTCTTAAAGTAGTGTGTTACATTAAACATTTTCCAGTCAGTCCTCTGGCACACTGCCTCACTCTACCGATTCCTGAAAGATCACCACTAATGGTTCCACAGTCTCCTCAGCTATCTCCTTCTGGGATGAAGTCCATCTCATCTGGGTGATTTATTCATCTTCAGACCATTCAGCTTCCCCAGCACCTTCTCCTTAGTAATGGCACCTACACTGTACTCAGTCCTCTGACTCTGGAGGTTCTGGTATGCTACTGGTCTTTCAACATGAAGATTGATGAAAAGTATCTATTCAATTCATCCTTCTCCTGCCTCATTTTACAACAGTCTAATGTCCATTCTTGCCTCTCTTGTACTTTTTATATCTAATAAAACAGTTACAATTTTCTTTTATATTATTAGCTAGTTTGCCCTCATATTTCATCACCTCCCTGGTTGCTTTTAAAGTTACTCACTGCTGGATTTTAAAAGGCTTCCCAGTCCTCTGATTCCCCACTAATGTTCACCACATTGTATAGTTTTTTTTTTCTAAAATTGCCTAATCAACCTGTCCATTGATGCTATCACACACCTCTGGAGCAGGTAGGGCTTGAACCTGGACCTCCTGGTCAAGAGGTAGGGACACTACCACTGTACCACAAGAGCCTGCTATCCCTGAGTTACCTTGTCAGCCATAGTTGCCTCATCCTCACTTTAGTATGTTTCTTTCTTCCTTGGAACATATATCTGTTGTGCCTCCCAAATTATACCCAGAAACTCCTGCCAATGCAGCT
>JAHRHZ010000029.1:27803792-27819194 GCA_024137785.1 Ginglymostoma cirratum
CCCCCTCCTCCTCCTTCAACTGCAGGATGAATTCTATCAATTCCCATAGTATGTCATACTGCAAGAGAACAGAGCTCACTAAAATGGAGACTATGAGCTTTATATCATTTGGTCACATGCCATGGTATGGTGATCACATCATGAGCATGATCCTTAAAGGAACATTGCATAATTGCTGTGAGATCTAATAAGCCATGAAGTAGTTTTGAAGTATAGTTACCGTTGTCTCATAGGAAACGATCAGGATATTTTGTGGAGGTGTCAATTAATAGTTTCAACCTTGAATACAATGAAATCCATGAATGCTTCACACTGTCTGATCACTCTGCTGTCAAGTGATTTAAAACATTTTATTATACAAAGGTGCTATCTGAATGCAAGTTGTTATTGGCATTAGGAGTAAAGTTGGTAATATTCAGGAATTAGATGGAAGAAAGTAGAAAAGAAGCCTTTTTTTCAAGTTGATTAAGATGTTTCATTGGTATATGCAGTGAAATTGCTCTATTTTATATGATTTTAATATGGAGACAGTGGTGTAAATTTAATGTCACTTAACTAGTAATCCAGAGGTCTAGGCTAATCCTTTGGTCCATTCTAAACCTTTAGGAACATGGTAGCTGGTGGAATTTGTATTTGATCAATAAACCTGGAGCTTTGACACTGTTGTTAAAACCCCATGTGGTTCATTCACGTTTTGAAGGAATGACAGCTACCACCCATACTTGGTCTGGTGTAGATATTTTTAATCAACCTGTTCACAGACATGTTATGACAAACGTCTGGGGCAGGTGGGACTTGAACTCAGACCTTTTGTCTCTGGCCTGGCGTAAATATTATCCAACTAAAATGCTCAGAGATAATAATCCATACCTCTGGAGCAGATGGAACATGGGTCTCCTAGCTGACAGTTAAAGACACTACCACTGCACCACGGAAACCCTTATTTTTAATCAACCTTCTTGGACATGTTATGATACACCTGTAATGCTGGTGTGACTTGAACCTAGGCCTTCTAGCCATGAGGTGTGGCCACTACCACTATGCCACTGGACCTCCTGGTCTGGTATACACTTGACTGTAGTAGCAACAGCAATGTTGTTGACTCTTAACTGCCAGTTAGGGATGGGTAACAAATGCTGGTCCAACCAGTGATGCCTGCATCTCATGAAAGAATAGAAGAAACTAAATCTGAGGCACAAGATAAAATATTTAAGCACAGAGCGGTTCAATGACTTGCTTGTGAAGGAGTTGTTAAAACAGTCCAACAGCACAGCCTCCTAGCGAAAGTCAGTCATTACATTCTTGAGGTTTTGGTGATAATGAAGTCTGGAGCGAGGCACTCTTGGTGGCATGGCATGGGCTGGGAAGCCCGGAGCGGGACTCTGGCAGCGGCATGCTGTAGCAGCAGAGACAGAAAAGTTGGACTCTGTTTAATTTTTTTTATTCTAAATGAATGTGAATGGCCCCTGTGTATGGCAACAGTACACACTTTATATTTGAGAATATGTGACAATAAAGGAAATTCTGTTCTATTCTATTCTAATCGCATCACTTTTTTAAAAATTGAAGTCTACTTTTTAAAAATTTAAATCCGCACCGAATCATGCGTATCACTAGGTAAAATAATAAGTCACAAGCACTGCCCACGAGGGCCACTGCAACAATAATGAGAATAGGGGAGGGTGGGAAGACAGGGAAGAAACTAAATTGAAATGGAGTTGGAGGGGGAAATAATGGACACCAGCCCCCAAGGTGTGCACCTTCTGCTAAATGCACCCATATGCTTCCTCTTCAAGAGCACCTGGGCATGACCATTGCATAACCATGTGCAAAATGACATGGAGAGAACTAATTTGTCTTTGTGCCAGGTGTAGTTTGTTGTCATAAGTATAAGTACAGGCAGCAGGCCGCACAGTTCCAACTCTGGTGGGAAAAAGGTGCAAAGTCTAGGCAGGGGGTAACGTGTTATTTGTTCACTAAACCAAATGCCCCAAGGAGTTTTTGGATTTATTTTCATATCATTTGTTAAATGACGATTACAAAGCCTGTCAAAGTTTGTTTGCAAATGACTTGTGGCACTAATTTTCACTTGTGCCATCTTTGCTGTTTGGCTTAATGAGCTAACTTCTCCAAGATTATGCTTGCACCAGAGCCTCAAGCACTTAATTTTCTGAAGGATGATTTTATTTTTGTACACAACATGGGATTATGCTGCTGACAAGGATGAACATCATTTGCACACAATTTTGTCCATTGCCCAAATGACTGACTGTTGACAACAAATCAGCTGCTGCTGTTTGCCAGTTATAATGGGTGACCTCAGGTGGTCTACAAGCTTACAGAGTCATAGAGTCGTATAGCACAGAAACAGACCCTTCAGTCCAACCAGCCCATGCTGGCCATAATCCCAAACCTAATTAGTCCCATGTGCCTGAACTTGACCCATATCCCTCTAAACATTTCTTATTCATGTACTTATTCGAATGTCTTTTAAACTTTGTAACTGTACCCCGATCCATCACTTCCTTGGGAAGTTTATTGCACACATGAACCACTCTCTGTGTAAGAAAAAAGGTTGCCCCCATGACTTCTTAAAATTTTTCTCCTCTCACCTTAAAAATATGCCACCTGGTCTTGAAATCCCCCACTTTGGAGAAAAGACACCTGTCATTCACCTTATCTATTCCCCTCATAATTTTATGAACCTCTACAAGGTCACCCATCAATCTCCTAAACTCCAGTGGAAAAATCCCAGCCTATCCAGCCACTCCTTACAACTCAAACCCTGCATTCCTGGCAACATCCTGGTTAATCTTTTCTAAACCCTCTCCAGCTTAATACTATCCTACCTAAATCAGTGCGACCAAAACTGGGCACAGTACTCTAGAAGAGGCCTCACCAATGTCCTGTACAACTTCCAGAGGATGTTGCAACTCATATACTTAAAGGTCTGAGCAAGACAGTTCCTAAGAATTTTTTTTGTGTATTTTTTTGATTAATGTTATGATATTATGCAAAATTGGTTGGCTGGTAAGTGCTACTTATGCATTTTTGGTATTTTTTGCTTTCATTGTTATCTTGCTATATTATTTGTTCCTGCATATCGTGATTGCAGGAAGCAGCCAATTGTCACACCCTTCCACACCACTTAAGGATAATATAAACACATATCATGCAGGTATTAAATGCTATGTGTTTTGAAAGAGAAATTCCTTCTTCTACATTCCCTGTGGAAAGGAGGCGTCAGCTGGACACACTGCCAGCTCACACACCAAATATTTGCCTTCCCTCCGGTGCAAATTGCCATAGATGACACCCATGTACACACCATGACCATATATACAAAATGTGATAAGCATTCGCATGGGTACTGGCCACAGAAATGTTATCATGGCAGAGAGTGGTTTCTGAGAGATGGTCAGAAAACCATCAATAATGAACAGACTATGGTTGCAACATCTTTGGAAGGATTGGAAACTCTGGAAAATGAGCGGTGAGAGATGAGGGCTAGCCATACTGCTGCCAAGTGTATAGGAAATAAGAGTAGGAGTTGGCCATTCAACCCTCAAGTCTGCTCCACCATTCAATAAGATAATGACTGGTTTTTCACTTCAACACCACTCTCCCATCACTTCCATATATCTTTGTGTTCCCTCTGTGCTCAAAAATATATTGATCTCAATATTGAAAGCACTTATCAAATAACCATCCACAAATGTCTAGGGTGGAGATTTCCAAGGATTCACGACCCTTTGAATGAAGAATTTTATTCTCATTTCAGGAAACTGTGGGCAATATTTAATGCCCTACTACATGGTGAGTTTGGTGGTGATGTGGCATTCAATCAGGCAGGAGAGTGGCAGACAGGGTTCCTACTATCATCCCATCTCTATTCCATTTAAGTCCATAGGATGAAAGCCAATGGATGGTCTTCCTGCCTTGCTGTTATTTGAAGCCCTTGTGAGTAATTACCATCCACCAAAGGACTTCATCCCTGTACTACTTGTATTCATACAACAGAGTACAGGGGATGTACCAAATGGGAAGTCCAAAAAGCATACCCTGTCTGTGTTGATTGTGGACTTCCAAGGAAGTCCCTTATTCAAAAGTACTCATTGGATGCAGGGGCCCAGCATTGGGAAGGAGTTGGGCCAACTGAGAGCCACCGCACTTCCTGTCCACGATCTCCCCTCTGATGATCATTCAGCTGCATCTGGTTCACTGCAATCATAATCCTCTGGTGAGTGCCATGCCAATAGCAGCCACCTCCACTGAGCTGAATGATGAAGAACTGCCTTTCAATGGGTGAGTCTTTCACTCCCGGGATTCTTGATCCTAGGGCGGGCCCACTTCTACCAGGTTAAGTGCCTAATTGGCATTTACTTCACCAGGCATTCCCGAAAGGTGGTGAGGTGGAGTGATCAAGACCCCTATGGCCCCGTGTTTCAAACTCCTCAGCCAGGGGTTATGACTTCTCAGCTTCTACAATCTCAGTACCTTCTAAGATATTTCCTCTTATTTCAATAAGAGCAAAACCCATTTTCCTCAACTCCAAAGAATGCAGTTCAGTTCTACTCTTTTCATAAAACATCCCAGGAATCAATCTAGTGAACCTTTGTTACATGCCTAGTAAGGCAGGTATGTTCATCCTTAGGAAGGAAACCAGAAATGTACACAATATTCCAGGTACTGTCCAACCAAAACACTACTTAATTACAACAGGGCTTGCAATGAAAGTTAGTACACTATTTGCCTTTCTAATTGCTTGCTGCACCTGCATGTTAACTTTGTGATTTGTGCAAGGACATAAAAGTCCCTCTGAATTCTGGACTTTCCCATCTTGTCCAGAAGAAGTAAGTGCAGTAGTAAAGAGCAGACTTATCACTACCTTTAACATTAGCAAGCTTTCTTCTTCATTTGCAAGCAAATGCAAGGACTTGGCTAATTGCTGTGTTATGACCAATCCCTTGGTGAAGTTCCCCAAGTTAATACAGTTCCAGATAGGATATTCCCAAATAGTGAAACTCCTGGGTGAGGAAGGATGAACTGGCTCCCTTTCTTTATTCCGCCACCCCTTGGCTGGTCACAATGAGATTTATTTTAAAAAGGATCCCTTCCCTTGGGGATGCCTTTTTACCACACCAAATTAATGTTTAAAAGGAATTTTACGTTTGCATTTATTGATTTTAAATTTTTAAAAGGAGCCAATTTAACCAGGCTTTTTTGAGTTTATTTGTTACTAAACGCAAGAAGAAATAATAATGCAACACATATGCACACAGATTACAAATGAGAGAGAAAGCAAAAAATGATAAAAATTAAAGAAGACATACAGATCAGTCTCTGAGTTCCTTGGACAATCGATGATGGATGTGCAACTGTTACATTGTGTAATATCAGGAGCACTGATTTTGGTAGGTGAGCAGGTGATTTTGAGATGCTTGGTATTGCAGCTTATCTGAAAGGCCTTGGTCCTGTTTCCTTTAAGCTGTAGTTTTCTTTGCTTTCTGGCTTTATCAGAATTTTTTTTTATCTGCAGCACAGAAATGACTAGGAGTTTTCTCAGCTGTGACCCTCATCATACACCTTCATCTACAAGCACACACAGACCAGGGTTGAAACTGGCTTTTCACCCTCTTTCTTGTAAATTCTTAAAACGGAAAACAGAAACATGTATGTCACCCAGACTGCTCTTCTTTCCTGTTCACAGCCTGAGCTCAGAGGATTAGAGTTTAGTTTGTAGTACATTTCTCCCTTTTGAAGCTTCTTTGTCACTCATAAGGCTTGAGATTCCAGGGTCTCTCTGTAGGCTGAAGGTGATTCACACAGGATTGAAATATTTTGTTCACAACTTACATTCTTGTCATTTTTTGTACATATATAGTCTTAAAGAATCATAATTAAAAGTACAGTGTGACTCTAGGTGATCTATGGTTATGATCTGTGTTCATGACATCAATCAACAAGTCCCTGCACTGCAGTTCTCACCCATTTTTTAATTGGACGATTATCTTCAAGCTCGAAGTATGCTAACTACCTTTGAGAGTCATCCTACAAGTGTTCAACTACTCGGTGTTGTTCCCATATTTCCTTTGAGGGAGACTGGTTATATATGGTGCCTTTTTGACAACACCTCCATCATACAATCACTTACTCCCTCACTCTCACACTCACCCTCTATCTCTCTCTCTCAGTCTCCGTAAAAGCATTTTAATTCTAGACCCTTAGCTAAATCTTCTAGCCAAGCTTTTCCTGCACTTACAGGCACGTCAGTTGAAGAGACAAATGGGTTCTCATCGGAAGACTGAGCCAGACCAGTTCATTGCTGCAGACAGAGCTGTTCTGCACATTGCCTCACTCATTCTCATTTTTGTTCATTATTAGAAAATTGGGCCATTGTGTTCTTCTGCAAAAATGCTCCAAAGCCTGTCTCTTTGAAATTAATTTATCCAACAGACCTTGGCTTCAGCTGAAAACTGTTGGAGAGTAACAGAACACACAGCGACTGCCTTCTGATGTTTGAGGCAATCGTTCTTAATTAGAGGTACCAGTATTATCACAGCATTGTCTGACACCTTATTGGTGTAACAAGATACATTCATTTATTGCAGATTACAGGTTGCTGACTATTAGAGGATTGTCTTTCACCTCTGAGGGCTAGATTTGGAGTCCAGCTCTGCTGAAGTAATGATGAATGGCTTCCTTGACATCTGTATATCTAAAAGAAGAGATTACTTAAAGTAATCATGCAATGTGTACTCTGTTAACAAAAATGTGGAATTAATTTTTCAGATGGTAGTTCTCAGCAAAGCCCCATGGAGCATTAGCTGTAAGTCAAAAACCAAGTGGGACATGGTGCTTGCAGAAGAACTGAAATGGCTATGAATCAAAACTCATATCAACAATACTGTCCAGCCAAATAATACAAGTGGGGAAAAAAATTGGTTACGGTCCATTGTTGGTCTGGAAATCAATGGAGTGATTGCTCCACACACCCAACGGAATATACAAAAGCCAGCTTGGTCATGTGCCTTACTTGATTAAAATTGGCAAGTTGCTTGCATTACTTCCACTGTACATTGGCAGCTCGCCCAATTGGGGATAATGAAATCTGGTGTCACTAGTGCTGGCACCTCTCAAAGGGAGGTGCATTTTGACTGCATTCAGTTGAATTGCAGTTGCACAATGTGGCGATCAGAGATAAAACAGCAAGCTCATCCAGCACTGCTCTGAAGGTATTGTTGGACGACGTCAGCAGAGGAGGGAGATCACTTTTCCATACGTCAGCAAAAGGATGTCTAAGAAAACTTTGCAGCACCAGTAAGCAGAGGTGGCAAAGCGTGCCAAGGCAAGAAGCATTGTCCCTGAGAATTTTGCAGCAATACAGGAAGAATGTAGAGACCTGGCAAAGCACGCTATGATAAGATTTCATCTCCCATTACTTTTCTACAAAACTGTGCACCAATTGGAGCCTCGACATTCAAAGCACATTACTCCCTCTTACGCTTCACTTTCCTCCAATTAAGTTTAGGTTTGTATTTATCTAGATTCGACTGCACTTAGTTGGATCATTGGAGAGACTTGCTCTTTCAAATTCTGAACCAAATTTCACAGCATTTGAATTTGAAACTCATCCAGAGCTTTCAGAGGGAAAGATCTCTCTTCTTGAGAGTTAAATTTTCCTAATATGTAACAAAAATACTACAGATGATTGAAATCTCAAACAAACACAGAAAATGCTGGAGAAACTCAGCAGGACTGACAGCATCAGTGGAGAGAGAAAACGAGTTCATAGTTTAAGTCTAATGTGTCCCAAAGATATTTCAGACTCAAAACGTCAAATCTGTTTCTCTGTTCACAGATGCTTCCGGTCCTGTTAAGTTTCTCCAGCATTATGTGTGTGTGTTTTCATATTTTCCTTCATTTATTGTGATTACCAGGATGATTAACTGCAGTATTCAGGCAAACTACGAAGAGCTTGTAATATATTCATAGTATTTGAAACCAAAGCTTTGTCAATTGCAAAACTCACAAGCATTTTGGAGAGAGGAGCATTGAACCAAAACCTACCTTTACGTGAACTATGGATGGTTACGCAAGCAAGTTTTGCTAAAACAAAGTACTTTAGTCACAAAGCTGTCTGCACTTGAAACTAAGGGAAAAATGACTTGCGGCATAAACTGGCCAAAAAGCAGTGATGCATCACAAAATGGCCATGAGGATTGTAAAGATACGAAAGAGATTCTATCAACTCACCAATCTAGGCTCCATCCAATAACATAGGTTGAAGTTGAAAGAAAAGTTAAGATAGCCTGGATAAAGATGCACTATTAGGGTACAGCTTGCACAGGAAAATGGATAGTGCCAAAGACAATGCCAGCTGGAGCAACAACTTTAGATAATATAATCACTAGCTTCTTTGTCTCTCTTACTGGTCTTCATTTACATTTACGTCACAAGTTAAATTTTACTGATGTTAAACTTTGCGACTGGAATACCTTGTGTTTTTTTTGTACTATTTCATTAAATGTATATTGCAATGAAAATACCAGTTGGAACTTAAATAGTACACACAGCAGAGGAATATTGAAGGGGCCAGACGGAGCTGCATTGGTGGTCATCCACATAGATGTATGACAATATGTGCCTTTAAGAGGGATTTGTCCTTCCTCGTTCTCTTTAAGGGGGTGTGTTGTAAATCTGGTGTTGAGGTGTCTGCTCCACAGAAAGCAGAGTAAGTAGTTCTGGGTTTCTTTTAAATTAGACAAAAGAAGCATGAGAGGGTGGGGTCAGGCTTACACAGACCCAAGGTTTATAGTTTTTGCTTTCAGTTGTTGAAGTTGGGATTTTTGGAGTTGAAGCTGCTAGATTTATTCTGTTGGTGTTCTTTCTTCTGGACTGGAGAAGATAGCAAGTGAGAGAAATCTGTTTTGCTGAATTTGCCTTGGCCAAACGTGTGTTTATGGGATGCTGCTATATTGGAAAAGCTGATTAGTAGTTAAATAATATATTATTTTAAGTACTTTTAAAGAGTTAAAGTTGTACTAATTTTTTTTTGTTTGTATATTAACCGTGGAGTTAAGAATGAAGTGTGTTTTGCTTCAAGCCTTGTAACTTAATCAATCAAATCACATCTGGAACACAGTACCTTACACTTGCCTTTAAATAAAAGTTAGGGTTTAGGCTATCTCCTTGATATGTTTTGTGGGGGTTTGGTCTGGTCCATAACAGATGTGACGAACATAGAGTAAAATAACGTAGGGGTCTTAAAAGTCAAGCATCAAGTCAATATTCTCCAGTGTACATTTCAATGTTTGGAAAAGAAGCAGAGTTCATTGAGTATGTAAGTTAATGGCTGTTGATATTTTGAGAAAACAACAATGCAATGTTTGTTCACTGTAACTGGGAATAATTTGCTAAACATAAAAGCACAGGAGAGACAGGCTGTACCTAAACCAAAAAGGAAGAGAGTAATATTGAGACAACAACTGAGCATCATTTGAATTAATCAGATGGTAGTGAGGTCTGAGAGGAAGCAGTATCCCAGACAGGTCTGAACATGCAATAGAAGGCAGTAGCCATATGAGTATTTTCACAGTACTTCTGAGACATAAGGAGGACTTGGAAAATAACAAAAGGTAGGCAGTGAGGACTGTGAGAGGAGGGAAAATACATATTGAGATGAGTATGTATATAAATTAATGTTTGTAGAATTAGGACATGATTTTGGAGGAAGGATGTTATGTCATAAAAATAACAGAAGTATGTTGTAAAGGCATTAGAAATGTGGTTAACTCCAAATGGGAATGCATAGCCTATTTAGGGTGTAGGGTGTTCAAATGACCCACTCTGGATAGTTAATAAGGTATGAATATAAAATAATGTTAGATGTATGCTCTACTGCTCAAGAAGGAAAGTGGTTCATGATATAAAGAATTGAAAGAATATGAGAGAACAAAATATATATTTTAATATGCATCTTTGATCAACCTAATATGAATTGAGTAAACCCAAGTAATTTGCTGTCAGTACTGTTAAAGATAATGACTGATTGCTTCATGGTGCAGCATGTTGGAGAAGACAATCGTGCTCTTCTTATTTTCTGCACCGTGTTGAGGTTGTTTTCAAAGTGGAACGGAGGATGATTCTTTTCAACCTGATTGGCTGGATTTTCCCAGTTGAACTACAAGCCCAATGGTCTCAATTTCAGGTCAGGAACTAAGTGGCAATGGCAAGATGTTACTCCTGATCTTCCCAGAGAAAATGAATTAAGAATCAGGGATGTGTGGAATATTGTTGTTCAAGTCCTGCTTAGGACTCCTACCACATGTCTTTTCACAGTACATTGACTGCATTAATGTCATTTCCTACTCTAGTCCTGAAATGGAATATCTAATCAAATACTCTTCCAATATCCATGTTTTTCTCGCTTTTACATGGTCCATCTCTTTCTTTTTTCATCCCTTGCTCGTTTTTTTCTGCATCTATTTCTAGGGGAAGGCTATCAACCAATATTCACCATCAGGCACTGACTCTCTCAGTTACCTCGACTGCTCTTCCTCACATCTGCTTCCTTTAAGGACATCATTTCATTGTCCCAGTTCTGCCATCTGTGTTACAAATGTTCTGATGATACAGTCTTAGATGCCAGATTCCTCTTTCCTCAAGCAAGAATACCCCATTAACATGGGATAGTAAGAACTGCCGATGCTGGAGTCAGAGATAACACCATGTGGAGCTGAGGAACACAACTGGCCAGGCAGCATCAGAGGAGCAGGAAAGCTGACGTTTCAGGTCGGGACCCTTCTTCAGAAATGTTATTGTAGTAACAGAGATTTCTGAAGAAGGGTCCCGACCTGAAACGTCAGCTTTCTGCTCCTCTGATGCTGCTTGGCCTGCTGTGTTCCTCCAGCTCCACACTGTGTTATCTATGCCCCTTAACATGGCTGGTCCCCTTTCCTGCATTTCTGCTGTCATTTCTTACTGCATCCCTGATAAGGTTGTCCTTTGGCCCTCACCTTCTAGCCCACCAGCCTCCTCTGCTTCTTCAGCCTCCTCCAACATGACGCCACTGTTTGTTGTATTCATTTAAGCTCATTTTAATGTCCAGTAGTTCTGAAAGGAGCTATGTAAGTGCAAGCTTTGTTTTTAACGTGACCTATTATTATCTCCTTTTACATCATTGTGAAGCACCTTCGGACATTTCTCCACATGACAGGCTTTATTTTCATGCTAATTATTGTTCCTGTTATTGAAGGGAAACATCTGAGAAATTATCATGTATAATATTAAAATCCATGTGGAAAAGATAAATCCCGAAAATTAGTTTTGGATAAACTGCCTGTTGGACAGATCAAAGTGACTAAAATACTTCTTGATTTAATAGACCTGGCTGTCAAGACTTTCTCAAGCTATGCATCAAAGTGGTTTCCTAATCATTCTTAAGCTTTAAATACCAAGACTGACAGTAACAGTTATTTAGTGCAAAGTTCCTCATGAAACCATAAGTATTAAACCTTTGCATTTGCTGACATCTAAGATATTCTGCATTATCCCAGGCTTTTCCGATCAGGTACAAAAAAGAAGCTAACACCTGAAGCTGATGGTTTCATGGGGCAAAGTGCCATACAGTCTTTGTGGAAGCATTCACTACTAATTTCAGTTCTTACCCTGTTAACCAGTGCCTCTACTCCTGAATGTGATGCATCAATAATGGACATTTCCTACATTATTTTTATTTTATTTGGCAGGGGATGCTGGAGATTGGCGGGGCATCTGCTTCTCTAGCTTCCTACTAAACTCTATATAATAACAGGTACACATTCAGTGGATCTAAACACACCCTCTGACAGAGGGTATAATAAGATATGAGCTGGACACAGGATGGTTATTATTACTCCTCTTTAAAAAGCATGCCCATGACAAATATAAGAGCCCAGTCACTCCCAAGGTATGCAATGAATAATGGATACTTAAAGTGTTATGCTTTATAAAGCACTCTTCCCTCAATGTGAGAATTAAAACCTAGCATGCTTATCCTCCAATGTGACCTCAACTTTTAAATTATGAGGATCTCAGTTTCAGTTGATCATTTGTATGTGATGGATTTTTTTCTAGCAGTGATAAGAATAAGCACCTGACCAAGATTACTTTTGTGACAAGAAATCCGTACTTTTCAAATTTCCTTGAATGTGTTCAATAGATTCTGAAAAGATATGTCTGTAGGACATATTCTTACTTTTTTTCACATTGTTATACATGTTGCCCTTTCAACCCCTTTTTATGTCTTATTCTTTTGAATTTTTTCTCTTCAAATCACGGTTTACTGGAAGCTACACATCTAATACAGGGTTAGTAGGAACTGCTGATGCTGGAGTCTGAGTTAACAAGGTGTGGAGCTGGATGAACACAGCAGGCTAAGCAGCATCAGCGGAGCAGGAAAGCTGACGTTTTGGGTCAGCACCCTTCTTCAGAAATAGGGAAGGTAAAGGGGGCTCTGAAATAAATAGAGAGAGGGGAGGTGGTGATAGAAGATGGATAGTGGAGCAGATAGGTGGAGAGAAGACGGACAGGTCAAGGAGGTGGGGATGAAGCTAGTGAGGGTGAGTGTAGGTAGGGAGTTGGGATGGGGGTTGGTCAGTGAGGAGGGAGGAGCAGATAGGTGGGAGAGAAGACAGGTCATGCAGGCGGGGATGAGGGAGAGGGCTGGTCTTCAGATGAGTTTGGGGCTGGGGAGATTTTGACGCTCGTAAAGTCCACATTGAGACGATTGGGTTGTAGGATTCCAAGGCGGAATATGAGGTGCTGTCCCTCCAGTTTTCGGGTGGCATCATTGTGACACTAGAGGAGGCCCAGGATGGACATGTCGTCCAGGGAGTGGGAGGTGTTGTCGTTTGTCGTGAACCGAGCGTGGGTGCTCCACAAAGCGGTCTCCAAGCCTCCGCTTGATCTCCTAGACAAGGCCACATCGGGAACAGCTTCAAAATCTCCCTACCCCCAACCTCATCCCAAGACCAGCCCCGACCTCTCCTCCCCGCTTCCTTGATCTATCCGTCTTGTCTCCCACCTATCCACTGCTCCCACCTCACTAACCAACCCCCACCCCCAAGTCCTATCTACACTCACCTTTAATAGCTTCATTCCCCCCTCCTTGACCTGTCTGTCTTCTCTCCACCTATCTGCTCCACTATCCACCTTCTATCACCGCCTCCCCCTCTCTCTATTTATCTCAGAGCCCCTTTCCCCTCCCCCATTTCTGAAGAAGGGTCCAGACCCAAAACGCCAGCTTTACTGCTCCACATATAACACAGGTCCTTGTTCTTTGCGCATAGAAAGAATATGTCCATGCACTGAACCTGTTTCAAGTCAACAAAATTGATGACAGCCAATCTCTGTTTCATTTCCTCAGGGCAATGCCCTAACCAATCAGAATCAACCTTCCTGGTTTAAAATTTAGAGATTGACCGTTAACTGTAAGTCATCATTAATTGGTGCATTCGCCATGGAAACACCAAGAGTGCACATGCCAACCAGTCAGCATTCTCCTCTTAGATAGTATAAACTTTTTCCCCTTACTTTGGTGCTTTTTGTGAATTGCCTTGAGTATGAGATAGAACACTTTGACAAAGTGTGTTTTTTAGGAACACTCAATTTCTGTACTACCATAAATTTATTTAAATCATATCTAACTAAAACTGCCTTGAAGAGACATGCCAGAATATGAATGCAAATTGATATCCAGCGATTTAATTGCCATAATAAGCATTAAGTTTATCATTATTGGAGTTATGCCATCACTCATAAAATAAATGAAGCTTCCAGTTAGTGTCAGTACTGTATCTTGCACACCATGGCCATACAAGGGGAGGCGATGGCCTAATGGTATTATCACTAGACTGTTAATCCAGAGATCCAGAAAATGTTCTGGGGATCTGGGTTTGAATCCCACCATGGCAAATGGTGGAATTTGAATTCAATTTTTTAAAAATCTGGAATTAAGAGTCTAATAATGATCATGAAACTATTGTCAATTATCATTAAAACTCATGTGGTTATTTAGTGTCCTTTAGGGAAGGAAACTGTACTTCTTACCTGGTCTGGCCTATATGTGACTCCAGATCCACCCTTTTAACTGTCCTCTGGGCAATGATGGATGGGCATTAAATGCTGGTCTAGCCATTGGTGCTGTCATCCTGTGAATGACTAAAAAGAGTATCTGTTTCAACCTCACTGATACCTCCTCTACCCTATGTTGCTAGAAAGTTGCCCTCAACTAATGTGTGTTTTTTGACACCAGTGTCTTTGGCTACAATGTCAGACAAAATAGAAAGCAGAACATTTCAATGTTTGTAAACACAGAGAAGCAACTCTGGCATTTTTAACAACATAGTAGAGGAAGCTAATAATCTAACAGCAACTTGTGAGACATGAATCCTCAGTGCTATCAGAACACTCCTTTATATTTTGAGTGTGTTAAGAACATTGAGAAAATGTCACATCTCCAGTCCATGATGCTTCCATAAGACATTTCCTGTTCTCCATCAAAAACCATGTGTACGGTTAAAACATCACATAGAAATTCCAATTCAACAGCAAGCTGTGTGGTCCAACCAGTCTACGTCAATGCTAATTCTTCATGCAAGAAGTAGTTCTAATCCCATATCCTATAGTAAATCTTTTCCTCCTTTCTTTAAATTGCCCCACTTAACATCATTTTCTTTTAAGTTAACAAGGTGTGGAGCTGGATGAACACAGCAGGCCAAGCAGCATCATAGGAGCAGGAAAGCTTGACGTTTCGGGCCTAGACCCTTCATCAGAAATGGGGGAGGGGAAGAGGGTTCTGAAATAAATAGGGAGAGAGGGGGAGGCGGATATAAGGTGGATAGAGGAGAGGATAGGTGGAGAGGAGGCAGACAAGTCAAAGAGGCGGGGATGTACCCAGTAAAGGTGAGTGTAGGTGAGGGGGTAGGGAGGAGATAGGTCAGTCCAGGGAGGACGGACAGGTGAAGGGGGCAGGATGAGGTTAGTAGATAGGAGATGGGGGTGGGGCTTGAGGTAGGAGGAGGGGATAGGTGAGAGGAAGAACAGGTTAGGGAGGCGGGGACGAGCTGGGCTGGTTTTGGGATGCGGTTGGGGGAGGGGAGATTTTGGCCTTCTGGATTCAATACAGAGTTCAACAACTTTAGGATGTGAGCATCCTCTCTCGTATCCTTGCCACAATCCTGACGTATCAAGCCTTGACACCACATCAGCTGATAACACAAACAACTCGCTGTCAATCACTAATGGTCCCCATCCTTCATTTTCCCAGCTGACCTTTACACGTTCCTTTGGCTGCTCAAGTGTTCTCTCTCTGTCTGTCTTCTGTCTCTCTCTGTCTTCTGTCTCTCTCTGTCTTCTGTC
>JAHRHZ010000029.1:27819204-27838164 GCA_024137785.1 Ginglymostoma cirratum
TCTGTCTTCTGTCTCTCTCTGTCTTCTGTCTCTCTCTGTCTTCTGTCTGTCTCTCTCTCTCTGTCTGCTGTCTCTCTCTCTCTGCCTCTCTATCTGTCTCTCTTTCTCTGTCTGTCTCTCTTTCTGTCTGTCTGTCTTTCTGTCTGTCTGTCTGTCTTTCTGGGCTCCATCTCCCGTATTATTCACTACACCACCACCATTCCCCACACCCGCCCACCAACACCACCACCAACCACCCATCTTTAATGTACATAGCAACCTTTTCCTAGCTGCAATCAGTTCTGAAACAAGGGTCACTGGATCTGAAACATTAACTCTGCTTTCTCTCCACAGATACTTTCAGACCTACTGAGTTTTTCGAGCAATTTCTGTTTTTGTTTCTGATTTCTAACATCCGCAGTTCTTTGGTTTTAATATTTCTTTCTACTTGTACATCCTCCACTGGCCAGCATCATAATGAAAATGTACTGTACCCTCTGCCTTGCCTGTTCAGTACTCTAACCGTTGTCTTATACCAAGGTTTTGTATCAATTTAGATTTACTTCTTAATTTGTATAGTCTATGCCTGTAATATTCCATGAACATTTTTATCCATTTGAGATCCTTTAAAGTCTCCACAACACTCCCCCTTTTATTTAAATCTGTCTATATTTCCCTAGTTATTCAATTTGCCACAATGCTGGTGTCATCATAGTTCTAATGAAGCCCATCCTATCAGAACAGCTTGCTTCTACCCCTCCATTGGTGTCAGTGCCACATGAACTGAAACCCATTCTTCCCACACTAATGTTTGAGCCACTGACTCCCTGGCTTTATTTCCTTCTGTCAGTTTTCCCATGGTTCAGGTAGTCAGGTACTGCTCAACACAGAGTTGGATGCCGCAATACAAACTTTTGTCGTATGAGACTGAAAGTGCCCACTTTGGTTTAAATGGCAACATATAACTAATTCAGAAGGTATCTGAGCTTTACAAAACTAGTTAAGAGGTGAGATGACAGGATGGCTCCCCTGTGATGCATTCTACAGCTGAATAGCCTGCCAGGATTCACCCATGTGGTTCTCACATGAAGGCTGTACTTGGGCTGAGTCAGATGACAGAGGCTGTTGAGGAAGGTGGGATTGGAAGAATAACAAGGATAGAAACTGAGAAAACACTTTGTTTCTAGAAATAAATTGTTAACCAAAATAACTGGTTAGTGAATTGGTCCTCTTGCTCTGCAGTGTTAAATGTGAAGGGTATTTTTATGAAGAAGCACATGGCTGCTTGCCTTGTGATTCATTGATTCAATAGTAGATCACTTACATGATTGATGACAAAGGGCTTCAGATGATGGTGAAGTAACCGAGCAACCAAAAGGTTACTTGGTATCAAAGGATTTTAAAGGTCTTGATTTTGTTTAAAAAGAGTATTTGCAACGTGCTGTACCTTTACTCTGGGGAGCCACTCCAGCTGGTTTTGTACTAAACGCCTGCTTATATTTCACTCTCTTCACAAATGCTCCAGGAGATTGTTTTGACGTTTACAGCATTATAGATCAAGAAAGCCCAAAACAATCCTGTTCGTCGACTTACAATGAACTAACGTAATTTCTCAAAATCCAACTTTTGAAGTACTTTCTGCAGTGTTGCTATCTGTTATTGGATTTTTTTTTGTCTATCTTCCCAAAGTAAACATTCTGTATTGATCGTCACTGTCATGGATCACTTCCCTGATGTTGTCCAGGATGTTTGATGATGAGTTGTTGCATGCACATTGTCATAAGGGAATTAAGTTAATGCTCGACATCTGGTACGACTCCTCTTCAGGAAACAAAAAATATATAGAAAAGACATTACATTCAGGACATAGGGCCTGGTGCGAGAGAATGGGATTAGTGTAGATAGGATGGTGCAGGTACAATGGGCCAAAGGGCCTCTTCTGTGCTATATGATGCCTTGACATTTATAACTGGAATATTCAGAACAGAATACTGTTATTGTAGGGGAAATCCTCTTTCTTCCTCCTTTCTCTCTGACAATTTCATTCCCTTCTGTGAGCTAATGTGGTAACCACCTGAAGGAGAACAGGTAGTTGAAAATAGATGTGGAGGACTGGAGTGGGGGTCTGTTGCTGTGGAAAGGAAGGGGAGCAGCATCCTGCCTCCACCATTGTCATCCTCATCCAACCTGTTACACGTTTCCTATTTTTCTAATTTTCTAATCAACCTGTTCAGAGATGTTGTTACACACGTCTAGAGCAGGTAGGACTTGAAGCCAGGCTTCTGTAGTCGAGGGGCAGAGACATCACCACTGCACCACAAGAGGGCCCCCATGCATCTACTTTTTTTAATTTTTCCACCACAAGGAAAACACCCATATGGCCAATTAAACATGAACAAGCAAAGTCTGTTCAGGGCAATACTGTCATCTGTAACACTTTCCAGACAAACCTACAAATGGACCCACCTGCTCCCAGCAGCTGGCTAATAAGATAATTCAAGATCCATCTCTCACTTCCATTGTATGATGCCACCTGCAATTTTCAGATACATATTGATTCACAAATTGTAACCACAGCACCTTTTCTGAGCTCCAGTATTGACGTCTGAGGGGCTATGCTCCACTTTCACAGCACATCCACCACCCCCAAGGGCTAGCTCTGACCCAGCCAGCTGATTAAGTACAGGAGCTGAAAGATTTCCCACTTTTGCAGCATCCAGAATCTAAAGCATGGTCCCCTCAGCTCACGTATGACATTCAAATTGGCTCCTGCTCTGAAGGGCTGTTTCAATGCTAGCTCCATACAACATGCTGCACCAATTTAATATTGCCAGAATGTTGTAAAGGATGCAATAACAGATTCTTAGAAATCGCCAGTGGGATCGCTCAAAGTCAACATGGGCGTATTAAAAGTAAATCTTGTTTGACAAACCTTCTGAAATTTTTAAGGACATAACAGATGGAATAGATGAGAAAGAACCAGTGAATGTGGTGTATTTGGATTTCAGAAAGTGTTTGAAAATGTCCCATATAGGAGGTTATTGTGTAAAATCAAATCATGTGGAATTAGTGGTAATTTCGTAGAAGGATTGAGAATTGATTAGCAGACAGGGAACAGAATAAGAATAAATGGGATGTTGTCAGAGAGGAAGGCAGTGAGAAGTGGGGTACTGTAGGTATCAGTGTTCAGAATGCACCTGTTCTCAGTTTATCATTAATTTGGATGAGGGAATCAAATGTAATATTTCCATATGCTGCTGACACAAAACTAGGTGGGATTGAGAGTGATGAGGAGAATGTAAAGAGGCTTCAAGATGATTTAGACAAGTTTACTGAGTGGGCAAATGCATGGCAGATGCGATATAAATGTGTGAAGTTGGCCTCTTCAGGAGGAAAAACAGAATGATAGACTATTATTTAAATGGTGTTAGATTGGGAAATGTTTCTGCATGTCTTTTACACTGGTCACTGAAAGCAAGCATGCAGGTACAAAAAACTGTTTGGAAGGTGTAAGTGGTATGTTGGCCTTCATTGCAAGAGTGTTTGAGTACAGGATCAAGGAAGTCTTACTGCTGCTTTACAGGGCCTTGGTGAGACTGTGTGCAGTTTTAGTCTCCTTGCTTCGAGAGGATATACTTGCCAAAGAGAGAGTGCAGCTAAGCTTCACCTGATTGATTCCTGGGATGACAGGATTGTCATATAATGAGAGATTGGGACAACTGTATTCACTGGGATTTAGAAAAATAAGAGGGTAACTCATTGAAACTTATAAAATTCTGACAGCACTGGATGGATTGCATGCGAAGATGGTGTTTCCCCTGGCCAGAGAATTCAGAACAAGGGGTCATGGTCTCAGGATGTGCTCAGTAAGTCACTTCAGACACAGATGAGGAAATAATCCTTCACTCAGAATTCACCTGTGGAATTTTCTACCATAGAAGGGTATGGGGGATAAGTCACTAAATGTATTTAGAAATAAGCAGCTTTCTAGAGCCAAAAGCTGTTAAAAGGATACAGGAAGAGATGAGAGCATAGGGGGTTGGCCATGATCATATTGAATGGCAGACCAGGCATAATGAGCTGAATGGCCTACTTTTACTCCTATTTTCAATGTTTCACAGCTCACAGGTACAGAATTTATAGGCAGAGAGATCATTGCACTTTCCTCCATTTCACCTGATGAAGGAGTAGTGCTGTGAAATCTTGTGATTTCAAATAAACCTGTTGGACTACAACCTGGTGTCGTGTGACTTCTGACTTTGTCCACCCCAGTCCAACACCAGCACGCCCATACACAGTTATATGCATAGATTATAAATGAGGACACAATCTACCATGTTATGTTTCGAATTTGTGCATCTCCTGCTTAATTCTGATGAGTTTTGAGTTAGGATGTGGGGAGGTGGTGACGAAGCTGAGGGAGAATGTGCATAGGCCAGCATTTTTTGTATAGTGCATGGGAGCACAAAAATTCATTTTAAAACAGTTTTGTAGCTGTTTTATTGAAGTGTCAAGCAGCTGGAAGTCAGGGTCTTTGTTACGTACAGAGCGGAAGTAACCTACAAAGCGGCCACCCAGTCTGAGTTTGGTCTCGCCTGTATAAAAGAGACCGCATTATGGGCAGTGAATACAGTAAACTAGATTGAAAGAAGTACAAATGAATCACTGTTTCATCCAGAAGGTGTGTTTTGGACTTTGGACGGTGAGGAGGGAGGAGGCCATTGCAGGTGCAATCAGGGAATGAGGAAGTGTTGGGAGTAATGGAAGGGTGGACAAGGATGTCACAGAGGACATGGTCCCTGTGGAATGCTGACAGTGGAGGGGACACGAAGATGTGTTTGGTGGTGGTATTGTGCTGGCGGAAACGGAAATTGGGGGAGATAATCCTCTGAATGCGGAGACTGGTGAAGTGGAAAATGAGGACACGGAGAACCCTATCATCATTCTGGGAAGGATGAGAAGGGGTGAGGGCAGAAGTGCAAGAGTTGGGTTGGATATGGTTGAGGGAACCCTACCTCAGTTGCGTCTTTTTGGCTTTGCTCTCAGTAGAGCAGACTCCTTTTCTTCACACCTAAAATGTACATCAGTTTTGCATATCTACCTCTCCTTTAGCACCATTATCACTGCTTTTGTCTTTTTTCTGGACAATGTCACACTCTGTTCCATTTGCTCCTCCTTAACAGCATAAAACCACCATTTTCCCACTTCTTTCAGTTCCAAAGAACAGTGATACTGGATTGAAAACATTAACTCTGTTTCTCTCTCTATGAATGCTGTTAGACCTGCTGCATTTCTCCAGCATTTCCTATTTTTATTTCGTATTTAAATGACTTGACAATTCCTCAAAGCTTCATGAATACTTTTAACAATCCCAGCGAGGTACCTGACCTCTCAGAAAGGGGCACCTTACCTCCACAAATAACTTGGCAACTATAAACATTCTCCTCAAAAATCTAAAGCCTACGAGTAATGTTTTGGCAATTCTAGTAACCAAAATCGCATCAGTTTTAATGCACCTCCACCTTTTAAGTATGTGATTGCCTCTCAGTCAACCACCTATGTGCTAAGTATAGTTTGTCCCATTTCACAATGCCTCCCCTCATTCATCCTGTAAAAATGCTGGATTTAGGGCTGGACGTCTGGAATTATTCTCTGGTATTAATCTGGGTAAGAAGCAGACCCATTCTGGCTTTACAGAAATTCAGGCCAGAGTTAACTAATGTTGAATATTACTCTTTTTTATAACTGATAGGGACATTTCAATCTTCTAAGCTTCATCTATTTCAAGTAGTGGGCTGCTAACCTGTTTACAGAGCTACCTGAATGTGGCACAACCTTGCACATTAATGAAGCAGCTGAGGTACCCTCTATCACCATGTCTTTCAACTTCTGGCCACCATTTATCAATTATGAAGCAGAAAATTATGTTTCTCCATGATTGTACTCATAATGTATTCTAGACAGATAGGAAAGAAAAGGGTGAAGCTTAAAAAATCAAATTTAAGTGTGATTCAGATCTTCTATTTTGTAGTCCCAGAGCTTTGAAACCTGCATTAATGAATTGCATTTCTTTTCTCTTTATTGTATGTGCCACTTCCTCCATTTTTTGCTTTTTCTCCTGCTCTTTCTCACCTTGCACTTTTTTCCTGATGAAAATAATTTTTTTCATAAAGCAGTTCTCTCTGTTCTCTGTCACTTCTCTCAGCCGCAACTTTAATCGTGCCCATTCTGTGCTATTCCACACGTTGATTGCTCATAGTTTCTGCTGACTTCAGTTTACTTTTTTTTAATCTCTATGCAAACTGCCACTTCCAGCAGGCACTTTAATTCTGATGCTGGGATGTGTGACAGTGGCATCCCTCTTTCTTTCTCACTAACCTACCACAAACAAACCTCGTAAGTAGCAGCTGCAGGAGCATCCAAGCAAAGCAAGTCTTAACCAGAATGAAAGATGTGAAGTTTGCCTCCTTTTACATGGTATTGTTTTGTGTGAAGTGTGGAGTATCATGATCTACCCAAGACAGCTGTACATAAATTGCAAAGGTAGGCAAGAAATAAATAAATACCAAATCAGAGCTGAGCATTTGCATTACTCGGTTGTCTGTTGGGTGTCTATTGTCTATTGGGTGTCTATTGGGTGTCTGTTGAACCATGCAAACCTGAAAAGTGTCAAGGTCAGTCTATTCCCTGTGTTGTGTTATGTGATGTGAGCTGGGAATGGCACCAGAATGGATTTTACCAATGTCTGGTTCTGAGAACAGAAAATAGGCTAGCAGAAGTGCTCAGGACCAGGAAGACTGCCCGATTCAGCCCCCAGCTCACTTCGAGATGCTGACTCCAAGTTTCCAGCTGTGACCATCTATCTAATGATAAGCCAAAGGTAAAACATCTAAATTTCCTGCTGTGTTCAATTCACCCACCATCCGTGTGTTCGTAGGGGGTCCCATTCCACCATCACTTCAATTCCAAAAACTCTTATCCTTGTTTTAAAATTCTTCCATGTCCCTTATTGTGTCTGATCTCTGTAACTTCCTCCATACTTACAACCTTCTGAGACCTCTGCTTTCTTCCAGTTGTACCCTCCTGTATCTCTCAATTTTAATGATTCCACTGGGCAAACATGCCTCACCTGAAACATCTCTATCCTCCTTTTTAGCGGTTTCTTAAAACCTACATCTGTGGGCAAATTTCTATTCATTTGCAGCAATATCCTTTGCTCGCTGTTGCCTCTCAACATTTTTCTGTGCTAAAGAAACTACATTAATGCAAGTTACACATAGCTCAGTATCACACTTCAGTGGCATGTTTGTTCACTCGTGGGCATCATTGCATCATTGGCTGGCCAGCATTTATTGCCTGTCCTCGTTCTCCTTGAGAAGGTGGTGGTGAGCTGCCTTCTTGAGCCACTGCAGTCCATGCACTTTCTGTAGGCCTATTAGAGAGGGAATTCCAGGATTCTGGCCCAGACAAAGTTAAGGAATGGCGATGTATTTCCATGTCAGATGGTGAGTGGCTTGGAGGAGAACTTGATGGCGTTAAACTTATTATTGTCACTTTTCTTCTTCATTTTACTCCTGCGTATTTCTCCCCCAAAGATATTAACTTTCTGGGATACCAGTCTACAGGCACCAGTTGGCTTACTGCACTTAGCCAGGTGTGAATTATGAGCATAAGAGTCAGCAGGTTATCTAACCATGAAAGTCAACACAGCTGAATCTCAGCAACTTTCTCCACCAGTGGTATGCACATACTTTGATGGATCATGAAGAGGAGCAGAGAACCTGGATCTTGCTTTTGTCCTAATTAATAGGTTACAATGCTAATCGTAGTACTTTGCCTGAAAGATCAGAGTTTTACTTTCCTATTCTGCCTGAGGCAGTTTCTCATGTGAGAAATTTGTACCATTAGGAGTGCTTCCTTTAAAGTTTCTCATCTTTTAAAGACTTGAATTTAGATAGCACCTTTCACAATTTCATACTCGACAATGATACACAAGTATTATGTCACATAACCAATGAGGGACTTTTGAAGTGTAGGTGCTAATCTAACATAGGAGGCTCGGTGGCCAATTTGTGTACGGTAAGCTCCCCTTATAAGGACTAGATAATCTGTTTTTTTTGTGATGTTATTTGAGGGCTAACTATTGACTGGGGTATTGAGGAGAACTCCCCTGCCGTTCTTCAAAATTGGTGCCTGGCACCTTTTACATCCACTTGAGATGTCATCAGTTTAACGACTCATTTGAAAGAAGGCACCTTGCAATAGTGCAGCTTCCCTCGATTTCGTACTAAAGTTTCAGATTTTAACTTTTGTGCTGGAGTGGGACTTTTGAGGAGGTCTTGTGGTGGAGTGAGTTGCATCACTGCTTCTATGCCAGAAACTTTGGCTTTGTGTTCCATTTCAGGGCTTATGGCCAAGGAGAAAACATTCATAATGCAGATAGATTGAATAACAGCTGTAAATCCTTTGAACAAATGCCAGTGTAATAAGAGTGAGAACAATTCATGGCCAGCCATGATGGAAAGAAAATTAAAGTTTATACTGTCACTAGTCATCGCTCCAGTCCACAACATGTATATCAAAGTATATGTTGCCACAGCAACTTGGACTCCTTGAAGAGTCCAGTGGTTGGATGGCCAGTGTTGATCAAGATTGGTGTCAGCAGTATAGGGGTTTCATCCCCATTCTGGCTGAAGTGGTTTCGAGACCTGCCTCATTCCCTACCCATGGTCAAGCTCACAGCACTGTGGGTCATACCAGCCTTTCAGCAGAATGTTGAGGAAGAGGTAAGACTTGAAACCACAATCTTCTGACTCAGAGGTAAGAGGCTACCAACTGAGCCACAATGGACATAGCATTAGCATCAGCATCATAGAATTCTTCTGTGGAGAGGATATGAAATTAATTAAAAACTGAAGAGGGAAATGTTGGTTTACATCTTTACTAAAAGCTCAATTTAGAACCAGTGCTAATTTATTTTCAGTGAATATAATTGCAGCTTGGAGCACTTGTTGGTCCATTCTGTGGAATGTGCCAGGTCTGCTACATCTTATCTTCTGCACATATTTGTGTTAGGGGAAGCATGACATCATCTGATAAGCTGTCACAGTTTAAACAGTGATATCCCTTTTTGCTTCAAGGTTTATAACCTTAACCTTTCATCTTTATTGTTTTGTAATTAATTTAAATTGCAGTTGGAGGTGTTCAAAGCCAGACTACTGTAGAAAATAGACTTTAATCCTAGTTTCAATCACCATCCAAGAAGTGCAAATAAAATCTTCATTAGCAGATTAATTAAACTGCATAGATCTTCAAAAGTAATTAACAAATATTGTATTGCACAAATAGTCAAAAGTATATTCCAGATATTCGGATGATCTCTCTTTGAACATGTTTCAGAGTGTAGTACGTGATATAAATGATGTCTTGGAAAAATAACATTTCAAAGAAATGTATTGCATAGAACAAAGCAAAACAATGTCAATTATCAATTATGAGCAGGGAAGGAAGATCTGGGAAAGTCTGCAGCTTCTTAAATTGATTTATTTATGGAGCAGTAGGGATAGATAGATACTGTTTGAATTTATAAAAGAAACTGTTTGCCAATTCAAGTGCAATTGTAGCTTATATTAAAGGAACTTTGTGCCCCTGGTTAACAAATAGGTAATAGTAAGGTTGTTCGGCTTTTCTAAAGACTATGGCTTTAATCTATTCCTGCTCTTAGTCTGGTTGGCTGTGTTTAACACATCGACTTTTACTCCCGTTTTAATATATATAAAAATAATTCAACCATGCTGCCAATTTTCCTTTCATTTCCAGTGGTACTGCTACAGATATGAGAGTATATCACCAAAGTTGTCTTTATTCAATTGGTGTTTTTACGGTCAATGCAGGAGGAACACTTTGATGCCAAGTCTTTCTGCACAGAATATCAATCAAGAATGAGAACCTGGCCCAGACTTAAATCTTCTCCTCATTTTAAGGGTGTGCCAAAGCCAATTCTAGCACTTGTCCCCACACAATCCCAGCTGAACTCTGCCCAGACCTCCTCTGTCTGGCAGTGATGAGGGGGATGCTGCAGGTTTCAGTGCTGGGATATCAGCTGTTCGCAATATAGATTAACGATTTTGATGAAGGAACTGAATGCCATATCTCCAAATGTGCAGACGACACAAAGCTGGGTGGCAGAGTGTGCTGTGAGGAGAATGCTGAGAGGCTGCAGGGTGACTTGGACAACTGACTGAGTGGGCAAATACTTGGCAAATGCAGTTAAACATGGATAAATGTAAAGTTATTCACTTTGGTCACAAAAACAGGCAAATTATTATTTGAATGGTGGCAGTTTAGGAAAAGGTGAGGTACAATGGGACCTGGGTGTCATGGTGGAACAGTCGCTGAAGGTTGGCATGAAGGTGCTGCAGGCAGTGGGGAAAGCTAATGGTATGATGTCCTTCATAGCGGGAGGATTTGTGTATTAGAGTAAGGATATCCTGCTGCAGTTATACAGGGTCTTGAGGAAGCCACACCTTGAGTATTGTGTGCAGTTTTGCTCTCATAATCTGAGGAAGGATGTTCTTGCTATTGAGGGAATCCAGTGAAGTTCATCAGACTGATTCCCGGTGACATATGAGGAAAGACTTCTTTTCGCTGGAATTTAGAAGAATGAGGGGGTACCTCATAGAAACATACAAAATCCTAATGGGACTGGACAGGCTAGATGTGGGAGGAATGTTCCTGATGTTGGGGAGGTCCAGAACATGGCATCATAGTCTAAGAAGAAGGTGTCAGCCATTCAGGACTGAGATGAGGAAGAATTTCTTCACTCAGAGTTGTGAACCTGTGGAATTCTCTTCCACAGGAAGCTGTTGGGTCCAGTTCATTAGATATATTCAAGAGGGAGCTAGATGTGACCCTTCCAGCTAAAGGGATCAAGGGACATGGGGAGAGGGCAGGATTGGGATACTGAGATTTCATGATCAGCCATGATCGTATTCAATGATGGTGCAGCTTGAAGGGCCAAATGGTCTACTCCTGCGCCTATTTTCTATGTTTCTATGTGTCTATGTCTGGACCATCTCAGACTCCTTCTGGATAAGCCAGATAAGATTCTGGGTCCAAAGTCTTTTCCCCTGTGCTTCTGTGTTGAGGGAAGGTGGCACAGAAAATATTGGGATTATTGCTGTATTGTGGGAATGGTACTATGCAGAAGACATGGGGCAATAGCCCCAGGTAGATAACTGTTTCCAAGGGCCAGCGTTGGTGAAATTACCTGAATATTTTCATCAATGTTCTAAATTTCTATAAGGGCAAAATACTGCAGATGCTGGAGATCTAATATAAAAACAGAAAGCACTGGATAGACTTAGCAGGTCTGGCAGTATCTGCAGAGAAAGAGTTAACATTTCAAGTCCAATGACGATGGAGTTCCAAAGAAATGCCATTAGATTCCAAGGTAACTCTGTTTATCTCTCAACAGATGATGGCAGGCCTGCCGAGTCTCTCCAGCGCTTTCTGTTTTTATCCCAGATTTCTACAATTCTTCGAATGAAGCCACTGTTCTCGTCCACATCAGAAATAGCTAAACAGGCCGCATATCAATGATTCAATTCCACTATCTTATTTGAAACCTGAAAATGTCTTTTTTAATTTGGCACATTGCTTCAGACAGAATCAAATGAGCTGTGCTCCTGCAGAGAACCTTAATTAAAGGACCCTATTTAGAATGTAGACATTCTTGTGCAAAGTGCCAGTGATAGATTTGTTAGTAAGAAAAATAAGCAACTATATTTTGGCACAGTGAGCAAGACATTTTCCACATTTTAATTGCCTCATTTGCTATTGACTATGAAACCCACACAGAGATGAGATGGAACTTTTCCTCTGAGGTTAGTCAATCTGTGGAAACCTTTACAGTATATGGCTATAGAAGTTTGAGGCTGAGATAGATGGATTTTTAATCAGTAATTGAATCAAGGGATATTGGATAAGATAAGAAAATGGAGTTGAGCATTTCAGATCAGCCATGATATCATTGAATGGCAGACCAGATTCGATGGGCTGAATGCCCAACTTCTCCAGCATCTTATGGTCTTATGTGATTTGTCATTTTGCAAATTTGATTTCAGGTCTTGAGAGATCATAATTCAGGAAAAGAATAGCATAAAATGTGGGTATTCCTTCCAGTATGATAGTCTGATGTATCTTACCAATCTTGTTGAGAGTGGTCCTGGCAGAGATTTAATGGCTGACCCAATTATTACTGATGACTTCAATTGGTATAAATCACAGTTTTCTGAGATGTCAGACACAATGATGTTAGGTTAACAGTGAGTCCACTATACAAATAAATGATGTATTACGTATGCAGAACAATGCATCATTTTTTCATTTGTTGGTCTCTTTGTTCAAAACACAGTTTTAGTCTGTCTCCAGGCTTGAGTGGATGAAATGTTAATTCTCCCTTGTTTCATTTTTTTAATACTTGATTAAAAATTTTAAAAAGCCAACTGGTATTACTGTGGTGCTTTTCATGAGCATCAGACATCTCAAAACACTTTACAGCTAGCAAAGTGCTTTTGAAACAAACCCAGAAAATGTTGGAGAAACTCAGCAGGTCTGGCAGCATCTGTGGAGGGAGAAACAGAGTTAACGCTTCAAGTTCTGCATGACTCTGTTACAGAACTGAAAGGAGCTTTTATATTTTGTTTTAGGGTGGCATGGTGGCTCAGTGGTTAGCACTACTGCCTCACAGCGCCAGGGACCCAGATTCACTTGCACCCCAGGCTACTGTCTGTGCGGTGTTTGCACATTCTCCCTGTGTCTGTGTAGGTTTCCTCCGGGTGGTCTGGTTTCCAAAGATGTGCAGGATAGGTGGATTGGTCATGCTAAATTGACCATAGTGTCTAGTTTGTCCCAGCTGGATGAATTAGCCATGGGAAATGCAGAATTACCGGGGCAACATAGGGAGTGCATCTGGATGGGATGCTCTTCGAAGTGTCGGTGGTAGCCTGAATGGCCTGTTTCCACACTGTAGGGATTCTATGAATTCTCTGAACTGTAAGAAGCATAGCAAGTTTCCACAAACAGCAACATGATGACCATATAGCCTGTTTTTGTGATGTTGATTGAGGGCAAATTTGGCCAGGACAGCAGGGAGAGCTCCCTGTTCTTCGAAACAGTGACATCAAAACTATTGCATCCGTCTCTGTTTAATATCTCATTGACAGTGTAACACTCCATCAGTACTGCACTTCAGTCAGTCTTGATTTTTGTGTTCTAACTCTGAAGAGGGACTTGAACTCAGAGGCAAAGGTACTAACCACTGAACCTCCCAAGTAAAGTTGAGAAGTGTCTGTATATCTGAAATGAAAGCCTGAGGATATAATTTAAATATTTATCTTTGCTGCTAAAATCCACTTCATATTATGTAGGATAAATTAAATTGACACTAAAATTGGAATGTCGGTTAATAAAGGCTACTTTCTGAGAATTGAAATTCCCATGGAGTGTTTTGGACTTCCACAGAGCTACTGTTACATGCCCATGCTATTTTGCTCACCTTATTTTGAAAAGAAAAATAATTGCTTCATAAGTCAGATTTTAGGGCACTTCCTGTACAAATTAATTGCTGTCAAGCAGCTCTTTGATAAAAGCAAATGGCAATTCCCCACCTGAGCTGTTTTTGGCTCGTGTCAGCAATACTCAGCATTGAAGTAACTGTGCTGTCTCCAAGCACTGAGCTGTTTGGGCATGTTGTGTGTCAATTGACAGAAGTGGCAAGAAGTTAGACATTTTTATTTTCATTCTTTCCAAACTCATTCTCCATTGCCCCAGCCCCCTCTATCCTTTCCTTTTCTCTCCCAAAGGTATTGATTTATGCTGCGATAGACTTGTGCAGACAATTGCAGCTACCAAGTAGTTCGCCCAAATGCTTTTATGCGTGAGCCTAAGTAATGTATTTCAGCATGCTGCCGGGCTATGAGAGACATTATACCTGTACTTCATCCTTAACCTACCCTCACCTGGGTGTGGATTTTGTCTCGCATGTGAGAATGAGTAGACCTGGACTGAATGTTGTCCGGGGTGATGGTGGCCCCAAAAGGGAGCTGAAAAGCTGGGGCTAACCCTGCCTCGGTTGTTTCTGCAAGCCCTGAAAATGATTCTGTGACAACCTGTAATTAACTACCTGGCATTAGGTTTCCTCTCCCAATAGGATGGCCAGCAGCTGTTCTGTCCTACAGGGCCATAAGGAGCAGGAACTCACTGCCAGGACTGCATCAGCTAGGAGTTATGCAATTACCACCACTCAGGGATCCAGAGCAGTAGAATCAGAGTTGTTGGAGCCAGTCGAGGAGTGATGGGCAGTGGTTGTTGAGGGCCTGGGCAGGGGTGGTTCCATGGACACAGTGTTTGCCACTAGGGGTGCTGTGAGTCCCACGGTGTCTGCTCAGGGGGCCTCCATGTCCCGGGCTGGCAGGGAGGTTACCAGTTTCTACCGAGGCTCTCCCCATGGAGTAAAGGATCCCCCTGCTACTGGTAGAATGGCAGTGGCAGCAGGACCATTGGACTCTAGAATGGAAGATCCTCTATCTACCTGCCACTGAGAAGTTTGACATGTCAGCAAAACAATGGGCACCAGCTCCCCGCCAAACATTTCTTTAGAAGTTTCGTCCCCTCTGCCACCCAGCATGCTCCGATAGCTTATGATACCCTGGAATGTTTGCTTTGCTGCTGCTTTTGCTTCCTCCTCTTCTTAAGTTGGCCCAATTGTAAGGACCATGACAATTATTTGCCAAACCATGTCAGAATGCCATGACTTTGTTTACTACAGGTAGGCTGAGTCTACCTCAGCCAGAACAGGAATCGAGTGCCATGCTGCTGGTGTTAATCTAATCCATAATTTAGTAGTCTCCCCGTCTGAGCTCATCAAATCCAACAAACAGGGAAAGCATAAATGCAGTTTCCTATGTAACAAAATTAGTGACATCATGCACCGTTGCCTCATTAGAACCTCTTTCATTTCAAAGTTCAATCTAAAATGTGGTATTGACACCTACTGTAAAATAGTCTGCTTTTAGAAAAAGTAATTTTCAGTGATCAAGCTGCATGTCATCTTTCAAATTCCTCTTCTGCCAAGGATCCAAATCTCATTGAAAGAACAAGGCATAAAGGCTATAGTTTTGAAATTAATCTCAAACCTTCTGTCTATCATAGAGTCATAGAGATGTACAGCATGGAAACAGACCCTTCAGTCCAACTGGTCCATGCTAACCAGATATCATAGATAAATCTGGTCTCATTTGCCAGCATTTGGCCATAACAGTCTAAACCCTTCCTATTCATATACCCATCCAGATACCTTTTACATGTTGTAATTGTTTTAGCCTCCGCCACTTCCTCTGGCAGCTCATTCCATATACACACCATCCTCTGCATGAAAATGTTGCCCCTTTGGTCCCTTTCAAACCTTTTCCCTCTCACCTTAAACCAATGCCCTCTAGTTTTGGACTCCCCCCACCCTGGGGAAAAGACCTTGTCTATTTATCCTATCCATGCCCCTCCTGATTTTATAAACCTCTATAAGGCCATCCCTCAGCCTCCGATGCTTCAGGGAAAATAGTCCCAGCCTATTCAGCCTCTGCCTATAGCTCAAACCCTCCAACCCTGACAACATTCTTGTAAATCTTTTCTGAGCCCTTTCAAGTTTCACAATATTCTTCACGCAGTATGCCAAAAGTGGCGTAACAAATGTCCTTTACAGCCGCAACATGACCTTCCAACTCAATGCATTGACCAATAAGGGCAAGCATACCAAAAGCCTTCTTCACTATCCTATCTAACTGCAACTCCACTTTCAAGGAACTATGAACCTGCACTCCAAGGTTTCTTTGTTCAGCAACAGTCCCCAGAACCTTACCATTAAGTATATAATTCGTGCAGTGATTTGCCTTTCCAAAATGCAGCATTTATCTAAATTAAACTCCAACTGCCACTCCTCGGCCTATTGGCCCATCTGATCAAGATCTCGTTGTACTCTAAGGTAACCTTCTTTGCTGTCCACTATGCTTCCAATTTTGGTGTCATCTGCAAACTTACTAACCATACCAGCTATGTGCACATACAAAGTATTTTATATACATGAAAAGCAGTGGATCTAGCACCAATCCTTGTGACACACCACTGGTCACTGGCCTCCACCACTAACCTCTGCCTTCTACCTTCGTACCAGTTCTGTATCCAAATGGCTAGTTCTCCCTGTATTCCATGTGGTCTAAAAACCGAAAGACCAGTGGATGCTGTAAATCAGGAACAAAAACAGAAGTTGCTGGAAAAGCTCAGCAGGTCTGGTAGCATCTGTGAAGAAAAAAAAATCAGAGTTAATATTTCAGATCCAGTGACCCTTCCTCAGAACTCATTTCTGAGTAAGGGTCACTGGACCCAAAGCGTTAACTCTTATTTTTAATTCACAGATGCTGCCAGCCCTGCTGAGCTTTTCCAGCAACTTTTGTTTTTGTTCCATGTGATCTAACCTTGCTAACCAGTCTACCACCATAAAATACATTGCCTTCCTCTGCACATTTCAACCACCAGTTGATATTTTTACACAGGGGAGGAAGATTTCCTTTATGTAACTGATTCAACAAAATTATTAACAAGTATGCAAACAATGAATGCTGCTGTAATTCCAGCCTCCAAGGTTGTCTGTAAACTGATTACAAAAGTCCTCCACAAAATGTATCTTATTTACACCATTATTGTTACAACATCAATCGGAGTTAACTATTTTCTGATAATCTTGTAAACCTGACAAAGATAGATCATCAAACATGGATGTTATACCTGCTGTGGTAAACATCCATTGAACTGATAGCATGGTTTATTAAACAGCACTTAGGTGCACACTTTAGGGTTATCACTTCCTTTTGTTCGCTAGGTTGGGTGCTCAGCTGAGAATGCTCACTGAGGTCACCAGGGTAACAGTTAACAAACTGCTGTTCCTGTGAAGGGAGGTTTTATTTGTGCAATCGCGCTGCAGGTTACTGCAGCACCAGATTATTTGAGCCACTCTTAGCTATAAAAACAGCATTACATTGCAGACAGCTGCCAGGGTTTCATTGTCATGCAGAAAGCTGTCTGGAGCCAGATTTCTAGCCATTAGATAAAAAGCATGTGAAGACGCTCGAGAATCTGTTCCCGTCAATCACACCTTAAACAAAATGACCAGCGAAAGGATCTAGTCATGGTGCTGAAATGCTAAAGTGAAAGCAGTTTAAAATGTCATCTTTCTCCGTGCTAACCCAGACCTAGAGAAGAAGAAAGATGCACAATTTCATCTTTTCTTGAAATCTAATCTTTTAGAGGAAATGTGCTAATTGACTTGCAATTATATAGCATTTTCATGTCCACTGAACATCTCAACACAGTTTATGGCGTCAAAGTGGCAGAGGCATAGCGGTAATGTCACTGGACTAGTAATCTAGCGAGCCAGACTAATGCTCTGCTCATGCCAGCTGCTGGAATTTAAATTCAATTAATAAATCTGGAATTGCAAACTAGTGTCAGTAATGGTGATCATGACAGCTATCATCAATTGTCCTAAAATCCCATCTGGTTCACTAATGTCCTTTAGGGAAGGAAATCTGTAGTCCTTGGTCTAGCATAAATATGACTGGAAACCCACAGTAATTTCATTGACTCTTAACTGCCCTCCAAAAAGCACGAGCTCTGTTCAGGGGCAATTGGGAGCAGACGATAGATGCTGGCCTTGCCAGTGACATCCACCTCCCATGAAAGAATTTAAAAGAAAAATTTATGAACTGTTGTAATTTATTGAATGTGTTGTAGTGTGATGAAGAAGAGCTGCACTGTGAGAGGTGCCATCTTTCAGATGCAACTAATAGAATCATAAGAATTAGACAATACGGAAGAGGATCTTCTGCCCATCGAGTTTGTATGACCTAAAAATACACTACTACCTACACTAGTCCCACTTTCCCACACCAGGCCTATAGAATGAGGCCTGACTGTCCATTCAGTCAAATGGCACTGTTTCAAGGCAGAGTAGACAGTTCTCCCCACTGTCCTAACTGATCTTGTATAGTTTAATTCTGAGGTCGTTGAGTGTGTGTTCTATAAATGTCACTGCTCAAAAGCAAATAAAAACAAAGTGGCACTCTAAATAAATCAGAATTGTGAGACCAAAAGTAAATTAAAAATTTCCAAATGCTAGTCCTCTTTAAGAATTGAAATTTTAACTTATTTTGATTCTGCTATAGGATTAACAGGATTCCTGTAGAGAACGGAAGTAATCGCTAACGCTAAGAATGAGCAGGGGTTAGATTGTGATCACTACCTGCAAACTCCTTTTCATGTCACACATCCTTCTAATTTGGAACCATATCATCGTTCTTTCACTGTCACTGGGTCAAAGCCCTGGAACTCCCTCCCTTGCATACTATGGGACCACGCAGACTCTGTGGTTCAAGAAGATGGTGGCAACAGCTCGCCACCACTTTATCAAGGAACATTAAGGATGGGCAGTAAATGTTGATCTTTTCACGGCACCCACTTCTAAGAGTAAATAAAAAGCTGATAAAAAAACCTGTTGTAGATGTAGTTCACATTGCAACCATGCAACAAAACCATAGAGATAATGGAAGTAAAAGATCCTGCACTAGTTCCTCTGATTCCTGTGATTGAGGGTGCTGGGTATAATGTTATGATTTTTGGGGAGACCATGAATATTTAAAAAGAAATTCAAACTCCCTGTTGTTAACTGAAAATATTGTATCAGAAGGCTTCACATACTAAACAAAAAATCTACTGTGTAAGAATCAAACAAAGGAAGCACTACTAACCTAACACTGTATTTCATAAGAGATAAAAGATACTGCAGATGCTGGAGAATCCGAGATAACAAGCATGGGGCTGGATGAACACAGCAGGTCAAGCAGCATCATAGGAGCAGGAAAACTTATGTTT
>JAHRHZ010000029.1:27838564-27943722 GCA_024137785.1 Ginglymostoma cirratum
GTGTGTGTGTGTGTGGGAGGGGTGGTGTGTGTGTGTCTGTGTGTGTGAGTGTGAGTGTGTGTGCGTGTGTGTGTGTGTGTGCGCATGCGCGTGCGCGTGCGTGTGTGTGTGTTGAGGAGGTGTGTGTGTGTGTTGAGGGTGTGTGGGTGTGTCTGTGTGTGTGCGGGGGGAGCGGGTGTGTGTGGGTGTGGGTTTGTGTGTGTGTGTGTGTGTGTGTGTGTGTGTGTGTGTATGTGGGTGGTAAAATCTCCTCGTGGGCCAACTCATAGGCCTGGCCACAGTGGCCATGAACAGACCCAGGTTGTGGGCCGTAGAGGGGGTCTTCGTTAGTGACTATCTGTTCCTCTGCCATGGCTATGTTTATGTCTGGGTGCCCTTGGAGAGGAGGATGCGGTGTGCAACAACACTCTCATTGCGTTTATTTAGAGATGGATGGGCGCTGTGGATGTGTGGAGTGCAATGTTTTGTCCCTCCAACTCCATTTTAATTTATTCCCATCCGTCTCTCTCAAACCTACCTGTAATGATCGGAACCGGGTTGGCTAGGTTGATCTCATTGAGTATGAGTTCCCTGATTGAGGCTTTTAATGTGGCCAATCAGGGAGCTCTGGCTGACAGATAGAAACAGGAGTCTCAAGGATCCTCCACACTCTAGGGGCTGGCTCTGAGCTGGCTGGTCAGAGCCCATGAACTGAGCACATGTAAATAAAGGGTGACTTGGTGATGGGAAACTGGCCTTCTGATTTCTGATTTCTGATGAAGGGTCTAGGCCCGAAACGTCAAGTTTTCCTGCTCCTATGATGCTGCTTGACCTGCTGTGTTCATCCAGCCCCACGCCTCTTACACACAGAAATCAGTCTGTTTGCTTTAATGTCTGCTTCTTAGCTGATAGTGTGTTTAACTGTTTTAAATAATCTAAGTAATTATTAGACATGATCATTAATATGACAGTGGAGGGAGTGTTTGCTGAAGTTGGATGAGGCTCTGACCAAGCAGACTGCTTTGTCCTGGCTGGTGTCGAAACCTGAAACCATTCCATTGTATCAGAGATAAAAGGTACTGCAGATGCTGGAGAATCGAGATAACAAGCATGGGGCTGGATGAACACAGCAGGTCAAGCAGCATCATAGGAGCAGGAAAACTTGACGTTTTGGGCCTAAACCCTTCATTGTATTAACTTCTGTAACTTTTCTGCCATTAGCATTTGCTGGAACCTCATCTGATTCAAATTTTAATGCCACTACATTGTGAATGCCAGACTCTGGTAGAACTGTGAAAAGCTACTAACTCTTGTGTGCGCACAAGGCTCAGAAATCCCTTCAAGAGGCTTTGTGATTAAAGCATTAAGATATCAGTAAACCTTTCTAGATCATCTCACAATTTACAGCAATGTACAGCATCCATGAGGATTTCTGCAGCCCTCTAGCCTTCTGTTCTGATCCTCTGCACCATTATTTCATTCTCCAGGATAAAACAGGCCAGCAAGTGCTTGACAATGCTGAGAGACTTTGACCACACACATTTGAATGGGAAACCAAAGAAACATAGGCTGTGAGATCATTACTGAAAGGAAAGAGATAACAAGGTGTATAACGAGGAACAAGCAGGCCAAGCAGCATCATAGGAGCAGGAAGGCTGACGTTTCGGGCCTAGACCCTTCTTCAGAAATGGGGGAGGGGAAGGGGGTTCTGAAATAAATAGGGAGAGAGGGGGAGGCGGATAGAGGATGGATAGAGGAGAGGATAGGTGGAGAGGAGACAGACAAGTCAAAGAGGCGGGGACGGAGCCAGTAAAGGTGAGTGTAGGTGGGGGGGTAGGGAGGAGATAGGTCAGTCCAGGGAGGACGGACAGGTCAAGAGGGCGGGATGAGGTTAGAAGATAGGAGATGGGGGTGCGGCTTGAGGTGGGAGGAGGGTATAGGTGGGAAGAAGGACAGGTTAGGGAGGCGGAGACGAGCTGGGCTGGTTTTAGGATGCGGTAGGGGGAGGGGAGATTTTGAAGCTTGTGAAGTCCACATTGATACCATTGGGCTGCAGGGTTCCCAAGCGGAATATGAGTTGCTGTTCCTGCAACCTTCGGGTAGCATCGTTGTGGCACTGCAGGAGGCCCAGGATGGACATGTCGTCTGTGGAATGGGAGGGGGAGTTGAAATGGTTTGCGACCGGGAGGTGCAGTTGTTTAGTGCAAGCCGAGCTTAGGTGTTCCATAAAGCGAGCCCCAAGCCTCCGCTTGGTTTCCCCGATGTAGAGGAGGCCACAACGGGAACAGCGGATGCAGTATACCACATTAGCAGATGTGCAGGTGAACATCTGCTTGATGTGGAAAGTCTTCTTGGGGCCTGGGATGGGGGTGAGGGAGGAGGTGTAGGGGCAGGTGTAGCACTTCCTGCGGTTGCAGGGAAAAGTGCCGGGAGAGGTGGGGCTGGAGGGGAGTGTGGAGCGGACAAGGGAGTCATGCAAAGAGTGGTCGCTCCGGAAAGCAGATAAGGGTGGGGAGGGAAAAATGTCTTTGGTGGTGGGGTCGGATTGCAGATGGCAGAAGTGTCGGAAGATGATGCGTTGGATCCGGAGGTTGGTGGGGTGGTATGTGAGGATGAGGGGGATTCTGTTTTGGTTGTTATTACGGGGACGGGGTGTGAGGGATGAGTTGCGGGAAATGCGGGAGACATGGTCGAGGGCGTTCTCGACCACTGAAGGGGGGAAGTTGCAGTCCTTGAAAAATGAGGACATCTGAGATATACGGGAGTGGAATGTCTCATCCTGGGAGCAGATGCGGCGGAGGCGAAAGAATTGGGAATAGGGGATGGCATTTTTGCAGGAAGGTGGGTGGGAGGAGGTGTATTCTAGATAGCTGTGGGAGTCGGTGGGCTTGAAATGGATATCAGTTTCTAGGTGGTTACCGGAGATGGAGACAGAGAGGTCCAGGAAGGAGAGAGCGGTATTAGAGATGGTTCAGGTGAACGTAAGGTTGGGGTGGAAGCTGTTGGTGAATTAGATGAACTGTTCGAGCTCCTCAGAGCACGAGGCGCCGCCGATACAGTCGTCAATGTAACGGAGGAAGAGGTGGGGTTTAAGGCCAGCGTACGTACGAAACGTCAGCCTTCCTGCTCCTCTGATGCTGCTTGGCCTGCTGTGTTCATCCAACTCTACACCATGTTATCTCAGATTCTCCAGCATCTGCAGTTCCTACTATCACTGAAAGGAAAGACTTTATTTTGCTATGTTCTGTTTCAGTTGTGTGGTGAAGGATTTATCTTGGCATTTGACTTCAGTCATAGACATACATAGCACGGAAACAGGCCCTTTGACTCAACTTGTCTGCCCCAACCAGGTTTCATGAACTGAACTAGTCCCATTCACCTACATTTAAGCACATATGCCTTTAAACCTTTCCTATCCATGTACCTGTGAAAACGTCTTTTAAATGTTGTAATTGCACCCGCCTCTACCATATCCTCTGGCAGCTCCTTCCATCTACACACCACCCTGTGTGTGAAAACGTTGATGCTCAGGTCTGTTTTAAACTTTTCCCCTCTCACCTTGAACATATGCTCCTCTAGTTTTGGGCACTAGGGAAAAGACCTAGAAATGGGTCATCACTCCTATTCTTCAGAATTATTGGAAAGGAAGACAAAAATCACATCTCTCACCACAACAGCTGTCTTTTCTCCAATGACAGTCAGAGACAACTCATGGGAGATAACAGTTCAGTTTGTAGTGCATTTTCCCCTATTAACTCCATCCCTTCCACACTTCTTTCACTTGCAATGTTTCAGAAAGCTGTCACATTCTTTCAGACAACGCAGACGAGCTTGTCCAGAAGACAGCAAACATTCTAATAGTTGAATAACACTCCATTAACCGTGGACGCTTTGTGCAGGGTCTACGGACACAAGCAGGCAAAAGGAGGACAAGTTGACTGTTAATGCCACTTCACTTCATGATTAATATTCAATCAGGTGGCATCCTCTTCTGTTTATTTTGTGATGCTTGAAGTGGGGCTTAACTGACAAATTACTCAATTGTACTCAATGGATCACCATAACCCACACTGTCAGGAAATTACAATGTGAGTAAGACTGGATACATGCAACGTACTGACAGTGCTTAGTGTGTGTGCCAGGGAAATGGGAATAAATTAATAACGGCCAAAGATTTTTTTGTCACTTTTATTCCTGGCATGTGAGCAGCACAGTGATAGAGACCAGCATTGTTTGCCTCCTTTGCCGTTGAGTAGGTGGTGGAGAAGCAGGTAGCAGTGTCTTGTTCTGCCCGTTTCAGAGGACATATAAGAGTCAAGCAGATTGCTGAGGGTACGAAGTCTCACCGAGGTCAGTCCAGGTAAGGGTGGGATACTAACCGGCCTTTCCATTGATTTCCATTGTGATGTCACTGGGAGTTGCCAAGCAGAATGCTGTCAATCAGCCAACCACGCGCCCAGTTAACTGCGAGATAATTCGATGGGTCCATTCTGTCAGCAGAAAGCTTCTTGTTGCAGTAACAGTGCTGGTTGTAGACTGGGTGTCCTTCACACATTCTGACTATTTTATATTTTGATGGATGGTAAGTCACAGAAGGTGCTCCTCTCAATGCCTCATGTACCCTAAGCACTGATTAACCTGAACTTATATTAACCACTCCGTCACTGCCACAGGATTAAATCCTGAACCTTCCTTCATAACAACCCTGTTAGCAATAAGAGCCTTCGATTTTGTCAACCATTGAGGGACTGTGGAATATGGTCCTCAAATTCAGCTGCCCACAGAAATTCTTACCATTCTTTGCCTGCTTCACAATGACACCAAGCTGTGATCTTCACCAACGGATCTACCACAGACCTAAAACAAGTGCAAACTGGAGAAAAGCAGGACTGCATCATCACATAAACAGTCTTCTCTATCTTGCTTGCTGCAACGCTGCACCCCATCTCCATGAAGCTCTCCATTAGAGTGGAGCTAACCTACAGAACGAGCAGGAAATTTTTCAACCTTTGACACCTCCAGGCTAGAATCAAGAGCCACTGCAGCTTCAGTCATTGAGCTGCGGTACACAGAAAACACCTACACATACGCACACTCGGAAGTCAAGCTACAAACCATCACTGATGCATTTACCAAGGTCTATGAGAAAATGGGCCTCAGACTAAACATCTGGAAAAGGTTCTCTATCAACCCACTCCTGCCACACAACATTGCCTCCTGACCATCAAAGTCCACAGCGAACCCCTGGAGAACAACAATCATTTGTCATACCAGGAAGCCTCCTCTCGATGTGAACAAACATTAATGATGAATTTGACATTGACTTCAATGCAACAGTGCAGCCTTTGGACACTTGAACAGAGTGTTCAAAGTTTGAAACCTCAAACCGAGCGCCAAGCTGCTGGTCTGCAGAGCAGCTGTGGCCACCACCTTCCCGTAAGCATAAGGAACGTGGACCATGTACAGCAGACACCTCAAATCCCTGGAGAGTTATCACCAACACTGCCTTCACGTTATCCTGTAAATCCACTGGCAGGATAGGTGTACCAATGTGATGGTCCTCTCCCAGCTAATGTTCCCAGTACTGAGGGACTGGTCACGTACAGCCAGCTGTGATGGGCGGGCTACATTGTCTGCATTGCCCAACACAAGACTCCGTAAAGGAGTGTTTTGCAATGTTAAGTGACTACTTAGGAGGGCAGAGGAAATGCTACAAACATGCCCTGTCAGCCTCCCTAAACAAATATGGCATCCCCACCGAATTTTAGGAATCACTTTACTCTAGAATGCACAAACTGGAGAAGAAGCATCCACGAAGGCTCCAACCACTTTGAGCGTCCCTGAGTTTTTTACTTGGAGACCCAGTGGAAGCAGCAGAAACCACGCAGAATCCAGAGTATCCCACCTCAAACATCACCTGCCCCAACTGGGGCAAAGTCTGTAGCTCCCGGATTTGACAATTCAGCCACTGCAGAATTTGTCCCCCCGCCCGAGAGTGGAAGCAAGTCATTCTTGACCCTGAAAGACTGCCAAAGAAAATAATGAAAAGGAATTGGCATATGCACAGGCATTCTGTGTTAAAGCTGCAGTGGACGCCAACAAAGAATGCCTCAGCAAATCTTGTTGTGTTGCTAAAGAGGTGTGCATTCTGTTGCAGTATTTACTTAAGCAATAAATATCCACATGGGACTAAACAACAAACGGTTGGCCAAATGCTTTTCTTGAATTTTGTCCCTTTGATTTATGTTGATTTATTGATGGAAATTTGCACACTTCCGTGTTCAGTTCTTAATGGTAGAGGGGATTGAATTCATCCAAATACCTTATCTTTGGCAAGCTGCAAAAAACCTCACCATAACAAGAGTGTCTTCCTCCATTACTGATCCCAGGGTATGAGCGGAAAACTACCTGCAAGCAACAATGGGCACTTGTTGAGTGACTTTGAGTAATGCTGTGTTCTGGATCATGACCATTTTCATTTGAATGTAATTATTAAACATAGAACCCATGTTCTAATCAGCTGTTCCTCTGGATGATATACAATCCATCTAAGCAGTACTTTGATGGATGGATGCTTGTTTAACCAATTGCCCTGAATTAAAAAAAAAACCAAAGAACTGCAGATGCTGGAAATCAGAAACAAAAAACAGAAATTGCTGTAAAAACTCAGCAGGCCTGGCAGCATCTGTGGAGAGAAAGCAGAATTAACATTTTGGGTCCCCACACAGCAGGCCTTGTTATCACACGGACTGCTACCACAAACTGTCAGCTGCTAATGGAGTCTATGAATGGATACTATTCATTCACCAGGGCTGACCTTTACTCATTCCTTTGTCCGCCTGACTGTTTTTCTCCCCTGTGCTCTATCGCTACTGTTTTACTTGTTTACTCTTCCCCCCATGCCCAACTCCTTACCCCACCTCACCTTCAGCATTTATACCAACCTGTTTTTGCCCTGAATTAACTTCATTTTGTAGGTAACGAGACATGCTTGAAATTGTTTGACATTTTGATACCTCTGCCGAGTCAACTGGGTTAAAACAAGAATTACTGGAAACACTCAGCAGGTCAAGTAGGGCCTGTGGAGAGAGGAAACAGCTAATATTTCAAATTGGTGACCTCTCGTCAGCTCACTGGGAAATTTGGGCAATTATTGCCGAACATTTCAGCTGGAACCTGGGGTTGACTTGGTGTTCCTGATCTTTGACCATTGCAACTTTTATTCAAGTATAACATGGGATAACCCCAAAGCTTATATTTTGGATGGGTCTTGGACAGTGTACGTGACCTGCCTTCACTCCTGGAGGAGTCACAACATTTTTCTGCCTTTAAAGCTTCAGTTGTCTATTTTTGGTTGAGAGGGATGCTGGTACTTACTTTGGCAATGCACTGTTACATTCTCATTGTGGTTTGCCTTGTGCAGTTTACACAACATATCTGTTTCTAAAGTCCCAAAATCAGACTTTGAGCTCAATACCACATGCAGTGGATCCCGAATCGGAGTTGTCTGACACAGTAAGCCACATACCAGCACAAACTGGCAGTGGACTTGTAAGTTAAATTCCTTCTTTACTCCCATTTTTGCCCTCCCATCTCAAAGAGTAGTGCAAACTGATACAAAACTACTTTTAAAAAGTATATCTCTGGAGCAGTCCAACAATATAAATTGAGCACGTGCCCTCAAACTCAATGGCTTGTATGAAAGCTAGATTCTGGGCTGTCTCTCAAGAGAAATAAGATATGAGACTCTGCTGGCTAATGTAATATAAAGCAGGATTTCATGTTGAGGCCATATTTCCACCGAGAAATGCAATTTAAAAAGAGGCAGCATGACTTTGCAAACCACAGCATCACATCTAACACCTGCGACACTGGAGCTCTTAAATCAGAAACGTTTTGATCTGGTAGCTTTCTCACATACACATAGTGAGCACTCTCCTCTTATGTTAGGGGCATGTAGGCATGTCATTAAGACTCAGCTGCTGCTATAAACACTTGGCTGCTTTCATCTTACCATGCTGTTACGCATTGGCTATTGTGAATGCTGCTGGGAACTATTTTTATTCACAGTGTTTTACTGTCAGTTCCCAGTGCACATTTGTCACAGTTGTGCAATTGTACACCTCCAGTGTCTGCCTCTCCACAACCAAATTGAACTACTTCTGAGTCTTTATGGATTCTGACTCTTGGGCATTTGAGAGCAGTATATTAAAAGGTGACATCGACATTGCTTGAGTAAATATAAAAGCAGAGTGACCAATGCTGGAGGCCATCAAAACAAGACACAGTAGCAGCGCACGGGGGGAGTGATGTCATCATGTACATGGTAATGTCATTGTGTTTGGAGGTGCAGTACTATTTCAGAGGCAGCTGCTTGGGTGTGGGAGTCTACAAAAGCAAACCTGTATCGTGGTCACCATTGTATTGAGACTGTTGGAGCGAGCAAAAGAGATAAGACTGGCTTCATGCTGATGCCTTCATAAGAATATATGCTGGAGATCACAGTATTGGTTATGAAGCTATCCAATATCAGACAGTGGGCAGCCCATTCAAAAACTAGACTATCCAGTTCAAAATCAGACATCATATGTGGAATGAACGTCCTGAGGAAGTAGTGGATGTGGTCACAGATACAGCGCTTAAAAGATACTTAGATAAGTGCTTGAATAGGAAAGGTTTGGAGGGATATGGGCCAGTGGGACTAGTTTTGTTTGGGATTATGTTCAGCATCGACTGGTTGGACCGCAGGGTCTGTTTCCGTATTTATGATTCGATGACTCTGTGAGAAACCCCAAAATACAAGCACTTCAATGTTAAAATGTTTAGTTTCAGTTAAGGGGCCTTGTCTTTTTACATACAGTCTGAATCTCTGTCATCATGCTAGACTTCTCCTGCAGATTGCTCTGTTGGTGTAAAATGTACAGGACCAATTCCCCGTGATTACGTTATGACAGGTGACAGTATCTATGGTTCTGTCAAGCTAAGAGAGCTGGACATATTCCAGGTTTCTGTGCAAGCCGGTTTGGAAGCATTCCCAGGTTACTCCTGGAAGTCTGACCAAAAGCCATGTCCGCTGACAGCAAACATGCCCCTCTTTGGTGTTGGACAGTTGTGTGAAATGTGTGTTTCCATTGTAGGTCTCAATCAATTAACTTTGAACTCCAACCTCATTGCTTCCTGCAAAGAGATATTTCGTGTGCTTATGAGCGCTCTGACTTTTTGCATACTGAATTGTTGAACTTACCCATCCTAGACCATATTGCCCAAATGTTATAATGAGGACGGCAATGGTGTTGTAATAGTATGCAACAAGTAAGCCAGAACCTCAGGCAAATTTTTCTGGGGCCATGAATTCAAATTTCACCATTGAATAAAAATATGAAATGAAAAGCTGGTCTAGTGGCAACCACATAACCACTGTCGATTGTCATAAAAACCTGTATGGTTCACTAATGCTCTTTAGGGAAAGAAGTGTGCTGTCTTTACCCGGTGCCGTCTAATGTGACCCCAGGTATCCAAAAATGTGGTTGACTCTTAACTGCCCTCTGGACAATAAGGGATGGGCAATAAATGCTTGCTTAACCAATGGCTTCCACATCCCATGGACAAAATGTTTTAAAAATTAAATAATTTGGGGATTTACCTTAATTCAAAGAACCAACAATTTTAAATGTACTTTGCATGATGTATTTGAATGCATGTCAAATCTACGTCTAATGAAATGTTCACTCTCCCCATGCAGTCTTGACAAGTATCGTTTTTCATTCTTCTTGTCAGGTGAGTTCAAATGAGAAACACGCAGAAAGCGTTAAAAGCAAAGGACACATTCTCATTGAAACCCTTCAAAGGCTGGCTCAAGCTGCCAGGTGAGAACTCTACAGCCTTAAAGGAATTTCCAAGCCTTTGAATATGTATCCATATATTTTATATATATATATCAGATATATACCACAGACATATCGGGTTACAATGCTTTGCAACTGGCATAAGACTGCACTTGAATCAGCCTTTGAAAGCCTCCAGCTTCTTCCTGAGATTGACTTTGATCAATTGTTAGTGTAAGCTGGAGCTAGGTTGCATGATGAAAGATTCCGAAAGTTGCTGCTTTCATTTACAGCCAGTTATGAGCTTAATGTCTGCTTCATTTGAGCTTAGCTTTTTACATCCCAAAAGGAATCGTAAGTTTTTCAAGTGCATGAAAATAACTTTCAAGCCACAAAGTATGTTCTTGGCATAATTATTCCTGACAAGCAGAAATCCAATGAATTTCCAGTTTCACTTCAAACAACTGCACAGAAGGAGGATAGGAAAACGTAAAATTGAATTAGACTAATGTCAACTCATCTGCTGTTTAATGGATGTTCCACAGCACTTGTTTTAATTTTAGATGAGAGCCTTCATTGGCAAATGTGTAGGTCTTCTCTGTCAATGGCCAAGGCAAATATGAAGATATTAATCTCTAGAGATAAAACAAGCTTTTTGTGGATATTGTGATCTTCTATTGGATTAGGTGCTTCCTGTTCTTCCACCAGTTGCATACTGTTTGTGTCTGCATGATTGTGGTAGGGTCTTATTTTGCAACGCAAATCCTAGGACCCACTGTTCTGCAGCATTGTGGACAGAATACACAGTTGCTGTAGGATGTTTCTCCACCCTAAGAATCAGCCTCCTAAAGACCCCTAGTGACAAGAAAGATTTGAGATGTAATTGAAGAAGCATCTTTGTTGTCCTCTAAGTTGGTGGCATTGCTTCACCACAAAAAGCAGTTTTATATTTAACACTTGTTAATTTCAAACTGAGAAGACTGGTGCTCAGCAATTTTCACCGGTTATCTTTGGTTCTCTTATTCTAGCAGTAACACCAACAACTTATATTTATCAAGCATTATCAACCTAGTATAATGTTCTCTGGTTCTTCACAAGAAGTTTAGCAAACAGATTTTTGACACCAAGTCATATAAAGGGATATTGGGAGAAATGACTAAAAGCTTAGCTAACAATTTAGGATTTAAGGCACATCTTAAAAAGGAAGGAAAGAAAGACATAGTGTTTTAGGGTGGAAGTTCCAGAGCTTATCATGGCAGCTGAAAGCACATCTGCCAATGGTGGAACGATTGAAATAGTGGATTTTCAAGAGACCCAAATTGGAGATGATGTAAGGATCACCAAGAGGTTGAGGATTGGAGGATGTTACAGAGATGGAGAGTTGTGAAACCATAGAGGGATTCGAGAAAAGATAATCAATGTAAAATTGAATTGAAGCATTACCAGTTTTGGGGCCAATGTAGTTCAGTTAACACTTAGCTCATGACTCTATGATTATGACTGTATAAAATGCTATAATTGAAATTTGCTCAGACTAAGAGCATTGTAATTCATAGTCTGGTATCACAATGCATTTAGCTTCAATTTAGCTTCAATTATCCTACTACAACCACGTTTATTTCGGTTTTAGTAAGGTGTTTAACCAGGTCTTCCTATACTTCCTATACTTATCTGCACAAGAGATAAAATATTTCGAAACTTACACTTAAATACATTATTCAGTTGAAAATAGAGTGCAGAGGTGACACAGTGAAGGGACAACATATGGTTCCACAGGAAATGTAGAGAACAGATGAACCTTCTCTTTATTTTGAGGACTATTTTCATGAGCTGTAGAGTGGAGTTATATCATGGAACCATTCAGTACAATGGTGGTTTCCATAGAGAAACCAAGCCATTCAGATTAATATGCCCCCTTTCATCTGCGATAGGATACCGTTCCACTTTACTCTCTGATACCTTGTCCAACCAGTTAGGAGTGTTACCAGCCATTGAACCATGGAGGAGATCACAAACTGTACCCAATTCTGTTCCCCCAGTCAAGTGGACAGAACTTGAAATGGATAGAAACTCGTTCAGATGTATTTTCTCCCTTCCATCACAGTGTGTAGATTCATTTTTCATTTACTGCTCCTGATCCATTGATAAGTACATCTCTGCTTCCTTCAACAAACCTCAGAAAAGAATTGTTATTCTGCTGTACTGAACACTAATGACTTGTGATCATATTTAGCCAATATTTCATAGTCATTGTCATGGGATGTGCAGGACATTGGCTAGGCCACTTTTGGAATACTGCGTGCAGTTCTTGTCTCCCTGCTATAGGAAGGATGTTGTGAAACTTGTAAGGGTTCAGAAAAGATTTACAAGGATGTTGCCGGGGTTCGAGGGTTTGAGCTATAGGGAGAGGCTGAATAGACTGGGGGTATTTTCCCTGAAGGGTCAGAGGCTGAGGGGTGACCTTATAGAGATTTATAAAATCGTGAGGGGCATGGATAGGGTAAATAGACAAGGACTTTTCCCCAGGATGGGGGAGTCCAAAACTAGAGGGCATAGGTTTAAGGTGAGAGGGGAAAGATTTAGAATGGACCTAATGGGCAACATTTTCACACAGAGGGTGGTGCGCGTATGGAATGAGCTGCCAAAGGAAGTGGAGGAGGCTGGTACAATTACAACATTTAAAAGGCACCTGGATGGGTATATGAATAGGAAGGTTTAGAGGGATATGGGCTAAATGCTGGCAAATGGGCCAAGATTAATTTAGGACTTCTGGTCAGCATGGACGAGTTGGACCGAAGGGTCTGTTTCCGCACCGCGCTGTTAAGCTCTATGACGTTAAATGAAAACCCATGAGCCCAATTTGCCTGCTGGACATACTGTTTTTGAGTTCACTACTTGCAAGCAGCTCAGACACACAGCATTGCAATCTCCATCTTGTATACAACACCTCACCTGGAATAGAGATTGAAATCCAAATTAGCACAATACCATCCAAATGAACCAACCAAGGAGTCCCGAATTGCTGTGACTACATACTCATCTGTATACATTTGTATGGAATTATCTAGTTGAGGCTTTAGTATCTTTCCATTTCATGATTGTATAGGAATTTTTCCTGTTCTTGCCACCTGCTATTAAATGTCTGTTGGAAGGATTTACAAGTTCATACTGAAGCTGATTTACAAGTTACAAAAATAAAAAAAAACTGCAAATGCTGGAAATCTGAAAGAAAGTAAGAAATTGCTAAAGAACCTTGCCAATTCTGGCAGTATCTGTGGAGAGAAATCAGAGTTAACGTTTCAGGTCCAGTGACCCTTCTTCAGAACTGATGGCAGGTATGAAAAAGAGATAATAGGAACTGCATATGCTGGAGAATCCGAGATAACAAGGTGTAGAGCTGGATGAACACAGCAGGCCAAGCAGCATCATAGGAGCAGGAAAGCCTAAGGGTCTAGGCCCGAAACGTCAAGCTTTCCTACTCCTATGATGCTGCTTGGCCTGTTGTGTTCATCCAGCTCAACACCTTGTTATCTCTTATATCAGGTATGAAAAAGTTGGTTTTTATGCAGAAGTTAGGATGGGAGGAGAGGGAGCAAGTGATTTTCAGAACAGCCTTCAGAACTGAAGAAGGGTCATTGGACCCAAAATGTTGACTCTGCTTTCCCTTCACAGATGCTGCCAGATCTCCTAAGGTTCTCCAGCAATTTCTATTTTTGTTTCTGATTTACAAGTTGATGCTCAAATTGTTTGATTCAGTTATGAAGGCCCCTTCCATAGCATTCAAGACCTGGAATAGACTCAAATCCTAGCTTCTGGATCAGAGGTAGGGATGCTACCACTGGGCAACTGCTGCTGTGGATATATAATATTATACAGTACAGTGTGAAGCTAGTGACTGCTCAGCCACTGTAAATACATGACTTACCATGTTGTTTCTTTGCTCCAACATTATGTAGTGTCTCAGATAGTCCCTGAAGTACTTTAAGAGGTCTGACAGAGCCCAGAAAGGTTCCTTAAGAACATAGGACTAAGAGTATGCCAATCAGCTGTTTGAGCTACTCCACCATTATGGATCTTTACATGGCGAACTACCTCAATACTACCTTACTGTACTATCGCCATATCCTTTGTTGTCATTTTTAACTAGAAATCTATCAATCTGTGTCTCAAATTTACTCTATGATTGAACTTCCACAGACTTCTGGGGTAGGGAATTTCAAAAATTCACCACCTTGAAACAAGCCCAGAAAACCCTGGATGTCTAGGAATTTTCTGGACAGGATAAGAAAGAAAATAAAGACTTATAGCAGGTGTGAAGGGAGCGAATCAACGGAGGTCCTATTGGAGAATAAAAATTGCATGGGGCATCTTATGGAAGCAACTTAAGAACTTAAGGAATATAAGAAAGCAATTAGGAGAGAAAATGCATGCATGAAGAAACACTGAAGGGTAAAATTAGGAAAAATCCCAAACAGGGGCAGGATTTATAAAATTAAAGAGGGCTATGCATAGTGTTGTAGAACCAAGACTTAGATGTTCACGTACATAATTCTTTGAAGTTTACATCACATATGGATTGAGTGGTTAAGAAGGCATTTAGCCCACTTGCTTTCATTGCTCAGACCTTTGAGTAAAGGAGTTGAGACGTAATGTTGAAGTTGTACAAGACATTGGTGAGGCCTCTTCTGGAGTACTGTGTACAATTCTGGTCACCCTGTTGTAGGAAATTATTAAGTTGGAGAGGGTTCAGAAGTGATTTGCCAGGATGTTGCCAGGAATGGAGGGTTCGAGTTATAAGGAGAGGCTGGATAGGCTGGGACATTTTTCACTGGACCGTAGGAGATTGAGGAGTGACCTTATAGAGGCTTATAAAATCATGACGGGTATAGATAAGGTGATTGGCAGGTGTCTTTTCCCCAGGCTGGGGAGCATATTTTTAAGGCAAGAGGAGAAAGATTCAATAAAGACACGAGGGGCAATTTTTTTCCACAGAATGGTTCTTGTGTGCAGTGAACTTTCAGAAGAAGTGGTGGATGCAGGTACAGTTACAACATATAAAAGACATTAAGAATAAGAAATGTTTGGAGGGATTTGGGCCAAGTGCACGTATGTGGGAGTAATTTAGTTTGGGATTATGGTTGGCATGGACTGGTTAGACCAAAGGGTCTGTTTCATGCTGTATGACTCCATGACTCTAGATTGTCTACGTATATTAAGGGGAAGAGGATAACCAGGGAAAGAATAGGGCCCATTAGCAGCCAAGGGAGGAATCTGTACATAGAGCTGGAGGACGTTGGCAGGGTGTTAAATGACTACTGCACTTCTGCCTTCACTCGGGAGAAGTGTAATATAATTACAGAATTTGGGAACACGGACTGTGAGGCTCTTCAGCACTTTGATATAGGGAGTGAGTAAGCACTGGAGGTTTTGGCACACTTAAAAAAGTGGACATGGCCCCTTGTCCACAGATCCCTGAAGTTGGCAGGAGAAATGAAATAGGATAGTTAAGAAGACATATGGAACATTTGCCTTTAGCGGCCATGGCATGAATTATAAGAGCAGGTAAGTTATGTGGAAGTTGTACAAAGCTTTGGTTTGGCCACAGATGGATACTGTGTGCAGTTCTGGTCACTACACGATAGGAAGGATGTGATTGCACTGGAGAATGTGCAGAGGAGTTTCACCAGAATGTCACCTAGATTGGAGCATTTTAGTTACGCAAAGAGGCTGGATAGGCTTGGGTTGTTTTCTTTAGAGCAGATAAGGCTAAAGGGGCATCTGTATAAGATTATGAAGGGCACGGACAAGGTAAATAGGAAGCAGCTGTTCCCCTTATTTGAAGGGACAATAACAAGGGGGCACAATTTTAAAGTGAAGAGCAAGAGATTTACAGGGGATTTGAGGAAAATATTCTTCATCCAGCAGATAGTGAGAATGTGGAAAACATTGCCTGGAAGGGTAGTTGAGGCAGAAAACCTCACACCTTTAAAAAGTATTTAGGTGAGCACTTGAAATATTATAACATTCAAGTGCTGAAAAGTGAGATTAGTGTAGATAGGTGGGCCAAATGGCCTGATTTGTGCTGTATGACTGTGTGATTCTGAATGAAGAAATTCCTGTTCATCCCAGATCTAAATAGCTTGCCTTTCAATCTAAGACTGTGTCCCTGGTCCTAGCCACCCCCATCTAGTCTGGTAAACATCCACTGTACTCACTCTGTGGCAAGTATATTTGTTTTAGATAAAGAGACAGAGATTGCATGCAGTATACCAGGTACATCGCACCAACGTTCTATACTGTTAAAAGATGTATTTGCTCCTGTACTCAAAGCCTGTTGCAATAAAAGCCAGCATACCGTTCACCTTCCTGATTGCCTGCTGCAGTTGCATGTTAGTTTTCAGTGACTTATGAATTAGTGACTTTATTTGTGCAGCATGCCTGTTTTGCCCTCTTGCACAGATCAGTGTAAAGTTACCTGTTTTAAAAATAAATGTTCCTGAAAGCAACTGCGTTACAAAGATGGATAATTTACAATGGGATATAATGTATTTGTTTAATTGATTTAACTTTTCAGGTCTTATAAATTATTTTCATGATCCTTCTAGTGGCGCTAAATGCATTTCTCAGAATAGTAGTGAGCCAGGAAGATCCACAGTTGTGAGTTAGCTGTCAAAGTGCCACTAGTGGCCGGGAAATTGGTCAAAAAGGTCCTTTAGCATTCTAGAGAAAGCACAGAGGAAGTTCTTATTACCAGTGGATATACAACAGTCCTTACCAGAAAATTCCCCTCAGTGGATCATCAGGCAAGAACAAGTTGACATTGGTTGTGATTTACTCACAGTTGAATGGCCTATCAATATTCATTTGCTGGGCCTGCAAATGCCGAATGGTAAATGGACAGGTCCAGTGATGGATTTCAGCATCCACAGTGTAAAAGATAGTAAGAGCTTGAAGAGAGGAACTAAGGAGATAGCACTTCAGAATTGATGTTTAAGTCTCAATCTTAATAGCTCATAAGAAAATAGCCATTTGGTAAAATTTGATTGATTACCCACGTCAACTCCACCTTCCCACACTCTCTCCCACCCTTTAATATCTATCAATCTGTCACCCATAGATCTAAACTCCGCAGCCAGGGAGAACAACATTTCAGCGTCTACCTGCTGAGCCCCTTAAAAAACTTCAACGTTTCAAGGAGATTATCTTGGATTGTTATAAATTCCAGAGAATGTCAACTCAATTCTTTCCTTCTAGTACAGATCCCTCCTCTCAGGGACCAGGCTAGTGAATCTTTGTCAACTCTTTTCAAGTATACTCCAGGTGTGGTTTCACCATGGCCCTGTACTGTTAGAGCAAGACTTCATTTCAATACTATTTGCTTTCCTAATTGCTTGCTATACCTGTATTTTAACTTTGTGATTTGTGTTCAAGAACATACAACGTAGCTCAATCTCACAATTTTAAAAAGTTTAGCTTTTCTACTTTTCCTTCAAAGTGGATAACTTCTCCACACTATATTCATTCTGCCTTATACTTGCCAATAACTTAATTTGTAAATATTCCTTTAAGCCTCTCTGTGCTATCACCACAACTTACAACAGAATTACTTAATTTTTCTGTGCAGTTATCTGAACCTGATTGAATTCTGACGAAAGGGCTATATAGAGTCTTTTTTGGTTATTTATAGTATTTTTTCTGTATCTTCCAGGTCCCATGCTGATATTGCCATTGGATCTTTGGCCTCTGAAATCCTGAAAATCACTGAGCAGTGAACAGGAGGTAACAGTAAAGCTCCCAGTAACATATTGTCACTTGGGGCTGAAGACGAATTGACCTTGTCCATTGGTCTCCATGTTGGCTGGTCTTCTTTGAGCAAAAGAAAGGCTTGATTTGATACAAAAGCAATTCCTTCAAAACATTGCTGCAAAATTGGGAAGAAAGAAACAGTGATGAAAATCACTTTAAAAGGTCATTACTTAGCAACAGGTAAAAAGATGTTTTTGACCATCTTTAATATGATATGAAGTCTTAGTACAAATGATAAAAGTCAGTGTTTTCCATATGTTTCTTAATAGATTTCTGATTTTCTGAGACTGTACTTCGAAAGAATTTCCATTCCAGTAGTGTATTTATCTGATAACTTATGACACTTTGGACTTGTTTTTTTTTCTCTTATGAGTTGATATAAGATCCCTAATATTCAAATGTGTAGAAAAATATTTTTCTTCACTGTATTCCATAAACAGTCTCGAGTTAATATCTGTAAGATACAATAAAATTATTTTTTAAGATAACCATAATAGCTTTCTGAGTTTCATACTGCTCTGCAGTGAAAATGTTTTAAAAATACTGTGTCCTCTTAACCAGATATTTTGTTGCTGACAATTTCAAGAAATCCTCTGCTTGGTCCATGGAGCAGCGATATTTTTGAAGTCTTCAACTGGTGTTGTATCAGTGAAACAACAGTAATAATTACACAGAAAATTTGTGCTTCGGAGACATTGTCATTGTATCTTACGCTATTGAAACTCTGTTAAAATAAAAGGGTAGAACCTTTACTTATGCTTTGCCCACTTGCCTGGTGAGATATTGAGTGTATGGAAACAGGCTGATCTGGAGTTTATGATTTTTCTGTGGCAGGTGGATACCATTATTGTTCTCAAAAGCTATTATTGTGCAGTGGAATTTAACCATGGCAATCTCTCTACCAGTCAGAGTCCATCTGCCAACCCGTAGCACTCTCCTCTCATGTCACATAGACATTGATCTTCCCCTTGAATTCGTATTCTTGTGAAAAGTTCTGTTGATTATAAATGGAAAGCTTCGACAAAATGTGCCTTTTCCAGTCACACTCAACTTCTGTACCAAATAGCTATAATCTTAAAATGTACAAAAGATCATTTTCTTAATCATTCATATTTTACATTGCTTAGCTAGCTGCTATAACATGAAGGCAAGATATTTTAGGGTGTCTGGTTAATCTGGAATTCTGACACTTCAGAATTCTAAAAAAGGAAGAAAATTGGCAAGAAAAGTGCATATGTCTGCCTGTCTTTCTTTTCCTACCCTCATTCTCAGATTGTTCAATTATTTCGTAATTGATTAGTCTTTAACCCTATGCTACTTCATTATACAGTTGGCATCAATTTGCTGCAGTCCATCTGCTGTTTTGGATCAGTCACTGGATTGACCTATATTGCAGCAACAGACTCACTTTTAGACAAATTGAACACTAAGCTTTGATTAATTAAGTTTCCTCACAGAAGTAAGCAAGTCAAATTATGAAACAGAATGAAGGGAGAATTTGAACTCGTGAATCAGCAGACTGAATGACAGCAAGATAATGGTGTAGGAAGCACAGTGCAGTTGATGTGAAGTGTTGTGCTGATGCTGTTTGAGGAGTTTCATCTAAATTGAGAGTAGTTGCTGAAAGTATAATTTGTGGAAACTCAGGATATTGCAGCAGATTAATATATGGTAGATAGAGCCCTTAGGGAGTGAGAGTGCAGAAGTTTACCACATAAGATTATTTTTCTGAAAATTAATAGGCAAGATATACTAAATAGGGCTGTTGAAAGGAGTAGAGAGTGTGCATCATCTTTTTGAACATTAATTGTGTTTACTATTTAGACATAACATTGCCCAATTCCACCCCAGCTTAAGCTCATCTGAAACCTTCAATCATGCCTCTGTTGAGACTTGATTTCTGCAAGTCTGCCAGGTGAAGCTGTGGGAGTAGCTAGTCTGCCAGGCAAGACTGGTGGCGAAAGCAAAAATCATTCAGGCAAGGCTGGGAATTGAGCAGAAAATGGGATAAGCCAATAAGGGGAACCTAGAACTAGGGAGCATTTTCTAAAAAATAAACTCAGACTTTTCAGAAGTTAAATTAGGAAATACATGGGGTAACTAAAGGGAAGACAGTGGTGTAATGATAATAGAACAAAGAACAGTACGGCACAAGCACAGGCCCTTCAGCCCTCCAAGCCTGTGCCAACAATTTTCCCTTCCGTACAAAAACTGTCTTCACTTACAGGATCCGCATCCTTTTATTTCCTTCCTATTCATGTGTTCATCCAGGTACTTCTTGAATGCTGCTACTGTGTCTGCTTGCACCACCTCCTCTGGCAGTGGGTTCAAGCACAATGTTACATAATGTCACTGGACTAGTAATTCAGTGGCCCAGGCTCTAGGGACCTGAGTTCAAATCTCATCAAAGTGGCAGCAGCATGTTTAGAGTCCTTGCTTTTGCGTGTGTCCTTTTTTTAAAAAAAAGCTGCTGTTGCAAAACCAAAAAATTAAGGTTTTCGTTGTGTGTTGTGGCTTTAAGTTCAATGCTGTGTTGATAATTGAGAATATTGATGAATTCTTCCATGCAAATCCGAATATCCCATACATCAACACAAATATAGAAAATAATGTCACTACGTGACTGTATCACCTAATAAAGAAATCAGTGAGAATGTCCCCAATAAAACAATAGGTAGCCTCATGAAAATTTTCTCTTCTGGTATAATATATGATGATGATTTCTTTTAAAACAAAATGTGAAAGACTATGTGGAGAGTAATGGGATTTTGTTGGCATTGAGACAATTTTACCAGTGAACAAAATAAACAGTTGTGCACACGGTTTGCCATTTAAACGGTCAGGGGTTCATTAGACGAAATACCCATAGCATGAAAAATAGCTTTAGAATCAGTTTTGACAGTTTAGCAGGGTACTTGGCTAAAGCTGAATATTTAAAGCAGTTGCTCCTGAGAAAGGGAGAAGACAGTTTAGAATTGTTAAGAGCAAGATTGTTCCAGTGTAAAAGTTTAGTAAACGTTCCAGACCAGAAATGTTTGGTTAAAATCCTAAAAGGGTTATTTGAAGGTAAGAAAATTTACGCTCAGTTGTATAAATGCTTCAACAAGTGAGTGTTAGATTCTCAAGACTGAGAGTTGAAACTTAAGCCATATACGGGTGATAAAGAAGGGAATTCTGTCTGTCTTGAGTTTATAAAGGGGTTCTTTTGGGTTTAATGGGATTATATTTTTATAATTTGTTTCAAAATCTTTAGAGGTGTGTTTTAGATATAAATAAAGTAGTTCTGAAGGGTCTCCTTCAGAAGTGAAGTCTTCAGAACTACACCCGAAACGTTGACTCTGCTTTTTCTCCACAGATGCTGCCAAACCTGCTGAGTTTCTACAGTAATTTCTGTTTTTACTGTATGTAAACAGTCAGTCAATTCTATTTTATCATCACTAATTTATGTTTTATTGCTAAAATCAAATCGCAGTGTGCTTATGTTTCAGTGAGACCACCTTGTTAAAATGAAAAATATGATCTATCAAGCCACATTTCAGACTGGGGTCTAACTTGTCAAGTAATAATATCAGCTGGGATCATTATACTGGTCAAAGAGCTTCCTTAGACTCTGGGGAAGGTCACTACAAGACTGCAATGTAAAAGCAATGTTCTTGGAGTGTAAGATCGAGCTGAGACTTTAATCTTCAACAACAAAGTTTGGGCTACACTTTTGTCATCACCTTTGCCCCCAGAGAAACTTTCGAGCGGCAGCTTTAGCTTGTTAAATGTACTTCTGCTAGCCTGCAGTGTTGATACCGGTTATTTATATTCCACTGTTGCTGTTGAAATTGAGACTGCTGTGAATGAAAGTACTATTGTGAAGATGTGTTAAGATATAAGTGGGGTGATAAATATCTGCCTTTATCGTACAAGCATGAAAATCTTGGAAGAAAATGTTGTATGTGACCTTCCAATGGTTGGTAATGGAACCAGAGGTGCACACATGCATTTCTAATAGGAAGTGTGTCGGATTCTGTCTTGATAAAGGTTTACAAATGCGTACTTAACCATGCTAAGTTGACAGATTACCTGATCAGGCAGCTTGCAAGGCAGGTTTTATGCCACCATTGCCCTTCTTGCACACCATTCTCTAGCCTGAGCCTGTGCACTATCTCACAAGAGCTGATCACAATGCTAAATGGCATGAAGAAGCCCATCCTTCTTTACCAGTGCTACTTAAAGAGATCAACAATTATCTACACGTTGGTTGCTGGATTATTTCTTCTGACTGTATGGTGTATTTTATAAACTTTTGCATTTCCTATTCTTGCCTGAAGTTTCAGTAATTTACAGGGTTCTGACTGGTATTTCAGTCCTTCTTCATTGATTTAAAAGCTTGTGCTGGAACAGATTGTTTTCTGACATGGGTGGCCTGGTATGTCTTCTTCTTGGTATTGAACACCGTGGAAGAATGATGAGAGGGCACACAGGGCAGGACAAGCTACTAGGAGGGAAAGGAGGACTTTTCAGCTGGGTTAGGAGGGCATATCCACCAAGGATCTATAGGGAGCAATACCCTTACCTCAGTTTCAATGAGCTGAGATGTCTTCACTTTATTGAACAGGCCATGTTTGAAATCTGCCAATTGGTGCAGTTACAACTGCAGCCTCAGCTGTTAAGGTGACAAGCCTTTGCTTTTATACTGCTTTTCTGCTTCTTTCCAGGCTGTTTCAGGAACTGTCACCAACATCTTGCAGTTTGCTGTATACTGCTGTATAAGTGAGGTCATTGAGTCTCTCAACACAGGGAGATGGCTTCATCTCATTCCTTCTAGCCAGAGGTGAGCAGTGGAGCAAGCACAAGTCTTTACACAGACTGCAGCCTCACACATGAGCTGGAGTGCCATTGAATGCACATGCTTTGCATGAATTCAGCCATCTTCACTATCTGTGGGGGATTTCGTTCAATCCATATATTATTTGGATGTGACCACAGGCCATGGAGGGAACTGTCCATTATCCAGACACTAGTCAGGATTCCCTCATAGTGTTGCAAGTCAAATATTACTGCATGGCTGCTTAGCAACAACGTTATCCACTCATGACTCCCCATTGGAACCTACACACACAAGCATAGCAGGTCTATATTGAGGGCCATGTTGCCATAGGGAATACCACACCTTCAGCATCCTTGAATAACATTTCTGCTGCTTGCACCACTTTGGAGGAAGCTTACAGGACTCTGGGTTGGGTAACAGGTGCAGTCGTTTGCTGCGAGCTGTTCAAACTGGTCACTGAGGACAATTATCTTTGTCACTATGTAAACAGCAAGAAGCTAAGGTAGATTCTCTCTAGGCTGTGCATGATCAAACAATTAATAGCGATATCATTAACCTCAGCTGCACCTTCCCACTTGCCAACAGCCCACACTCCTTACCTTTCCTCTGTCATTAACATTGCATTGCCCCGTCCTGATGACACAAAAATAAAATTGACCACAACATGCATGTTCCAATCTAAAATATATTAATTCAACTGTACGCCTGCATTCTTAGCACAGTCCATCCTAGCTTGATCTCATTTTGATGTCTGAGATTTGCATGACGTTTGGGTGAAAATGTGGGGGTACATGAATCTTCTTAATAAGACCATTTCTAGGGAATAATAGCAAATTTAAGAAGGGAGATAAATTACTGGCCCCTGGATTGTTGATGGTAATTGGATAATTTTCCAGAAAGGCAAATGATCATTGGTTTCAGTAATTGGCTCAAGATGGACTGTAAAGGAAAACTAGTGTTTGGCAATAACTGGAAAATATTTTCTAAGGAGGAACAATTTTTAGAGGGCCAGATTCATCAGAAAAGGCTGGAGACTAGGAGACTGGTTCAGAAAGTAGATGGTGCCTTTGTGAAGTATTTAAACTAATTGGAATCAGAAATGCCCTAATATGTATTTATTCTGGCACCAGGGAACATATGACAACTTTTATTAGTCACTATTTAATACATTTAAATGACAGAAATCAAATTAGTTTACATGTGAGGAAGAACCAAATAAACCATTCAGGAAATTCCTAAAAACGTTTTTACATGAATTCTACAGAAGAATTTAAGATAAAGTACCGGAATTACATATGTGTTTCAAGAAAGTTCAGACATAAATGCTATTTCTGAATCCCTTTTCAAGAATGGCATTGGAGCAGAAAAGGTTTGACAGGATTCAGTAAAAAGTTGTTGGGATATCTGTATGTATGGGAGCAAGAATATTGATCAAACAGAGAGAGCTGAAATAGCTAAGGAGCAATTGAAGAAGTTCAAGGCCATTTGGCCCATTAGGGGAGAAAGAGTGTATGAGGGAGAGAACCTTTCCGAGTGCATGTAAATCCTATCCCTCAGAATCCTCTCCAACAACTTACCCACCATTGACGTGAAGCTCACTGGTCTGTAGTTTCCTGGCTTTTCCTTACAGCCTTTCATAAATAATAGCACCACATTAGCCAACCTCCAATCTTCTGGCACCTCACCTGTGGCTGTTGATGATACAGATATCTCAGCAAGGAGCCCAACAATCTCTTCCTTGGCTTCCCACAAACGTTCTGGGAAACACCTGGTCAGATCTTGGGGATTTATCTACCTTTGTATGTTTAAGACCTTTTGTACCTCCACTTCTGTAATATAAATGCCTTTTGAGTCATCAATATTTATTTCGCAAAGTACCCTAGCTTCCATGTCCTTCTCCACAATAAAGACTGATAGGAGATTTAATGTGTTTAGTATCTCACCCATCTCCTGTATTTCCACACATAGATGGCCACGTTGATCTTTAAGGGGCCGGATTCTCTCACTAGTTACTCCTTTGCACATAACGTACTTTGGAATCTCTTTGCAATTCTCCTCAACTCTATTTGCCAAAGCTATCTCATGTCTCCTTTTTGCCCTCCTGAATTTCCTTCTTTAGTAATACGCCTGCTGCCCTTTTATACTCTAGGGATTCATTCGATCCCAGGTCTCCACACCTGATATATGCCTGTTTCATGACCAGAGTCTCAATTTCTGTAGTCATCCAGCATTCCCTACACCTACCAGCCTCATCCTTTGCACTAACAGGAACATGCTATCTCAGAACTCTCTCTACTTCATTTTTAAGGGCCTACCATTTCCCAGCCATTGCTGAACTGTCAAGAGAGCATTATCCTGAGCTCAAGGTGAACCCCTTATTTTTATAAAAATCATTAGATGTGGGAACTCTGACTATACCAGCATTTATTGTACATCCCCAAATACCCTTGAGACACTGGTGGTGAACCACCTCCTCGAATCACAACAATCCAAGTATGGTAGGTACATCCACAATGCTGTTGAGGGAATTCCAGATTTTTGATCCAGTGAGTGTTAAGGAATGCTAATATATTGCCAAGTCAGGATTGTGGGGGTCTTGGAGGGGAACGTGCAAGTGGTGGTGTTCCCACACATCTGTGATTCTAAGTAGGGCAGGCCAGGTTGGGAAAGTGCTTTCCGAAAAACCACGGACAACTTGTGGCTGCACTATCTACAAGGTATATTGCAACTAGACCTTGATGGTGGAGGAAGTGAATGTTGAATGTGGATGGGATGCCAATTAAGCAGACTGCTTTACGCTGCTTGGTGTCAAACTTCTTGAAGCAGAACCAATCTGGACAAGTGGAGATTATTGCATCATAGTCTTTTGTAGTTTTCTGACAGGCTTGGAGGTATTACTCACAACAGGATTCCCAGCCTCTGCACTGCTGTTATAGTCACAGTATTAATGATTGGTCCAGTTCAGTTTCTGATCAATGGTCAGCCTAGAATACTGATTGTGGGCTTTCAGTGATAGTAATGCCATCGAAAAGCTAGGATTCATTTTTGTTAAGAGTTTAATCATTACTTGTCACTTGCCTACCAACCCAAGTCAGTGTTTAGATCTTAATATATTTGGACACAGACTGCTTTATCAGCCTGTGGAGGTGCTGATGTTGGTCTGAGGTGGACAAGGTCAGATATCACGACACCAGGTTATAGCCCAACAGGTTTATTTGAAAACAGAAGTTTCTTTAGGTGTCGATTAGATAAGGATGTATTAAACAAACCCAAGATGCTGTTAAATCTTTAACAGGTTTCAATTGATTAATATGTATATGTAAATACCCAAACTTCTTTCAAGGCACTATCCTGAGAGAACTAAAGGTTTTTTCTTTACACTGATGAGGTAACATTTTAGGTCAAACAATGCACGTTACGTGAGAGACCTTGTTTAGAATCAGTTTGTGTTTTGCATTGGAGATAGACTGGCTTTATTTCTAAAGTAGGAATTTATAAAATGCCACTGACTAACTGTCTATAAGTTGCACTTTTTGAACAAAACAGAATGCATCTCCAAATACAAGTTCACCCCACAAATTTACATGTTTGTACCTATGTGTGTGAGAGCAAGTGTACAAAGGGACAGCAAGCGAGCATGCTCGAGGGAGAAAGTTTGGCATTTGTTGCATGTCCATTATCAGAGGAGTCCTGATTAGTATTGAACATGTGGAGCCACTGAAAACTCCCATCTCTAACCTTACAAAGGGAAGGTCATTGATGAGAGAGCTGAAGGTGATTGAGTGTAGGACACTACCAAGGTCGAGGGGGCTTATGGTGTCACACCCACCTCAGGCCCAGCTAGTGACACCTACGTCGTGTATGAATAAAACTATGCAGCAGTCACTCCTACGGATTCTGGCTTGAACAGATGCATCTGACAGATAGGTCACTGAAAACCTAGCCCAGTGAATGCTCAGACCAACTACAGCATCCAAACAGAAGTCATCAAATACTACACTAAGATATACAGCCTGCACAGCTACATGCTGACATTCAGAAAATTTACAGTATAGTTGATATTAAGGTGTTTGCAATTTTTGTTTTAAAGAGCTTTAATTACCAATTCTGTTCAAAGAAAAAGTATCAGTGTGAACTTAATATGTAAGAATATTGGCCACATCACATATTCAGTGCCCCTTTAAGTGGGGTGACTGTATAAGATTGTGTACGAATGAAGCATCCTATAGAAAGATTATGGGAATTTTCAACCTGTTTTATTCAATCAACTTATACATATTTGAAATTACCTAAGAGGAGTCAATTCCTTAAGCGATATATAAACTTAATATTGGTGCTCTAGTAAGTCAGTCACACACAAAAAATGAAATAAGTCCAGTTTAATTCTGTTTCTACAACCGCATATATCCATTAAGCATCTGCATTGCAGGATACAATAGCTTTTTTTGGGGGGAGGGGATTTAAAAGAGGGATGGAGGAGTGTCCTCTCATTAAACTATTACAACCATTGCAGAAAAGACAGTTCTATTTAGCCTTCCCAAAAATTCCCAGGATGAAGCAATATAGATCAAACACATTTCATTTCACCTGCTTGCGTTTCTCAGCGTATTAAAAGTAACTGCAAGTGGACTTTCATCTAATTTCACATTTTTTTATACAAAAGCTACACAGTGTTACACTTCAGAATACAATTAAATCTATTATGAATTGGTGCTCTACACAATTACTTCAGTTATTAAAAATCGAGAACGGCTATAACATTGCCACTATAACTTAATGCTACGATACTATGTTAAAGGAATATCATTTACTGTTCTATTCTACTTCAAAGCAAGCTACGTCAGTACCGTTACAGAAATTTTTAAAAAAATAATAAAAAAGTTAACAGGCAAGGCTAGAGTTTTTAATAAGTTCCATCTCTTGATCCATCTTGAACGTTCTTCAAAAGTAGGCAGTCATTTTCAAATTCATTCCCTCCATTACTCCTCGACCAACGGACCAGAACAAAAAGTTTACTTTGATTGTTCCCACAGGAAACTCAGCTTTTTGTTAGTGTCAGGCACTTTCTGAGAAACTAGCCCACCCCTCGAGCCCTCTCAGCAATTCTACAGGCCAATCACAATGCAAGTTCATTCAGACAGTACAACTGCAGAAAAGAAAAGAAAAAAAACTTACTTAACTATAAAGCAAAAGTAAAATGATTAAAACGCCATTTAAAAAATTTGACCACAAGTACAAGTGGAAATTGCAATGGTCGCAAGTTAGCTAACAATTCATCCTTCTAAATGATGTTCATACCTATTATGCAGATTCTATTTACAAGTCTGTATCAAACCAGGCCAGCTGATTACTGTCACCTGGGGGAAGCCCATCCATCAAGTCCTGGGCATGTCCAAGGTCTGGCAGCCCATCAACTGGGTACTCTGCACCAGGGTGGTGACCACCCATATCATGCTCCATCATCGGATCAATACCCATGGTGTCTTGTCCATATCCGCCTGGATGGTAAGAGCGAAAGCTAGGATCTATATTCACAGAATAATGGCAGGACAAGCAAAAAGGGAAATGGGTTAAGTGTTTGGAGGGTTCAGGAAAGAACAATAGAAAGTGGAATAAAATGAAAACAAATGACAGGCATTAAAACAGCATCAAAAAAGTGAGAACATATCCATATTCTCCAGCTTTTAGCAGCTGTGCCAAGTGAAAAAGCATTAAAGGCCGAGGCTACATTCATTACTCAACAATTACTGCATTGTTCAAATAAAACAGCCCTTTCTTTTCTGAAGAGGCTGCAAAGGCATAAGGCACAATATTGTCAGCAGCATACCAGTGATGAAATAAACTATACAAGCCATATTCAAGGGAGGCAGGCAAGGTAAATTATTCAAAGACCAAGAATTGCTCTTACAAATAAGTATGAAAACTTGTGCTAATCACAAGGACTGGTAAAGTCACATCCTTAGTTCAAGTCAGGAACTTGATGTAACCTTTTAGTCAATTTTGAAACCATTCAAGCACCAGACATTTCAGATATACTGGATTTAGGAACCCATATTTTTGGAGACAAAGACTTCATACCAGCATACTAAATTACTCAATTTATATTATACAATGAGATAATCTGTCCCCCAATTTTTGCTTTAACATTAGCGCTCTAGTTTTTCTCTTCATTTGTCTCCTTTAATTGCCAGCTAGATTAACTGTTCAGTTTCTGTAGGTCATGGTTTTAAAAAGGTTTTCCTTTGATAGAGTGCCCCACAACATTCCTCCATTTGGCTCTCATCTCCCACAATTTTGTAGATTAAAAGGGTAATGCCACAGCCTACTGGAATCATGGATCACAAATCACCTGGAATCTGGTAACACTAACACATGGACTTGGCTATAATTACTTAAGAGTTAGAGTAACCTTAAAAGAAACACTTGTATTATTCAAGCAAAGCCAAAATACTTGAACAGATAGTCAACGATAAAAATTCAGTTCAAACTCTCCAGTGTGGAATGAGGTAATTAAACCCATCAAGTTTCTACCAACCATCCAAACAGCTTGCCACCCAGACTCAACCTCCACCCTTTCCCATTAGCCCGCATTTACCATGGCTAATCCACCTACTCTGCACATCCCTGGACACTATGGGGCAAATAGCACTGCCATTTCACCTAACCTGCACATCTAAGTACTATGGGAGGAAAGTGGAGCACGTGGCAAAAACCCACGCTGACAGAACTTGCAAATGCCAGTCATCCCAAGGCTGGGCTCGAACCTGGGTCCTGAGCACTGAGGCAGCAGTACTAACCACTGAGCAACCATGCATTTGTCTGAATATTGCAAAACATCTTTATACTCAAGTGCTAGATCCTGAAAGATGAAGATTTGGTACTACTCAACTGCTCAGATACAATGTTGTGACAGGCTGACCATAGACTAAAATGCGGTATTTTCTGTCTCTTAGCGTGCTCATGACAGTCTAATTCTGGTGAAGTGTTGGAAGTTACCATTAGAGTGGCTCTTAATCTGCTGCTGCTTCCCAGGCACTGCAACACTTTCAATTTTTAAGCCAGTCATGAGTGAGGTGCCACATCAACATCCATTCTGAACCACAGGCCACATGAATTGAATGCAAAACCACATAGGAAAAAGAAAAATCTCAGTTCATCTAGATTAAGACATCACTGAAAGATCTCATATCGATGTAAAAAGTGGACCTACAGAAATTCTGCCTGAATAGCCAAAACATCTAATTTCTTTCTGATAGAAAATTTTACCAAAAGCACCAACTGCTAGAATAAAGTAGACGTACCATCTGGACGGTATCCAAGAGGTTCACCTTGGCCTCCTATGTCAATTCCAAGATCTCCTGCCTGTTTAGAGTAAAGTTGAAAAAATGGTGATATTTGCCATTTCAGTGTCAACTGCAAACTAACACAATGGAGAAATCTTAAAATCATAAAATATTAACTTGCAATTTAAATGTTTCAATACAACAAAAGATAACACTGGTGCATGTGTGATCTGTCCCAAGTAAGCTTACCTCATTCCATGTCATAGGCTCAGTTCTGAACAGTGAGCTGGTAAGCTCAACCGAGAGACGTTTTTTGTAATCCTGTGGTTTGTCTTCAGACATACGGAACAATACTGCTGCAGCATAGGTAGCTGTATAAACACAAGTTGAACTTCATTATTGTTTATTCTTTTATCCCAATTGAAGTGCTCAAATGCCAGCTTCAAAAAGGTTTACCCACACACGCACACTCTTAGGAGCAATCTGTACCAAAAAAAAAAATCAGGACAATGTAGTTCTAATGTAGAAAAGATAGTTTCTATAGTCCACACTGCGAAGTGTTAGGAGGTCCTACAGATGCTGACTCGAATACAAACAAAAATACTGGATACACTCAGCACATCTGTGGAGAAAGAAACAGTTAACATTTCAGGTTCATGACCACTCAGAACTTAAGACAACCTAATGCCGTGCCCACAGGTTGCATCAAATTTTCTCAGAATCTCGTTTTTCTTATTTGATTATGCTGGTAGTTCTTCGTCTTGTATAACCCAAACCTTTACTTTAGCACCATTACAGGTTTGATCAATTGACAGCCACAATGTTCTTTGCTCTATTGGTGCTGATCAGATTATGACCAGGAATTTAATATGGTCCATCTAGGAAATATGTCCCTCTGAACCATTTTGAAGATTATAATAACACATTAGATTTGTGAAATTCCTCTGTATCTGCACAAGATGTCAGGCAAGCCCAACAGGTTTCAATCATTTTCCAACAAACTATGCACAGACAAGTTTCATTATCATGCACCCATTACTCAGCAACCTGAATCTGCCATTTCACTACTCACCAACGCCTTCATTTCTCGAGTGTAACAGCTCTGTGAGAGGTGCTGTGGCCCCTTCAGCCTCAATAGCTTCAGCTGCTTCCTTATCCTGAGCCAATTCACACAGTACACCAGCAGCCACTCGTTGGATATTCTCAATTGGAGAGTACAGTAGCTACAAGAGAAAGCTTGAACTAAGCCCGTGGACCATCACATTTTGTTAGAAAGCTCTATTGTACCTGATACAGGATTGAACTTAGAATCTGATTTACAAGCAATTCTGATAGCCATTTCCCAAATATTACCAAACTTTCATGTGAAGTCACCACCTTTTGTTTTTTGTTAGATGCAGCTAAGTAGTCAAATACAGAAACTGTCATTTCTAGCTACAAGGTAGGCCCAGTAGCAATTTCTTGTTTGCGAAAGTGATGCAGGTATGACAAGTGCCAACTACGCACAATAGGCTTATGTAGCTGGATTGCTTTTAATTTTCATTAAGTGATGGTCTGGTCTGCTCTGAAGTGTGCATAAAACATTCTATGGTAGAATTTCAAAGAACAGGAGAATTGTCTGCAGTGTGGGGCAGTAACAATCCCTTAAATGAACACACTAAAAGGAGACTGCCTTGTCATCACCGCATTTCTGTACATGGAGCTTCATTTGTACAAAAGTAGCTGCTACATTTTCTACATGATAGAAACTACTTCAAGAGAATTAAATTGGTTGTTAATTGCATTGGGACCTCCAATGGTTATGAATAGTGTTACAGAAATGCAAATTTTTGTCTAGATTTCAAGGTAGGTGAAAACAATAGGACCATGCTCATAAGTAGAGCACTAACTTGAAATCAGAGTGGTTTAATTTTAATAGTGTTGTTGATAATGGGATTAAGTCAATAGCTCCAGTGGTAACTACAAATTAACTATAACAGTTCAGAAAAGCAGAGTTTATGGTTGATGTCATTCGGGAACAAAACCGTATCAAATTCCTCAGTTACTGAAATGAAATTGCCTTACATAGGAAAACACTGGTGGGAGGGAACACAGATGCATCATGTTATTGGGACAGGCTCATTGCAACAGTTGCTCTTCTCCCATTTACATCCCTAACCAAAGGGCAATTAGAACTGGACAAAATTGAAAAAGCTAATTTAAAAGAAAATGTATACATCAGCTAAAGATTCAATAAGTTTACACATTCATAGCTGAGACATGCAGATCAAGGACAGTAGAAAAGTTGGAATATCATTTGAGAATACGATCAGGTTGAGCTCAGCATGGTCTTTAACAAATGACCTTTTCTCTACCCCTTCTTTCCTTCCTGGTCAAGTGCATGCAAACAGCTTGCATGGGCAATTTAAATGGCCAGCTGGGCAAAGTGCCAGAGGCTTCTGCAGATTCATAATATAAAGCAGTAGAAGAAGAATCAAACACAAAAACTCACCTGGACAAACAATGGAATGGTATTGAGTCCTCTGATAACAATCCTGTTGTGAACATCACGTGCAAGAATATGAAGGGCTCCAGTACAGCCTTCTACAATCTCCTCCATTCGCACTCCCTCCTAGCAAAGTTAGGGCAGATTTAAAATGCAGATTTTTCACTGTAGTTTCACCACTAAAGATATTCCAGAATAAACTTACCACAAACTGCTGCTGTGTGCCTCCCATTGATGTACGACGCTGGGTGTCTTGATGTGCTCTAACCAACAACTGAACCAATCTTGGAATGGCGCCTTGCTCGCGAAGTGGAGCATGGTTAGCTGGACACAAAGCCAGATTGCGGATCAGACCGACAGTAGCCTGACAAACAGAGAAGTCATTGTAAGTGCTTGTGTTCCAGACTGATAGTCTCAAATCCTTTAATACTAGGCCAATTAGAAACAGGAAACAAATGTGGCCTTGCCAGCAACAAAAACCATGGAGGAACACAAAATAAACAGCTGTTTCAAAATATTCAGTGTTATTCCTGAACTATCACTAGAATTGTGTTAAATTTGATCAATGTTCTTTGTTCTTGAGTAGTCTCCTTTATTATTTTGATTAGTCTTCATACCCAGTAATTAAGGGCCCAACTTGTACACCGTCTTTCAAGTTGCCATATAGTAATCTAGCATCTTAGCCAGGTTACAGGAAACATTTATTTATATTTTGAACACAATGGAAACTATTTCCTAGTGAGCGATCCTGCTACACAGGCATAAGGAAAAGACATTTAATACTTACTGTTCTTATCAGGGTAGATCAATTATCAAACAGCACTACACAGGGCATGCTAAGATCCAGCAAGAGCACGCCAATACGAAATGAGGAGGAGAAGGGGAAAGAAGATCTGTAATCTGAGTGTTTTAAAATGTGGAAGCTCCAAGTATCCATTTTTAATGCATGACAAATTCATTGCCTTTCTTTTAAAAAGGAGGGAAGGAAGACTGCCGAAGGAATAGAACACAAAAAACAGCAGTTCACATTTTTTCAAACCCATTACCATCCTCAGTTGAATCGAAAATATGTCACGCAATATTACCTTAATCAAAGGCCAATGTGATGGTGGGTGCAGGAGTTTAACCACTACAGGTAGCCCATAGTGGAGTCGCACAGCATTTTGGGCCATTTCTGCATCCTGATGCCTGCTGGTCAAATGACGAAGGGCACAAATGGCAGGTTCAGTGATGTCTTCTCTGTCACCAGCTCGAAGGACAGTGCGCACCAAAGCCTCAATACCACCAACCTGGCAGACCATCATCTTGTTTTTGTAGTTGTTACACGTCAGGTTAGAAAGTATACCAGCTGCGCATGTCACAACGTTAATATCATCTGACCCTAGAAGCTGCACAAGAGTTCCTAGCAGACCTTCCATTCCCTCCTAAAGTAGAAAAGGAAGCAGTATTTAAGTGCCTAAAGTAAATGAATAGGATTCTCACTGCACTTTTTTGCATCATATAAAATAAGCAAATCTGATGCAAGCAGTGGATGTCAACATACTAATAACGCCAGGTACTCTAGATACAAATCCAGATCCAATGAGCTAGTTAGACGTTGTTAATGCTCCAAACAGCACCGCCAAATCATTGCCAATATTTCTGAACAAAAATATATTTTAATTAATGCATTAGCAGTTTTGAAAAGCAGAACTGCACCATGGCAACAGTGAATTTTTCTCCCCCCAGTGACTTCAAGTCTGGTACATTTCGCTCTCTTTCTCCCCCCCAGCCCCTCACTAAAATTAACAGATAATTACCTGCTTAGTTGCAGCATCTGACAGGTTTCTCAGGGTCCAAAGACAATTCTGAACGAGTCGTTGACTTGGATCTGTAAGATGCAGTCCAAGAGCCTGCATTCCACCTGAAAGGTAGTGGAAGGTAATTTAGAATTTGGCTATTGACCTGAAGTCAACAGGGCTATGTCCAGAGGGAAACAAGCACTCACCAGCTTCCACTATTGCAGGTTTGTTACTAGAGCAGACAGACAGCACCTTCAGTACACGGCTGGTGGTCCACAACAACTTCTCATAAGTATAGGTCCTCATGATATTGACAAGTGCCTGGGGTCCCCCACTTGCCAAAATGATCAACTAGAGAATAAACAGTCCTTTTAGTATAAATGAAGCAAACAGAGTTGACTACAAGATTTATTCCTACAAATCAGTTACCTTGCTTTCTTGGTTACCATAGGCCAATATCTGAAGACAATCTGTTGTGATAGCCAAAAATTTGACATTGGTCTTATTTAGCAAGGCAACCATTTTCTGCAGCCCACCAGCTAGACGCACTGCCATCTTGGCTCCTTCCTGGTGCAACAACAGGTTGTGAAGGGTTGTTATGGCATAGAACAGAACAGAATCCACTGGAGACCTACAAAAATTGTAAGAAATTGATTCATTATTAAATATACACCTAATTAAATGCTGTGAAATCACCTGTGACATAAATCTTCCAGCTTCAATCATTAAAAGCATTTGAAGTCAGCTCATTAAAGTATTGATTTTTCTAGTGAAGGTTCAACCCATCATACAGCTAAGGTGATTAACATTTTTCTTTAACAAAATACAATCAGCTATGAGGAAATTCAGGTCAAACAAACTGATACTCTGATTTCCTCCCCAGTGTACTAGCAGTTGGCCTCGACTCTTTTGCCTATAGAGAATCTCAGGCACAAACCAATGTTCCGTCATTTCCATGGTATTGCACAATAGAGTCAGCAACGCAGTTCTCTGCACCTCTGAGGAGCACAGAAGCACTAAGAGTTAACAGAAGAACTCAAACTGCAGAGACATTCGATATAAAATGACACCAATCCAAAGTCTTAATACCCACCCAAGCATTTTCACCAGGGCAGGGATGCCTCCAGATTTGAAGATAGCTAGCAACCCTTCACGATGGTGTGACAGGTTATGTAGAGTTCCAGCAGTGCAGCGTGCAGTCTCCACATCACTGGTATTCTGCATGGTACGGACAATAGCAGATACCATCTGAGGAGAGCGCATAATGGCATGGCGGGAGGCTTCTTTTTTTGACAGCTGATGAACCATCACAGCAGCTTTGTTTACAACAACCTATACCAGACGTGGGAAGGAGAAAATAGAAATGTACAGAATATCAAACCTGGAAAAGTCTCGGTAGCAAAGCTTGACATTCTCATTATAGTTAGAAGCTTACAAAACAGCACCAAACCTTAACATCAGATGTAAAATTGCTGTAGCCACTACACCTGTCAAACTTTGACAGGTTGTAAGACTTATCAAATATTTAAGCAATAAACCTTGCGACGATGAAAAAATAATTGATGTTTGAAGTTGTATTATGAAAGTACCTGGTCCTCATCATTGAGTAGTTTTGTCAGTTCTGGGATAGCACGGGTAGCCAGTTCTGCATCATCCTGATAGTTGATTAGGTTAACAACAGCATGCTTCAGCATCTGAGATGGTTCAGCCAGGCGCTGAACATTAGTTGGATGTGCAGCATCAAACTGTGTTGACGGGATCTGCATTCCTTCATCCAGTGTTTCGGGAAACATTGCAGCACGAACCCGCTGGGCTCTGGTCATAGCATATTGCCCATCAATATCTAATAAACAAGATAATCAGGAAAATAATGCAAAGAAAATGCAGGGATAAAAATCACCTTAATATAACTTCATGAATGTTACTGTAATCAGGGTGTAACTGTATAATAGTTGAATCACTGGATTAGAAAGAAGTAGAATTCTAGGCTAATGCTCTGGGTATGAGCTCAAATTTCATCACTGAAGATGGAGAGGTTTAATTTCAATTAATAAATGCTGGATTTTAAAAATGCAAGCATCAATAATGGTGACCATGAAACCTTTCTAGATTGTCGTAAAACAACATCAAGTTCACCAATGTTGTTCAGGAAAGGAAATCTGCTGTCCTCCATATGGCCCACACATACCCGCTGCAATTTATGGACTTTGAACTATCTCTGAATTGCTAAGCCAATTCAGCTCAGTTCAAGGGTAATCAGAAATGGGCAACAAATGCTGACCTTGCTAGCAAAGCCCACACACTAAGAATAAAAATTCAAGACTACTTTAAGGATTATGAATGAAGAGCATCAAGGATGGACTCATTCTAAATATATGTAGAGAAAAAAAAATCTGTATTGTGGCTATTTCACAGCACAAATTTATTAACTACTAACACGTTCCAGTTTCTTACTGGAGTCCAAGCAAAGTTTGTAAAAATCTTAAGATATCTGAAAATCAGACTAACCAGTTACTTGCTCCGGTGTGAAAGACTGAGAGAAACCTTGCTCCCATTCATATAACACTTGACTGGTATCCACTTCTTCCTCTTCTGGGTTGCCTTTTCCACTCAGTGAAGGGGCTGTAGTTGTGGCTCCAGAGTGAATACCAGAATCCAAATATGACTGCTGCTGCCAATGACTGACCTGGGCTTTACGATCTGGCTCCATGGCCATGTCCAGTTCCATCAAATCAGCTATTGTCATGGAGAGAAAAGAATGACAGAAAATGAGTCTTTTAAGGTGCATTAATTTATTCTGTGACACACACCCTCCGATTCTTACACCCAACAGATTTCAGCACCAGCAGCCTTTTCACCTCCCTCACCCTACTATTATCTCAAAGCAAGAAAGGATCTGGCCTTCACTCTTTCCTTTGCTCCTTGGTGATAATATCCAAAAATACAGGGTGACTTTCCTCTGATTACATGCACTTCCACTTCCCTTTTCAATCAGTCTGCACTGTCAAACTCCTTGTTTGACACCAGCCTCATACGGCGTAACATGCTCCAGCTCAGTATCAAGATGATTGAAGTCATCATTTTTTTTGAATTGCTGTAAACTGTTATTTGTTACCATTCCACTACACTCCCTGACTGCAGCCAAATACAACAGCTGCCAGCTCAGCATCCCATTCAAACCTGATCTGAATTTCTAAGCCCATATATTCCATCATAAAAATCACCTTTCAATTCCACAGCATCACCAGATTCTGCCCCGCCAGTAAGCCACTGACGTATCATCCACATTTTTCATCTTCAGGCTCAACTATTCTGTAGCTCTCAGCAACCTCCCTTTTCCCACCCAATACAAAACATCTTATGTTTTAACAGTTATTCAAAACTGCTACACACAATCCTTCCCACACCAAGTTCTAATTATCCATCACCTCTTTCACCTTAGTGAAGTGGAGCCCAGAACCTCAAATTCACAATCTAATAAACATGCCACTGTTATTTTGCAATATAAGCTCTACAAAACTCCGCTAGACACTTTGCTCGCGACACTCTTCCCATTACTCACTACAGAAGACCAGAACTTCAGGTGTTTAAGGTGGTCCTCCACCTCAGACTAATTTTATCCCCAATTACGGTTTTGTATATCCCCTTGGGTTATGTTGCCACAGTAAAACATATAATTAATGCAAGTTGGTGATTTCCTTCTATTTGAAAACATGTGGCATTGAACAAAATACATTGCTGACAAAGGGTTTCGGCCCGAAACATTCACTTCCCTGCTCCTCCGCTGCTGCCTGACCTGCTTTGCTTTTCCAGCTCCACGTTTATTGACATTGCTGTACTTGATACCACAAGTCCATCCATACCACTCTCTGGACAAACTGCTTCTAAACCTTAAAAAAGCCTGATTAGATCTGGTTCTACAAGAGACAAGTTACTAAACATATCAGTGTATGGCAAACTGACCATGGTGTTTTGTAATCCTCTGCCAAATGAATATACTTAGTAATCCAAAGAACTAGATAAGTAAATTGCCAATGAATCCACTTTTTTGACCAATCTCACTCTAGAGTAGTGATTTGAGGAAACTGGATGCAAGCACTCAAGTAATGCTTCAAAATTCTGAACAAGGAACAGAAACATGTCAATATTTGAATAAAATATTCACTGTTACTTTTGGCTGTGTAACGCTTGTTGCCTTGCCAAGATCAGTATTCTGAATGTGGGTGGGATACACAAACTGAAATAGCATTCCAGCCTACAACCTGAACCAGTTACCCAGGGAAATAACACACCAATTCACTCCAAACTGTATTAATCTCCAAATTAGCCTAAAATTATTAATGAGAACACACAGGACATGTGAAGCAATGGAAATGTTCAGTTCAAGTACACAAATATACAAGTAGATACCCTATTTCATCTGTGTTAAGTATGCTGAACATTTGAGTCAGAGAGATAAGAGACTAAAGCTAAATACTGCACCTGAGGTAGTCATCTTTTCAGCTCAATTCAGCCTCGCTGGTTGTTTAGCCTCCAACACCTAAAAAAAAAAATCAAGAAAACAGATTAAAATCAAAATTAACATTAAAATTAAAACGATGTTAAAATTGTCAATTAGCATAATTAGGATTCTTAGATTGTTTACTTCACTTAGCGTTGTGTTTGTACAATCATTTTAGGATATTATTCCATGTCACTTTTTCAAATTAAACTACAACCTTGAACATGTTCCGGGAACTGTTCACCATTCTAGTAACAAAAATTTACACTACTGGTACACCAGACTGTATTTTGGTTAAGTACGTTAGAAGCTCCTGCCATCTCTATACATTCAGACTGTACTTTGGGTAGAGTTTTGAGATTAGCAACATACATCACCCTCAGTTCTGTAAAGTATAAAATGGAGTTGCATTGGGCTATCGGGTAAGCAAAAATTCCCTTTAATAGAATCTTTCTGAACTACAATGATGTAAATTTGATGGCTGGATCCTACAAAGCCACCATATTCGCAGCATACATTGCACACTGGTGAATATAAGACTTCATTAAATCCATCAGGAATTTTTAAAACTCCTGGTAGCATAAGATATGATCCATGAAGGGTATGGGGAAACTAGTAAAGGTGTCAAAGATATGAAAGTTCTGAATGGCAACATAATCAGTGATCAACTCTCCATGCAAAACAATTTTGGGCTATCAGGCATTATGACCCAACAGGAACCTGGAAGAACACAGCAAGGCAGGCAGCATCTTGAGCAAAGGAAAAGTCAACATTTCATGTATTAACCTTTCTCAAGTCATGCTGAAGGTTAATACATGAAATGTTGACTTCTCTTTTCCTCCAGATGCTGCCTGACTTGCTGTGTTCTTCCAGCCTCCTGTTTATCTACCTGCTGGATTCCAGCATCTGCAGTCTTTTTTTTTGTCTCTACCCAACACATGGCTTTATACAAGGACGGCCATGATCCTGATTATGGTGGCAGCTGAGGAATTCAATGTTTGATGATCTTGAGGATGCAGCACAAGCAGCACTGATGGAAGTGCAGAAGTCATTCATGTTGGCACACGATTCATCTCTGTACCACACAGACTTCAAAAGGAATATGGCTTTATTAAAAAATTCTGGAAAACAAAGCCAAAAGTCAATAATATAATCACTGTCAACTGTCATAAAAGCCCATCTGGTTCACTAATTTACTTTATAGAAGGAAAAATGACATTCTTACCTGGTCTGGCCTATGTGCCTCTAAATGCACAGCAATGTGGTTGACTCTAGAGAATTGAGATGGGTAATAAATGCTGACCTAGCTGGCAATGTCAGATTCCCATCAACAGCTTAATAAAAAAGCATGGAGTTTCCCTGATTTGGTTTGTCCGTTCACCGTTCGGAAACATTTCCAGGAAGCCTGGAAATTGCCATTAATCTGCACCAGTGAAGCAAAGGCAGACTAGATTTCAGTACAAGTACACAGCCCACCATATTACACAATTTCAATCTCCAAGTAGATTTCAAGTTCAGAGGCACTGCACTATTATTGCAAGATTCTTCTTTAGTATCATGGGGCAAAAAATGATACAGCTGAAAGCAGACAAATTTCAAACTAGTCAGTGCCGGCAATATATTTAAAATATATCACCGTGACCTCAAGTGCTGACTGATGCCATGGTTTGACCATGAGATATAATCAGTACTGGTTAAGTCATGACAGTGACAGGTTGTCCCTTTCATAGAAGAACCCTGCTTTATTTCACGATAATCTTGCAGAAGAAATCTACCAGAAGGCCTGTTCAAACAACCAACTAAAATTCCAATCTCAATCTTACTTTTATTTTCTTGTAGTTGGACGTGGGGCCCCCCAGATTTATTGTCCTACAAATGAGTAGTTTATTAGGCTAGTTCAGAGGATGGTTGAGAGTCAACCCCACTGCTGTGGGTCTGGAGTTACATGTAGGCCAGAACAGATATGGATGAGAGATTTCCTCAAAGAACATGAGAGCCAGATGGGTTTTTAAAATGACAATTTGGTAGTTTCATCATTAAGACTAGCATTTTACTCTATTTTTAATTGATTGACTTTAAATGCCTCTGGTTACCATAGTGGGATTTGAAATAATTTCATGGGGCTTTAGTCAGGGCCACTGTATTAGTCCAGTAACATTACACTGCTACTGTACTCACTTCATATAGTCAATGCTTTAAAATAAATGTCATGCTACTCTTTCAACAAGCAGAAGACCAAAATGAAGGATCTGAAGAGGTGGCCAGACTGACAAATCTTTCCAACTCAGCTGCAAAGCATCTAATTGCTAGAAGGAAGAGCTCAAATCAATGGCAGAAGCTGTAAAGGCCATGATGTCAGCACTCAGTGGCAGCAAGTGCAATTCAACAGGGTTTGAATAGCCCAGAACAACCAGTTCAATTGTGAGATTAAGATGCATCTTGGCAACAAAGAGTCAGCAGCAACTGCCCAAAGTAAAGGGCTGCCCTATGGTCTAAGACCATGTGAATGGCAGGCGCTGCCCTTTCAATCAAGAAGAGTAAAGTTAGAATATTTGGCAATGATCAGATTTAATATTTTTTTAGTAGCCATGAGCCAAACCGAGCTTGCTTCCAAACACCCTCAAATTCTCCCTTTTTCATTTTTCTAGCAGTTTTTATGCAATGGGTGACAGGAATCACCTCACAACCCAACCACATGTTCCCAAAAAATGTTTTTAACAAGAGCTTTTGCCAAAAGGGCTATACACTATGGTACATAGCTCACATATGCATTCTTTTCAGAAAGGTTCATTGGGTAATAATCCAAAACAAATATGACTGATATTTCCATGCCCTTCCTCTGGCAACAGTATAACTAGGCATACTATCACCTGATAACAAGGTAGAGATTAACAAACAATTATCAGTGGCCAAGACAGTGTGTATTTGTCTTCCACCAGGGAATTCATCATCTATATTCAACTGTCATTAAAGCCAATACTGAGGTATCAAATGGTATAATGTGTAGCAGCTGTGACTAATCAGTCACAGAGGCAGCTCTTTGGCCCATCGGCCCATCAAGTGTTCGTCAGTCAAAACAGCCACCTAGCTATTCTAAACTCATTTTCTAGCACTTGGCCTATAGCCTTCTATGCCTTGACATCACGTGTATACCTAAATACTTAAACATAATGAAGGTTTCTGCCTGTACCACCCTTGCATGCAGTGAGTTCCAGACTCCCACTTGCTTAATCGAAACATTTTTCGTCACGTCACCTCTGACAGTCCTGCTGTTTACCTTGCATCTATGCCCCATGGTCACTGATCCCTCCATCAATTTTTTTCAACTTCTTGTAACCATAAATCAGAATTCAATGAACTTCTGCTCTTGCTAAACTTGCAACAAAGCCTATTCAAGATCATCCTGCACTCCCAGTTAACCAACAGCACAATTTTAAAGTTTTCATGCTCATTTTAAAATCCTATTGTATCACTCTTCATCTATATCCTTTTCCAGTGCAGCAACTTTTCAGAGATATATCTACTCTCCATTAAGAACAACCTCAAACAGCTTAGAATTTAAGCAGTCATTAGATGAGTCCTCAGCGACTGGGCCTTGATGCGCTGGAATTCTCTCCACCACCTTCCTGTAAGATGCTGCTTTAAAAACAGCTCTTGAAGTAGTTGGTGATCCGTTTGAATCTCTATGCAACTGTCAAATTTGATGCGATAGGAATCCTGTAAAATGTCTTGAATTGATTTCCTACGTGAAAGTCACCATGCAAATGCAAGGTGTTGTTGGGTTAGATGACGTGGAAGGCCACAGAGCTGGAAAAATGAGATTAACTTAACTACAAGGTTTGAATAGGGATACTGAGTATAAGGGGCACAAGACTGAAGGGGAATGACCAGAAACCCAAAAGCATCAACATATTATAATCAAATTCACAGAGACAAAAGCAGACTGGTCAGCACCTCAACTTATTCTATCATGACTGGCATGCATTTCAACTCTACCAGCCTGTTTAGTGTCAATTATTAATAAACTGTTGAACAAAAAAGTTGTGCAACTTTTGATCAATGTATGATTTTATGACGTCTAGCTTCAGCTGCATTTTGAAGAAAGGATATTTCAGTTTGTCTTATTATTTAGAAGCATTATATTGCAAGTTTGAGAAAGTGAACCCAGCTGGAAATGTTCCTGGAAAAAAATAACTGCAGTTAGCTTTTCTCTTTCAGAAAGCCTTTCTCTAGACAAGTCACAAGAACTGCAATTGTAAACAAGAACTGAAAATCAGTTCCAAAAAACATAACTGATTTGAAATGTTAGCTGTTTCACTGTCCGCAAATACCACTAGACTTGCTTGCTGAGCATATCACGTGTGGATATGGGTACCTTCATGGATCCGAGCTATGCCTGCCTAAGAGTCAGTTGAACAGCACAGAGACAAACCCTTCAGTCCAACTCATCCATGCTGACCAAATATCCTAAATTAGTCCAGTGCTATTTGCCAGCATTTGGTCCATATCACTAAAATCGCTCTTATTGAAACATCCACCCAGATGCCTTATAAACGTTGTAATTGTACCAGCATCCAGCACTTCCTCTGGCATGTCATTGCATAGACCCACTACCATCTGAGAAAAAGTTGCCCCTTAGGTGCCTTTTAAATCTTGCCCCCCTCACCTCAGACCTACGCCCTCTAGTTTTGGACATTCCAATCCTGGGAAAAAGACCTTGCCTATTTACTCTATCCATGCCCCTTATGATTTTATAAACCTCTAGAAGGCCACCCCTCAGCCTCTGATGCTCCAGGGAAAATAGTCCCAGCCTATTCAGCCTGTCCCTATAGCTCAAAGCCTCCAACCCTAGCAACATCTTTATAAATCTTTTCTGCATGCTTACAAATTTTTAACACCATCTTCCCTATATCAGACAGTCCAGAACTGAACGCAGTATTCCAAAAGTGGGCTAACCAACATCCTGTGCAGTCACAACCTAACATTCCAGTTCCTATATTCAATGCACTGACCAATAAAGGCAAGTGTGTCCAAACACTTTCTTCACTGCCCTGTCTACTGGCGACTCCATCTTCAAAGAACTATGAACCTGCACCCCAGGATCTCTGTTCAGCAACACTCCCCAGGGCTCAACCATTAGATGTGCAAGTCCTGTCCTGATTTGCCTTACCAAAACGCAACACCTCTCATGAACATTCCTTATTCCAACCAAACCCACAGCTTTTTCTCCAAAACATCTTCAGCACTGCTTAATGGTCTCATCCAGAATCAAAAAAATTAAGCAGTTTTGCTTCCAATTTCCAATCTTCTCATGTTCACCTGGTCCATCTGACTATTTCTGACCCTGACTTTAATGGTTTCCATTTTTGAGCACAGGCTGGCCACCAATATTCGTTATAAGCCTGACTCCCAGTTACCTCAATTACACTTCCTCACACCCCAACCCGGCTATTGCTTTGAGGAACTCTGGCCATCCCAGTTCTTTGTCATTTCAATAAACTACCTGCACTCCCACCCTGTGCCTGCTGCAGTGTTCCAGCAAAGTACAATTTAAGGAACAAGACCTCACTTTCCACAGTGGCACTTTACAACCCCCAAGACTCTGTATCAAATTCCACAACGACAATACCTGACCACATGATGCCTGTCCTCCATTTTTCTTACACTCCTACCCCCAGCCCACTATCTCCCAACAGCCATGTCTTTGTCTTGCTTACTTTGCTCCCAGTAGAGAACTTGACCATTTCATATATTGTCCTCTTTCACCATAATTAACTACCCCTATTGTCTTTTGCCCTGGCCCTCCACATATGTTGCTCCCACTGCTTCTCTACCTCTCAAAAGAATCAAACTAATTTCCAAACCATTTCAGTTCTGAACATGTCACAATGGATTCAAAACCCTAATCCGTTCTTCACAGATGCTTCCAAATCTGATTTTCGCCAGAGATAAAAAGGTACTGCAGATGCTGGAGAATCCGAGATAACAAGCATGGGGCTGGATGAACACAGCAGGTCAAGCAGCATCATAGGAGCAGGAAAACTTGACGTTTCGGGAAGGGTTTAGGCCCGAAACGTCAAGTTTTCCTGCTCCTATGATGCTGCTTGACCTGCTGTGTTCATCCAGCCCCATGCTTGTTATCTCTGATTTTCGCCAGTATTTTGTTTCAGATTTCCAAAATCCACAGCACTTTGCTTTTATTTGGGCTTTTAACTATAAAAGAAATTAACAGAAAAAGAAAACTTAGAACAAATCCATGAAACTCCATCCTTTGCAAAATACGGAAGGCATACGGATACCACAACTGCTCCACAGCCACCTGAGTGCAGGCAAGACAACAAAAGAAGGTTTACAAGTCCTGCTGGGAATTGCTCCCTGTTTGTGTTTTCATTGGATCATTTCCAAACTCTTATAATTAGCTCTATACATTCAGGAAGCAACTACGAGTTTAAGGCAAGGGTGTTAACTTATTCTGCCACTCTGCTTTTTGTGCAAAACAATGAGTACTTAACAAGCCAGGGCACATCAGAAGGGGCAGGAGTTAAAAACCAACAAAAGCTCAATAGGAAATGAATGCAAATATTCATTAGCCACAGCACTTGCTGATGTCTGACTCTGAGCAGGACAAAGGATCACATTAAGTAGTGATTAACAAGGATGTCCTGCAAGCCCTTCATTTCACACCACATTTTAAGTAACAGAGAACAGCAGCCTGACACCAGTCTCATTCACATCAACCTGGCACATTTTTTTAAAACTGAAAACATTGAGACATCAATGAACTGGTGGGGAAGAACATTCTTTTGGAGTTGAGACCAAAACGTCCATAATTTCCAAACTTAACATTTTCAACTGCTCGTATGTTCTGTTACACCTGTGCAAAGGCAGGCAACATCATGCATTTTCATGGCTCATAACTGATATTAGCCACATAAGAACCAATTTCACTCTTGGACAATCCAAACTGCAGAAGCACAATTTAGAATCGCTCACAAAATAGGAAACTCCTAGGACTGTGAAGTTGACTTGTTTGAGCAAGGTAGCATTGATGAGTTATAGTTGACTTTCCAGTGCCCTTGCCAAAGAGGAACAAAAAACTCACAACCACTCCCATAAATAGGTGTCCAAATGCAACAATATTTCTCAACATTAGTCAAATCCAACAACAAACCCAGGTTCTTCCAAGTCTATTAAACATGTTTCCATATTAATCCAAGTTACCAATATTTTCAATGATGTCAATAATGGAAAGTTACAACTTTCTATTCAAAAAAGCCCAAGGCTCTGTGCCCAAGAAACTGGACAGCATTTTATCATGCTGATGGCATGAAGCTATATGGTAACTAACTGCAAAGATACAAATCAGGATCAAAGGCTTTCACTAAAGATTATCTTCAAAGATAGGACGCATTATAGTTTGGCGAAATTTGCATTCAAAGATGGACAGTGATGCTGGTGTGGGTTTGGGGCTGAGCAGAAGGGGTGTAGAGAGAAAGAGAAAAATCTTGAAGGGAGCAGTGTAGATCAGAATGGTGGAGGAAAGTGCAGATACTTATCCTTTGTCATGTGACCAAAATTAATTTTCAATTACATAATGTCATTATTACGATTGCTCATTTCTACTTTCATAACATTACCATCCAACCAGTGAAACCCTAATTTGAAGTTTCGTCCCTAAACTTCTCCACCCCTCTTCCTGTGCTTTCCTTTTTTAAGGCACTGCTTATAACATGTCTCTACCTCCCTCTGCAACTGGGTGTCATTTATTTTATCAGAGATAACAAGGTGTGGGGCTATTATGGTTCTCAAACATCTTTGGCATCTAGTTACATTAAAAATGCTGTCATGTATAATTACAAATTGCTGCGCCTGATGGGACAAGGAACGGCACTAAAGTACAGCAAGGCTAAAAGGGTAATGAGGGAAAGAGCATAGGTCCATTAAGGACCATAGTGGTAATTTGTGTGTGGAAATAGGGTTCTAAATGCTGTGTGTCAGTGTGGAGGAGTGAGATGAACAAAGTCAGTGTAGAAATCAAGGGGAACAGATTAGAGATTAAGAGAGAGAGGAGGTTGAGTAGTAGGAAAATCTCCAAGGTCAGATGAAATATGTCCAGGCCATTGCGAGAGAGGAGGGAGGAATTAGCAAGGGCGCTGGCAATAATTTTCAATTCTTTCATGGTCACAGAAGACGTGCCAGAGGACTGAAAGTCAGCCGACGTAGCCCTGTTGTTCAAAATGGGAGCTCCAGGTCAGTCGATCTAACATCTGGCAGGGAAATAATTGGAAGCAATTCTGAGGGACAGAATTAATCTGCACTTCGAATGACAGCAATTAATCAAAAATAGTAAGCATGGTTTTGTTAAAAGGAGATCACGTCTGACTAACTTGATTGAATTTTTCAAAGAAGTAACCAGGTATGTAGATAGATATGGGGAACGGTACTTAAAGTATTGGACTGCAGCAAGGCAGTTGATAAAGTTTCACAGAGAAACTGCCAACAATGCTAGAAGCACGTGACGGTCAAAGGGTGTTTTTATGACAGGGCACCTGTGTCCAGTTGGGATCAACAGGGATGTGTTGGACCCCTTGCTATATAAAACAATATATATAAAACAAGCCTTCACAGTATTAGAAAATAATTGGAAAGAATATGTGGTCACCCCAAAAACAGACTAAAAAGAGATTTGCACAGGAAACAGAGAAGTGACACTCATACTCCCAAGGGCAGCTAGACAGAAAAGACCAGAGAATGGAGTCAGAATAAAGCCCAGCTTTGGAGAAGAAAGTCAATGATTGGTGTAAAAGGAAGCAATATCCATCAATAATTCTGGCAAAGGGCGAGGGCAGTAACGGTAGCAGTGAGGGCAGATCTGGGGTGAACGAGGAATCAATAGATCTTGGGCTTGGGTGATTGATAGAAGTTGCAAACTGACAAGATCAGTTTAGGTCAAAAAGATTGGAGGTAAGCATTCACCAGAACGCACTGTCTCGCAGTAGATACCAAATACAAATATAATCTAATTCTGTAGTTCTTGCTGGGAAACTCAAATGGGTAAAAGTGGTGAGGAAAATATCCCAGTGGCAATAGGCAAGGACAATGAAAAACTGCAGCAACATTAATGGAGGATAAATCACGAAGGAATCTAGCATAACTGAAGTCAAAGTGACTAATCACAGGACAAGTTACATGACTGAAAAAACTTATCACAAAGACTGGGATAATAGCAATGACTTAAACAAAAGATAGAAGGAATGGAATAAGAGCTTTCCACAAAGATCTGGGAGGACAAACTGCAGTTCCCTACAGCTGTTTGAGCTCAGAACTAACTTTAAACTAGTCTGTCATTTAAGTCTCCGGAACTCAGTCAAACATCTCACTCTCCAAAGTAAAAATCATTACAATGAACTAACTTATACTTTCAGTTCCTACAAAGCACTGACAGAACTCTCAATTTCAATCACACAACTGGTTTAGCTCACCGAGACAGGATGCAATACAGACACACAAGGTTTCCTACCACAGACCACAGGAAGAAAGATTAGTTGAGGTGCAAGAAGCCTAAAAGTACTGATGCACAGTAGCAGACTGAAGCCATGAACATGCATTTCGCTTAGCATTAAATTAATAAACTATCGCCCACATCAAACCACAAAAAAGTGACAGGCTAACACTTCAAATCAAGTAGGTAGTGACTGCATCATAAGGAACTAATAAAACACCAATTATTCTTCAGATTCTCAAACGCTATCAAGCACATAACAGCTATCCTCAGACAACACAGATGTGACCAAATCTTAACATCTACATCTCATCAGTAGGATCCTTCAAAATCTACCAACTCTCAGATTATGCATGAAAATCAGAAATAAAATCAAAAATGTTAAGCTACTCATTGGCAGCATCTCTGGAACATAATCAAAGGCTAACATAATCAGTCCATGACTTCAGAATAGACAGTAGGTCATTAACCCAAAAACCTTTTCTTCTCCACCACATTTGCTACTAGACCTCCTCAGTGTTTACAATATTTTGCTTTTATTGCAGAAGACACGCCCTGCATAGATTTCTTTTCCTGATTTATGCTGGTGTACAGCTTCACAGATGCTTGGAACTCTGGTACCTTACAAAAGCAACCATTTTCACGAGTCCAGACAACGTGTGGCAGCTTTTCAAATGGCAGTATCATAGCCAAGCCTCTACTCTCCCAAAATCCATGCTCTCATCCACAAGCAGACATTACTTGTTAATTTCAGCTCGCCCAAGGCCAAAGACAGCTCAACTGTGGTGTTCCAATTGCCAGCCCAAGATCAGCTAACATTGTAGACCACGAATTGCAGTAACGATCAAGTAAAGCTGGAAATGATACATGTTCATTTGACATTTTACAAAGGTCAGTCTGGTTAGAGATTTAATTGCACTTTAAATACTGAATGATCCTTCACACAGAAACAATGAAGCAGGCCACTTCAGTTTGACAGATCTCGACAAAACAGTTTCTTACTTTCCTTAGCATCTCTTTCCAAACACTGCCACAGTGCAACTGGCTTCCTAAAGATAAATGCCAATTGACAAAAATAATAAATTACAAAATGCTTAAAGTATAAGGTAGACTTCGAGAATGAGGCTGTTGCTTTTCTGTACTTTTATTTGTAATTGCTAATCATGCTGGCCTCACTGGTACAATAGTTTCCATTTATACAACACTTTTTTACATAGTTAAATATCCCCAGAGGTTATAGTGGAGCATTATAAAAATTTCATACAGAAAAGGGCAGATGAACAATAACAATGTTGAGTAAGTAGCTTTTGAGGAGTGTCTTAAAATAGGAAAGGGAGTAAGAGAGGCAAAGATGCTTACTGCAGAAATCTCACAGCTGAAGTCCTTGGCAGCTGATGGCTTGTCTTGTAATGATGTGGCAATCAAAACTAAAGTTATGAGGTAAGCATTACAGCCTTGGTGGGACTTGAAAGCAGAATCAAGGTATTGGTCAACCAGCAACCAATACAGGAAAACCTGGGTTAATGAACACAGGTAGAGTGTTGAAGATCTCAAGTTTTACGGACAGATTTGGGAGGCAGCCAGCAGCTCAACTGGAATCGTCATGACTGCAGGAGAAAAACAACTATAAGCTTCAACAGGGGAGTCAAGCAGAGCAGAATGAGGCTATAAGAGGTGGAAACAACTAATCATAGCGATGGCATGAACATGTGGTCAGAAGCTGAGGCCAAGTATTAGACCAATCTTACGTTGGTTCAGCTTCACAGTTGCTAGAAATAAGGATGACAATAGTAGTAGGGAACAGAATTAATAGATGGAACTAAAAAGAATACCTTTGATCTTCCTAATGTTTAGATGGGAGGAAATTTCTGCTCATCTGGCTCTGGATACCGAGCACACAGTTTAGTAATTTACAGATATCAAAGGATTGAGTGGTGATGTTGAGGTATAGTTGGATGTCATCAGTATACATGGCAACACTGAGACTACATGATCAGGTGATATCACCGAGAGCCAGTACTGATTAGAAATCTCAATTACTTCATCAGAAGAACACAGGGTACACTAGCTATTATTCTACCACCTCTGCTGTAGTTGAACGTCCTTACTCACTGTTGCCCTGGAGTTTACTTTTATTAAACAAAATAATGGTCAGATTTAGATTCTTCAGTTGATGAAACTTTATCTGGTTTCACTTTGAACAGTTTCGAACTTTGCAGCATATAATTCCTCCACACCCACATGAGTCACTCTACACAAGACCAATTTACAAGATTTCATTTCAAGATCTCTTCACTCCCTCTACAACAAGCATTAGTCACCCATTCAAAATCACTCCCTATTCAGGAGACCTTAGTCACAGATGTACTGAAGAGTGGGATTTATGTATTCAATTTATCTCAAAAATAAAAAGCTTACAGCTTCCAGGATAAATTCCCAGCTATAATTATGCCTTTCCGCAGAACGTTAAACATTGCTCTGGTATTTTAGAGCTTTAGTAGCAAACAAATCACCACAGTACTGAATTAATTTCCCTAAGTATGTACTGCAAATACACCTACTCTATCAGAAGAAAATCACGTGAAGTCTGAAATTTGGTAATTTATTCCACAGACAAACAAAAGGAAGTGCCACAAAAAAGCTGCAGGCAGAATAGTGTCCGGCCCAGATTAGTCATCTTCCTCAGGAAGAGGGGGAGAAGACAGGAGCTCCAGGGTTACACATCCACTCACCTTCCTGAAAGAATCAGACAGCCAGTACCAGTTAGAATCAAGCATTTATACAATTCATAATATCCCCTTCACATGACATTGGTGCCAAGGTGGAAAAACCAACAAATTCAAGCTATCAGAAAAGATATACTTCTGCTATCGTAGAACAGTGCAACATACACACCGACAAATGTTTTTTGCACACACTTCACGAATACATCTCCATGTATTCACGCTCAAGATTCAATATGACTGTCTAGCAAGAAATGAAAATCCATAGTAGCAGAAGCCATACATTGAAGATTCTTTGCTGCATAAGTAATTATTCCAAAGCCATGTCAAAAGGTACTGTGCAGTCCACAGGTTTAGCCAATCAGGTTACAGAAAACCAATTACCCTACTGTAATTAATCTGAATCACATTACAATGCTAGCAGCTCAGTCATGCCAAAGCAAGCCCAACTAGGGCCTCAGTGACCTCAAGATGAACTCAATGGAAAAAGTACCAGCTTAATTTCGTTTTAGGTCATTGGAAAACCTTTCCATGCTAAAGGACTTAAGCACTATCTACTGCAAAACCCACAAAAACAAAACTTATAAATAGGCTAGGCAGAAGTCAATATAAGTAATCTTAGCAAGTACAGCTGGACATTAATATGCATTTTAGATATCCGATCAGTAAGGCTTCAAAAAAAGCTCTGAAATCAAAACTGAGGCAGATTTAGGGAATAAACTTGGGTTTTCAAACTTAATCACAGCTATTTTCTATAATTGTGATATTAACATGAATTGCCAGAGAACAACAAAATTGCATTATGGAAGCATTATGTACGTTATCCAAAGCATTTTCTGTTACCTACTTAAAAAGGCTAATTAAAAACAAAATGGTAGGTAAAATATAAAATTCTGATTGTACCTGCCAAGTAATTTGATGCATGTCTTCATTACCATTGCTTTCCAAACATGCAATCCCTAGCTTGCAAATAGCACGGAAGCAGGTGACAGAGACAAAATATTGAGGCTGTTAGTTAAAGAGCAATGTGGGTTTTGGTGAAGGGACAAGGGAGTAGAGCAGAGCTCTCCCTTATTTTACAGTCAGATAAGGATGCCAGGTCAGCTAAGTAAAGCACAGAAGCATACATCAGAAAAGCAAGACAGATGTTGTTTAAAAAAAGATTTTAAGAGGCAAATGAAAAACATTACATTACTAACATGGACCAATGTTTGAAAGGAATCAATGATGGAAACAAACTACCAGTATTACTGGAGAAAAGCACCGAGACCAAGGAACTTGGAAATGGGAAGTTTTTTTTTAAAGAAGATTTTAAAAATATAAAGACGGTTATCACATCTACAATCAGAAGAGTTCTGGCATCATCGATACACAATAAACCAATAGCTTTTCTTAAATTCTACATAATTCCATGCAACAGAACAAACATGCAGTAAATGCATTTAAATCAAGGCCTACAAATTAAACAGATTAAATTGTAATTGTTAATAGTTCTGATACACTGTGATATTAAACATTTAGGGAGAAATAGAAAGTACCCTGAATCAGAAAAGTTTTTCTTTAAAAACCCAAAGCACCCAGCTTTAATAGCTATCTACAGAATCTTTAGTTTCCTATGCATAACAAGAATGACCCATTTGAGATGCAATTTCCTAAAAAATACAATTCTGTTCTCAAAAGATAATGCAATATTTAGAAGTAACACGGAGTTTGAAATAATGGCTTGTTTAATTACTTAGAATACACAACCTTGTTTTCTAAAAACTTTTAACTTGCAAGGCCACTGCACAATGTAGTGTGTTTACAAGTTGGTAACATTAAGTCCATGCTGTGCTAGATAAATTTTAAACTACATAAAAGACTATTTCAAACAACACAGACAGATCTGTGCAAAGTCTAAGTTGGATCGGATTTCAATGCAAAAAACCCACTAAAACGGAGGTCGTATAACAAGCTGAAAAGGGGCTCACAGAGAAAATGGAACAGCATTAAAGACCCCAATAAAATTAAGGTGAAAACAAAACACTGACCAGAAATAGAGATCTGTATAAAGGTCTGCCGACTGTATAAATAAACCTGGACTGTTGTACAGAACTTGAGGGGGAAAGGTTGTTTAGTCCAAAGTTCATTTGTTCCTTTCCATATTCCTGCTCCAAATTAATCAGTTACAACTACAGCATTCAGCTTTAAGGATGAATTGACATATTAAAATTCTAGTGACACGGCATCCAAGATTCTTAAGTCACTTATGCCACACAAATGCCATAATGGCTTTCTACTTTACAATATTTTCTTGAATGCAATCAGTCTTCACAAGATTAATACTCAAAGCATCTTCCAAACAATTTCCTTCCCCTCAAGAAGGCATTTATTCGAACAGAACATGATTCTTTGAACATCCTAGCTTCCTAGCAATTTGCAATTCTTTTCACATGAACCCAGACAGCAGAGGTTGTACAACTTACAGGAATGATTGTCGTCACTCACTAGAGCCAAAACAAAATTCTAACATTAATATGACCAGGAAAGGTTGGCCAATTTTTCTGTTGGCTTAGGAGTCAGCTACTGGTTGATGCCTCCTAACTCAGCACAGACAAGGAATCAAAGCTAGACTCTTCCGGTCAAAATTCCACATTAGATGCACGTTTTTCAACAGAACCAGCGATGCTGATCCATGACATGAGACAGATTGGAAATAAACACCAGCAATCAACACAGACATGAGGCCATTACAAGTATTTTATTTCTGACCACACTAGCTCTACAACCCCTCAAGATATCTGCACTCCTCCAATACTGGTCTCTTGCACATCGCAGATTTCAATTACTCTGTCACTGGCAGCCATGATTTCAAATGTTTTGTTCCCAAGCTCCAGATCTCCCTACAAATTCAGCTCATTTCGACTCACCTCCTAGGTCAGCTGCCCGAATAGCGCACTCTTCACAGCTTTGGTGCTATTTGATCCCTTCAAGAACTTTTAACGCAGTATTCGGGATGTGGACGCAGCTGACTCGGCTTTCATTCATTGCCCAGCTCTTGCTGCCCTTGAGGTGGCAGTGACCTGCCATCTCAAACCACTGCAGTCTACTTGATGCAGGTAGACCCAGACTGTCGTTGGAAAGGGAGGTCCAGGATTTTGACCCCTCACCATTGAAGGAAATGCAACATATTTTCAAGTCAGGATGGTGAGGGGATTGGAGGAGAACTTTTAGATGTCCTTTCAGGAAGCAAACTGACACCCTTACCCAGTCTGGCTTACAGGTGACTCCATATCCATAGCAAACCTGGGACTGGGAGTCATCCGCTACCAACTGCTTTTTGGTTTTTTTTTTAAAACTTTACTTTTCACTTTTTCTTTTCTATTTAAAAGCCTTTCTGCTGTCTTTGGCAGGGTGAGAGCAAACCCAGCTGCCCAAGCACGTGCAGCATTGGTGACAAGAATCAGTACCTCAGGGAGAGTGCTCACAACAGCAACAAGAGAGGATACCAGAGCATGGTGACTTCAGTGTTGGTGGGTCCGCCAGCGCAGGGCTCAAGGCAGCAGCTTGGGTTTCGAGATGGCAGTCAGTGGAAAAGGCAGCATTCGCATTCACCGTCAGAATCAAGATGTCAGGCTTCAGCTGCAGTGATGAAGTAGGCACAGTGTCGCATGTCTAGTAGGTTGACAGGATCAGCAGTTGCAGCATGGTAGGCCTGGTGTGGTACTCCTGAAATGCAGTAGAAGCAATGGTGGCCCCCTAAGCAGGACTCCTGAAATGGACTGCAATGAGAGGGCATTGGTGGGCCCGAGCCTATTGTGGATTCCCAGGTTTGATTACTGGCCTTGACGATAATTCCTGCTGTGTAATTTTAGAACTTCTCCTTGAGCAGTCTCAAAGACCTAAACTCGTGGATATGGGCCCAAAATACAGAAACGTTCTACGTGCCACTTGCTGACGTTCAGGTGCAGCCACAGCAAGATACAGAAAAATTGTGTACAATAGGAAATCCATTCTGAAGATGTCACAATCTTTACTGTGCATCTGACAGATCAGAACTAACCTGGAAAATGTACAACGACACTGAATTTCCCCAAGTGTAAGCATGCAGCAATCCCAGGGGCAACAATCCTGACCGAGTCCGCATTAAGGCACAGTAACAGTCACTCCCCAGAAAGTAGTCTGCTCACTGCGTCATGCTACATAACTCAGAAATGGATTTCCAAGTAACCACACAACATGGTTTTGCAGCTTTCAATGAAGTAAGTCAAATATTGCCATGCTCCTTCAGAACAGGCATATTTAAATTGGCAAAACAAACAAAAGCATGGATACCCCTAGTGCCTGCAACCATAGTTGTACAGCCTGGAAACAGACCAGTCAGTCTTTTTCTATTTACGTACCTGTCCAAATGTCTTTTAAATGTTGTAACTGTATACCCCCCCAATCACTCTCTCTGGCAGTTCACTCCATGTAACCCCATGTGAAGTTGCCCCTCAGGTCTCTTAGATTTTTCCCCTCTCATCTTAAATCTATGCTCTCTAGTTTTGAACTCCCCTTCCCCAGGGAACAGACCATTGCTAGTCACCTTATCAATACCCATGATTTAAGGGCCTCAGAGGTGACCTCTCAATCTCCCAACGTCCAGAGGAATGTAGTTCCAGCCTCTCCTTAAAACTAAAACCCTCCAGTCCCAGTAACATCCTTGTAAAACATTTCTGTCCCCTTTACAATTTAATAACATCCTTCCCATTGCAGGATGTGCAGAACTGCAAACAGTACCCCAAAAGTGGCACCAATATCAAATACAGCCACAGCATGACAGCCCAACTCCTAAACTCAATGCTCTGACCAGTGAAGGCAAGTGCATCAAATGCACTTATCAACACCCTGTCTACCTGCAATGCTACTTGCAAGATATCAACCTTACTGAAAAATAATTCTATAATTTTTGTGCAAGTCAATGTCACTGAGGATACAAGCTCTCAGCAAGATAGATGCTTCCTTTCCATCTACTGCCCACTTCTTTGCCAGCCCTCTCACTTCCCAAAAGCCCCTAAATCATTCCTCCCTTGTGTCTTAGGGAGACGCCAATAACGGGCCAATGCTTCTGGACAGGATGTAACATTGAAACCAGCTTTTGGGTCGTGTTGCACATTAACAGAAGTACCATACAGCACAGAAACATCCAACTTACTGTCCATATGTCACACTTTCTACATAGTTCACTTATTTTCACGCTAACGATCTTATTGCATTGTTTCATCTTCAAACCGGAAACATTTGGAAAGCAATTTTCAGTTACTTGACTCACTGGTGTTTAATTCTAAAACCAGAATTAAGAACTGTCAGCATTGGCAGTAAATTAATGGAAGATTAAATTTAAGTTTTGCAACCCTTGATGCTCTAGAACCAAGACACATGCTTGGACATCTATCAGTGCAGATCCCTCATTCTACCCTTGGTGCAGGAGGACTGGCTTACAAGTAGAGGCAGAGTTATAATTATTAATACATTCGACTGACATCCAATACAGCCAGCAGTGGCACAATGGGCCAAACTACAGCCTGTGTTGAATCACTTTAATAAATCACATCAGTTACGTGCATCCCAGATGCACCCACATTAATTATATTCTGAACATCGTGAGTTAAGCTTTTTTTCATTCAGCACAACATAGAACTTTCCAGTAACTGTCACCCAGCCATGTCTCTCACCAATGCCTCATATTAGCTCAAGAACCAACACCCTGTTTTAAAGCCGTCCAGAGTCTTAAGAGCACCTTCAAGCTTTTGAGCTCCCAGGCCCTATATATAAAAAGTTATGACAAGCTACAAAAATAAGAAGTTTTAATACCAACTATTTGCACTGTTTTCTAAAGCTAGCTGTTACTACATCTTCACACACATGGAATTCATTTGACAAACTTCAAAGGACCAGCCGTCTCCACACACCTCACCCTAACCACTCTACAGCCACATTCTTTCCAATATGCCATACTGAATGGATTTCTAGAACTACGACTTTAAAGACAATCCTTTGCTGGTGTTGGCACAAGTTTAAAAATTCTTCAAAATAATGTAGGCATTGTACAAGAGGCCAATTTTGCAGCTTTTTACACATTGCAAAGCAGGGAACCATTAGTAAAATGAACTATGAAAGCCAGATGAATTTGAAATCTATTAAAAGCTCTACTGTAAGGCAGCTGGGAGTAGAAAATGCTGATCACCAGTGCCAATGTCTTATTTTCTGAAATTAATGAAAATCAAATTCAACTATCTGCAAGAAATTGAACTCATTCTATAATGTTATGATGCCACTATTCCAGTTACTTAATGGGAAATAGTGCAACAGGATTTAAATTAGTCTTGCAATTTCTCGATCAAATGATGGAAGACAACAGGGAGCATTGCAAGAGGGCAAAAAGCCAACTTCACACCAGAAAGTCTATCTCCCCAAACCGTTTCCCCAGAGACAAACAAAACATTCACCCATTCCGTTCACACCAAATGCTCAAAACTACCGCAGTTAGACTGACGTACACATCATAAACATCATTGTATACATAAAGAAAATAAACTAAATGCTAGAAATACTAGTACGTCAGCTTCCAACTAGGAAATGGGCTAATGTTTTAGGTATGTTCACCGAGAATGATGGCCTTGTTTTGGCCAAGGAGATGTTACTGAGTTTTTCAGCTGCTGCAAGACTGGCAGCACCAATTCCTAGCCTAATAATCCAGCTTCACATCAAAACATTCCACATAGCTTCCACAGTTTAAGCAACTATGTGTCATATTTACATTGCTGGCACAAATAAACAAGCTTCCTTCCCAGTACGAAGGGTACCAGAATTCATTATTAAAACAGGCAAGTTACAATTAATCTATAAAGTTTATATTCTATTGTCTGAAAACAGAAGCTTGCTTTAAAACCCCCTCAAAATATCTCTCAAACATTGGTCATTCATGCTGCTGCAGTTAAGATCAAATTCAAATAATTGTATGCTTTCCTCCAATTATATTGCCTCATTCAAAAAAGTTTAGCTGCAAAGCATTTGGAACTTCAAGAAATGAAAGGGGTTACACAAAAGTGCAAATACTCAGCATGTGTGCAGGCTTACGTTTTAGGCTTAAGGTCATACATTCTGAAAAATAAACGATCCAAAAGGTGAAGCATCAACACATCTATTCTGTCCACACATGCTTACTAAATTGAAAAAGAGTTCCAACATATCCTGTTTTCTATTTTCAACATTTTTATCTTTTTGCTCATACCACAAACTGGTGCTTTGTTCTATATGCAGGCAAACAGTGTATTCAGTTGGCATGTGCCAAGATTCCACAACTACAAGTTATAAGAATGTTCAATTGAGCAAATGTTGCCTTGAAATCTATCACCTAACTCAACCACTGCAACAGGCAAAAGGATATTTTAACATTTTCCCACCCCAAAGAAAGACACTTTAAATAATCTAGTTTTCCGAGGTGCAATAACATCTTTTGTTTGAACAACTTGTTTCATTCAAAAATTCCCATCTTCAAATCCAGTTATAATAGTTCCTTCCAAGCATTTAAACAGGAAGAGGTTGACTCAACCAATCAAGTGTAGCTTCCTTTATTCTGGTTAAATAAATCCACAGGGGACTTGTTTATTTTACAGTAGGCTAGAATCTTAAAAAGTAAAAATGAATTGTTTGTATGAACAGTCTGGAATAATCTGGTGGGGTGCAGGAATTAAGCGATACATGTAAACGTACACAAGATTTTCTCAACTCTCTTCAGCCTCTAAACACCTTTCCTCAAAGCCAGTTGTCACAGCTGCCCAAGACTTAGCAAATGATAACCTGATTTTAAAAACCACGCGGCAGGCATGGTTAATCACTACCTGAACTCCAGTAAAGCAACATTTTTTTCTGCATTAACGGAGCTACTTCAAACTTCGTACACTAGTGAGAACCTTTGAAACATATTAAACTCTAGTACAAAACAAGTAGTTAAGGCCACAGCGACAGTCAACACTAAACTTTTTCAATTCTGAATATTTTTCTGAATATACAGATATACTATAGTAAACACTCATTAATGGAAAATACACTACATATGTAGTACAAAACCACACTGAACAGGATACCACGTAAGTGGCACTCAGCACAGTTCACAAGGAAGCAAAACAGGGAAGTCGAGGACTCCAGCTTGCTTTCCATATACAGAGAGGGGTTATAGTGCAACTGACAAATCCTTCTCGGCTCCCTCTATTGTTTACAATTAGAGAGTAATCCAGTACAGTACTGTGATGATTGGTGGCCAGCAGCCTTTAAACCACAGTCCAACTGGAGCCACAATGTTCACGAAAGTAGAGATAAGGGGATAATTATCAAAATACAAATGCTAACTTAACATCTTTAAATTCCTTTCTGCTGCACTGCTTAATGCAAACAAAACAGCTGCAATAAAATGCAACTTTCAAAAATGTACACTGTATACCAGAACAATAAAATTCACACAGCATCGCCACTTCCAGTGAAACTATGAGAACACTAATTATCCAAAAAACAACTCATTTTCAACAGCTTTCTCAATTTCATAATCAGACAGCAATAAAAGAAATCAGTCATTGGAATACAACATTTATGTAATTCAATGATTCTTTGGCTTTGGAGTGCAAAACAACAGTAGACACAAAAAATCCACTCAATGAATTCTCATGCTCATAATAGTGTAAAATAAAGCAGTTACAAGTCACCAAAGCCAATGACACCAAAATACATTAAACCCATAAATAACCAGTGTAGAAACTCAAACAGAACAGCCTTTAAGTTTGGCCAACAGTTTAAAGTGCAAAGCATGTATTGCAATACAAACCTCAAATCACGACCACAGATCTTTTGTGACTACAGGAAATTTTGTTTTTATTATGAGATACTAGAACTGGATTTCAGAGATGGAATTCTGAGATTGTATCCATTTTCCCATAAGATGAACACTACTGTCAATACATTGGTCATATTATCATGTGCTAAAAACATCTGGTCGGTCACATATGAAAAACCAGTCGGTCCAAACCACTTCACATTTTATTTTCTAAGTTAAATACATAATGAAATTTCAGACAAATTGTTTGACACTGCACCATCATGCTTCTCCTTCCACTCAAAATGGAAGTGCCTCAACTTCACATTTCAAGTCTACCAACAGTACAAGATTCCTGGTTCTACATGCACCCCCCCAACTTTCATTTGAAACTGTAATTAATACACTGTACAGAGGGAAAACAAACTTGCAAACCATGCAAATATTCAGAAACCAACTACAATGAATACAACAGATTTGTAACTACCGATACTAAGATTTGAGATTTACACAAGCATAAAATGCAGGCAACAGATCTGACAACACGTAAATCAACATTCACAAAAGCAGAATGTAGGAAAGAGACTAGAAAAATAACCCACAATTGTCACAGTCATGGCCACACTAAACTTATGTACTCTGCAAATGGTATCCTCAGAACATAAAACATGCGGCAAAAGCCCATATCACGAGAAAGAATTATTCTGGAAGAAAAATAGATACTTTAAACTTGCTCTTGATTTATCAAAATGAATTTGTGCATGTAAGCGTCTTTCCCGATTGTGAGGTTAATAGATAACCCACCACTTAAAAATTACATACTAGTATAAAAACAGATCTTTATTTGTCTATGGCAAAGCATTTATCAGCAAAAATCTCAAAATGCAAATCCCAGACTGTTGTATGAGTCACCTATTCATTTGGTTGTTAATGAGCAAGTTTTGTCCCATTTCACCAATCTTCAACAAATACTGCTCAAGATTCAAGACAATTTCTCAACCACCTCAGCATATACTTGTACACTCAAAGTCTGGGTGTCAAGCTGCATGCTGCCAATTTAGAAAACAAAAATCACTTCACCAATGTAAACCCACTTTATAGTTTACAGTTAAGGCATTCACCTTCCCACACTCCTGTAATTTACACATGCACTTTTACAACCTGGGTAAAGAGTTAACTCTACAACCTTTGTAACCCAGGTACATGCTGTCTTGACGCCATGAAGCCAGAAAAACACTGGCCCCTCTGCTTCCAAACTTCTTAACCCGAGGATGAACACCCGCCCATCTCCCCTGTCCAGACCGGAGAAGCAGCCCTTCATTACATGTTAACACCTGCCCTCCCCCAAAGTAGAAACCCATCCCGCCACATCCACATTGGGATTTAAAAGCACATTTGCCCCTCTACCTTCAGGGTAAAGATTGTGTGTGTCTCTCTCTCCCCCACCCCCAGTGAACACCACTCCCACCCCTTCTCACAGTAATAAGCAGAAAACTCCATGGTGACAAACCCTCTTCTCTGTCAGCCTCTCAGGGTAAACAACCCCCATCTCACTTCTGCCCCCTATTGGGGTAAATTTCCCCTACTTATGTCCCTCACACTAAAGACCACCTTTTCAATTCTCTCCCCCCCGCCAATCAGGCTAAGCATCCCCACACCTACCTTGTCTCCACTCTCCGGCTGAACCCCCATGCACTCTCCTCCCCCGATTTGGGGTAAAACCCTCTCCTCTCTTCTTGCCCCCTCTCTGGGGGAGAAACTCCTCCCAGCTCTCGGTGTTCTCTCCTCCACGAGGGTAAAGCTGCCCTCTCCTCTCTTCTTGCCACCCCCCATATCCTCTGGGGGAGAAGCTACCCCCTCCTCTCTCTCCCGCCGACCCGGGGTTTTAAGCTTCCCCTCCCCCCACTTCCCTCCCCCTCTCTGGGGTAAACTCCAACCCCTTTTCTCCCGATAATAAACACCCGCCCTTCCCCCGATGCCACGTTGTTCGGGAGTTAATCGACTTTTTGATCTTTTAATTCTGAAAGCGGGAGGATCTGGAAACTCAACCCCTCCACACTACCCACCTCGAGAACAACCTCTAAACCACCCTACTCCCCCACCCAAGGGAAGGGCCGGAGAAGGCCGGGCTCTTTCTCACCCACCGTCGCTGAAGGACGGGCACCTCTAAAGTCGGGAAGCAGCGGCCACTCCAACTCCTCGCCGCGGCTTCGAGAGTGATCGTGAGGGTGACGGTGAACTCTTGACTACTTTATGTATTTTTTAAAATTGTCTTTGCTCTTCCTCCGGGTCGCTCCGATAGCAGCTCTTCCGACCACACCTCCCCCCCCCACCCCTTCCTTTCCCTTTCACATACACTCACTCTCTCACACTCCTCCTCCGTCTCCCGCTTTCCAACCGCCGCCGCCGCCAGCGACTCCGACCAAAATGGCGACCGGCAGCAACGTCTCCTTATAAAGTGGCAGCGACACGGTGCGTGCCCCTCCGCCTGCGGAATGTAGTGCGTAACTTTCCAGCCCACACCTGGCATAAGGAAGGAGAAAAGGGGGGTGTTCGGAATAATAATAACAAAAACTTAACCGTTCTCCGGCCTTTATCACACACAGACAACGCATAAACGTCTTTTAAATTTAAAATTTTACAGCACAGTCTAGAGTTGGGTTATGTTTGATCTGATTTGTGACTGTTGATAAAATCTATTTTTCCCTATCCCCACCCCCATTTCTTTTCTACTGCTCCCTTACCCAGGCCCGGAACCCCGCGAAAGGATACTGGCTAGGTGCCGTGGCCACAACACCTTGTGGTCAAGGATCGCTGGAACCACAGAGGCAGCAAGTAGCAGCGCAGCGAAGCAACTTTGTTCCTCTAGCTGTAATGAGAATCTCCACCATATGCATAACATCCTTTTATTTATTTGGACTTTTACGTTCGTGAATTTCATATACGTTTCTGCATTGGGACAGAATTGCAATAAATTTCTCCCTTCCTTTTCCTACCAAACTTGCATTCTTCGCGATTGAGTTTTTAACTTTCTAAAGTAAACAGTTAACTTCAAAGACCCGAGTTTTGCAAACACAAAAGACGATGCATGGGGATAAAAAAGAAACCCGCACCATTTTCTTTTGTCGGGGAGGAGAGCGAACTCAATAGTTTTTTGGTTGTAAAACGTACGAGTTCAGCATTTCAAAAAGCAATGAACTCACCCAAAAGTCACTTAAATTCACGGAAGTAGAGATGTACAAAGTTCACTTCTAGGCATCCCACACAAAGGAAAAATGCTGCAGCATTAGTGGAAAAAGTATTCCAGTGTGCAAAAATACTTAAGTCGTAGCCTGGTTAGATTACCGAAAGCAAAACCGATCTTAAAAATAAGGCTAGAACAATGTGGTCTTTTATTTGCAAAATTAATTTTTCTATTCCCACTTACTTCCCACATGGATCTCCTTGGCTTAATCTAACAAGAAAACAAAGCCAAAGCAATTACGATTTATAATTTTCGGAACTGCATCATTTATTTATAAACGTTATCTTCAAGCTGTGCAAATATAAAGTAACCACACTATCCATGAAATGGAGTCCCATATAAAGTACTTAAGCCTTGAATTATGTAAGATTTGTAATTCTTGTTGATGAAGACGGCATCTTGCGTATTATTAGTGAAAAGTGTTACATATAGTATGCAATTATATTTTTACATTCAGAAGGCTCTTACGCTCAAGACATTTAAAAAATCAATGAAATACTTTTGAAGTGTAGTACATCAAGAATACAGCTGTCAAAATTGTGTCACGGTAATGTAGAATGTGCGGTGGTGATTTTACAAAGCAATACAGATAGGTTAAGTGAGTGGACAAAGAACTGGTAACTGGAGTATAGTGTGGGAAAGTGGGAAATTATCCATTTTGGCAGAAACAGCAAAAAAATGCATATTATCTAACTGGTGAGAGGTTGCAGAGCTCTGAGATGCAGAAAGGTCTGGGTGCTTTTGCATGAATCAAGGAGGGTTGGTACACAGGTACAGCAAGTGACTAGGAGAGCTAATAGAATATTATGTTTTATTTCAAGGGAAATTTAATGCCAGATTAGGGAGGTTATGCTTCAGTTATAGAGGGCTTTAGCGAGACTGCATCCAGATTATGGTATAAGTACTGGTCAACATACTTATAGAAGGATGTTAATGTATTGGAAACTGCGCAGGGAAGATTTACTAGACTAATATCTGGAATGAGCAGATAGCCTTATGAGGAAAGGTTAGGCCTGTGTTGTCAGGAGTTTAGAAGAGTCAAAGGGACTTCATTGAAGCACATAAGATCCTTCTGAGGGGCCTTGAGCAGGTGGATATCATGTGAATCTCTTGTGAGAGAATCTAGAGAAAGGCGTCACAGTTTAACAGTGAGGGGTCACCCATTTAAATCAGTGATATGGAAAAATTTTCCCTGAGGATTGAGAGTCTTTGGAATTCCCTTCCTCAAAAGACAGTGGATGCAGAATCTTTAAATATTTTTAAAGCAGAAGTAGATAGATTCTTGATTCCTGAGGGGATCAGAATTATCGGTGGGATACGCAGGAATGAAGAGTTGAGGTTAAAATCATATCAGCCATGATCTTATTGAATGGGGGAACAGGCTCAAAGGGCCAAGTGGCCTACTCTTGTTTATTCATATGTTTATATCCCTACACCACGAGAACAGCAGCAGCTCATGAGGGCAGCACGCTATCACCTTTTCCATGGCAATTAGGGATGGGCAACATACGCTGACCTAAGCAATGGCTCCCACATGTGCTGTTATACAAATAAAAAGAACAGCTGCCTGATGTTGAGATATATTCCCAGCATTTTCACATATCAAATTTAACTGTATACTTTGATAGTTAATCATTGTCTAGGTAACCACTGTCTGATTTTATAAACAGAATCATCTATTAGTGTGCATCACATTTGAGTGTCATTGTGCAGCCACTCACTGATTGGTTGGTTGCAGTTTATTTTGCAGTATTTCAACTTAGACATGACATTATGGGAGTGACCGCCTGATCCTGTGCCCCCAGCAGCATCTTTATCTGAGGCATGACCTCAGTCAAACACAGCTCGCCAGTGGGACGATGCCGATGTGCGTGTTGGACTGGGGTGGACAAAGTCAAAAGTCACATGACACCAAGTTATAGTTTAGTTCAACAAGTTTATTTGCAATCACAAACTTTCGGAGGGCTGCTCCTTCACCAGTGGCAGGGATTGTGGTACAACTTCAACTAAGCTCAACAGGTTGGAGGACATTCTGGAATCATGTGGCGTATATATTGTACCCTTTCTTAATGTTGTTTTTGTAACCCCTTTTCCCTTTTTCTGTCCTGTTTACTTCCTCACCTTTTTTTTTGCATATCCTCAATATCTGTTTGCTGGTCATTGCCAATACCACCTACTTTCCAGGCATTAGAAGGCAGTTGATATCTGCCCAATATAGCTAGCTCTCTGGTACTTCATTTCATATGGAATTACTTAGATCTTATGTGTTACTGCCCAATTGAAGCATTATTAAGACCTGCAACTCAACACATGTAACATTCAAGCCAGAGTAATTCTGTCAACCAGTACATGATACTTCCTGCACAGAAACATGAATTTAAGTCTTTTGATTGCAGCCTCCTTGCTATGTATTATGTGTCAGTGCCTCATGGTACAGATTTCATTGATATTCTGACCTCTTGAGAATACCAAATTTAAACGTATCAACATGGGTAGCCGTGCCTTCAACTGCAAAGGTCCTAAACTCTGGAATTCCTTCCCTAAAACTCTCTACCTCTCTTCTCCTTTTTCTTTTCTTCAAAATGCTCCTCAAAAAGCCTACGTTTTTGGCAATCTTTTTGTCATCTTGTCAAAGGCTACAATCAGATGAGCCATGATCATATTGAATGGTGGTACAGGTTTAATGGGCTGAATGGCCTACTCTCAATTCTAATTCTCATGTTCTTAGGATTTACATTACTTGTTGCTAAATCTTTTTCCCATATTGCGCCTGTAAAATATATTGCGGTGTTTCACTGTTTGAGAGGTGCTTTATAAATATATAATGGGGACGGAGTGGCACTAGACTATTAATCCAGAGACCCAAACAACATTCTGGGACCTGGGTTTAAATTCTACCATGGCAGATGGAATCAAGAGTCTAATGATGATCATAAAATTCTTGTCAATTGTTGGAAAAACCCATCTGGTTCACTAATGTCCTTTAGGGAAGGAAACTGTCATCCTTACCTACTATGGCCAACATGTGACTCTAGACCAACAGCAATGTGGTTAACTTTTAGGAATGGGCAATAAATACTGATTTAGCCAGTGACACCCACATGCCATGAATGAATTTTTAGAAAGTTCTTGATTCTTGGTTTTGAACAAAGTAAGAGCTTATGATCAGGAACAAATGGAGTTAGACATGCCACGCCATTGATCCTCATGATCACTGCAAAGACTTCATGAAGAAACTGTGCAATGCTAGCCAAAGTGCAAATCCCAGATTTCTCACCGTCTAACACATATTGCAACATGAACAGTAAAAGACCTTATCGCTTCGATCATTGCTGCAAATTGCAAGAACAACACTCCATTCATTTCAATGTTTTAACAAACACAGTCAACTGATTTTTAAAACGCATGGAAACTTACTGAAGCTGTGATGACGTTCTATTTAAATGCAAAACTATTGTTTCCTGAAAATCTTTTTTCTTCTAAATAAGAAGGGACCACTTTTTTACATTAGGCCTCCTCAGAAGCTGTAAGCTTTTCATAGGAGTGGAAGGAATAGATGATCATTGATATTGTACCAATGATTATTCCTGTTAGACTATTGATAATTATCAAACTGTATGTATATGAATACAGCAAGAACAACCGATCAGAGACAAAATAATTTCATAGTAAGTAAGAATTCTGGAACAACTAAAGCTGTAAATCGATAATGATTTTTGTGCCAAGATGTTCCTGCATTATTATAAGGGAGTTCCATCAGCAATGAAATAAACTGACAGTTCGAAAATTGTTTTTCCAGGCATTCTGTTTTCTCACAGTGAGGCTGTCTGAGTCAAAGTAACATAATTCATCTGGAAATAGAATTATCGATGTATTAGGAATTTCAACAGTTTGTGTCCTGACCAGGAATAATTTTGAACATAAACTCACAGAAATAAATATGTATACAATGCCCATATATCAAATTTTCATTCATGGAATGTGCAAGTTCCCTCCTAACTGATCAATGTTCGAGGCTAAGTGATGGCATTTTAGAGTCCCGTAAGAAAATCTAGGAGGACATATTAGCCAATGCAATGTGTAGTGTCATTGCCTCAGAGCAGGAAGCTACAGATTTGAATCTCACCCCAAGATGGGTACATGAACAGGAAGGATTTAAAGGGATATGGTCCAAATGCTGGCAAATGGGGCTATATTAATTTAAGATACACAGTCAGCATGGATGAGTTGGACCAAAGGGCCTGTTTCTGTACTGCGCAACGCTATGACTCTATGACTGCATTTGAGTCCAAAGTAGATGCTATTTATAATGCAGTTTACACAGATTGGTTGTCAACCTGAAAATCCTTTCTACACACAGCGATGGAAAGCATGAGAGCAGGGGAGATTCCTGGCCAATCATTTTGTGGAAAGAATGTTGGAGCTTGTATTCATCCCAGTCTTTAGCTCCAGACTAAAACACACGTGTAAATATGTATGTTGCCACAGCAGCATGGGCTCCCTGTGTGGACCACCATCATACACCACCATCAAGTCTATGTTACATTCCTTTGTCATGAAAGCAAACACATAATTATAAATCGTGTAATCATAATCTTTCATAGTAATAAATTTGTTTATAACTTTTTTTTCCTAGAGACAAGCTGAGTAGCATACCCTACTATGCACTGCTTCTTCCATGGCTCTCAACGGAAGATTTTATTTTATGTTCAGATATTGTATCATTCAGCCAAATTGATTGCCTAGTGTAGCAATTACTTTCGGTGAAATGACCTGCATTGGAATTTCTGACATTTAATTTCCCAAAAAGTTGGAAAAAGGAATTTTGATTACTACAAAACTGTTAATTCCTGTTCAAATATGGTGAGCCAAAATAATTAAGCATCAATCGATTGAGTTTTAACACGACTTTGTACTGAGGATTCATGTAATAACACACATTTTTAAAAATTCAGTTGTATAACCCCAATATTTTGACAATTAATGCATAGTAATAACAGTCCTTAATAAATTTGGTGATAAACAACTGAATTATTTTAAAATGTGTATGTTGTTACCTGAATCATCGGTACAAAGTCGAGTTAAAACCCAATCAATTTATTAATGACTGTCATTACTGTACGTAAACTGTCAAAATATTGGGGTTGTCCATTATACAGAAATATATTTACGTGGCTTTTTTAAGAGGATGCTAGTTAAAACCCTCAAGGTTAAATACATGCGTTCTCTGATTTTTGTAATGAACTCATAAATATGTTTTTTTATGATTTCTCTTCAGACATCACAATGAGATTTTACTCTCAAGGTGAAAACAATTAATATTGATTTGTAGCTAATGTTGGTATTACTGATACTCAACTAAAAAATACTGATTTTGAATATCACAAGCTTTCATCTTAGTTAAAATCAAAAACTGTTAGCTCACAACCACACCCCTATTGCAGCATTAAGGAAATCTCCAAGGACACTAATATTATTTTAGTTAAATAGCTTTGTTTTCAAACATCTAAAGTCTTTCTTAGAACACTGCATTATAAATCGAATACATAACCCACACAAAGGATAATCTTACCTCTCTGGTCCTGCCTTTGCTTTGTTCAAACTACATTCCTGTTCCACTTTTTATAGCAAAAAAAGGGTTCAAAGTGATGTCAGCCTTGTCATATATATTTTGAAACTTAATTAATGTGCACATTTGTAAAGAAAAATTACACAATGCCTTTGTAACATAAATAAAGAAAAACGCAGCAAATATCCTTGGCCAGACAAGTATTTTAAGATATGAAGCTTGCATTATTTAGGTTCAATTATAAGCAACAATTGAATTGTAAATACATTCACGGAGACTTGCAAGAAAGGTAAAGCCACATTACATTAATGAAATGTATTAAAATATGTTGGTATGGGCAAGAGGTGAAAATAACAGCTAACATACTTATTCAAAATGAAGAAAATTTCATATCCTTAATATAGAAAGTTGGAAAGAAAAAAAAAAGCAGCTTGCGTTGTGTAGTTAAACTAGGTGCGACAATAATAGTTTAGCAGAGCCTAATGTTGCTTCGGATAAGATAGATTTTCTCCATCTCTGTTTAATCTTTGAAGTGAATACACACTCAGCATGACAGCATGTATTCATAGGCACACAGAGTTGGCATTACTAATATTCTATTCACAATTATTGCTTTTTAATATCTTATGCTTTTGTTTTAGTTATTATCAAATATTGTGTTTCTACATTAGTTGACCATTAACATTGCAACCCCACCCCTATTGCAGTGGTAAGGAAATATCCCTTATGTGTCTACACATTAAACATATTAATCGATAGAAATACTTTCAACCTGCCTAAATAAACCACCTCCATTCATTAATATGTCCATAATGCATTGATAAATACATATATATGCTCACCCCTACAAGTACATTAATTGCTATTAAATGTTCACAGCTACAACTGAACACAGGTAGTGAATGAAGATTCAAACCCCATTCACGAATTGCTGGATGGCTACATAAGCCGTACTGACCCAAGCAAACGCAAAATTTTATGTCTTGCTTAAGCCATAAAAAGTGACACCTGGTGCAGTACAAAATTCCTTTATTCCTGAAAAGCACACATCGTATACTTATTCAGATTATTCATTCCCCTGCGAAACAAATTCCTACATTTCATGCGCAAAGAGGGTTTATTTCATTAAGCATTTTTAAGCACTATACGATTTCTACCATTTTTCCTGAGAACTTGCGGTGTGTAAATGTTTATAGAAAGTCTTTGAATTGCCAGCGTTTTGGCCTTCACTTTAAAATTATTAATAAAATCTAGCCAGCACCGTACTTAACTCTTTACGCTTGGTAGTATTATTCTATGGCAACACAGCAAAAATGCAATGCAGATTTTGCCTTGCTCCAATAAGGCGTTGTTTGGATAAAACTCACTTGGTGGTTTCAGACTTCAACGATAATATATTAAATATTGCAAATTTACGCAGGATTCGAACGTTGCGCAAAATGGAACTTGCAAATCTTGAAAGTATTCAGTGGGCACAAAACTATCACCTTTGCACAAAGAAGATGACTGCAGTAGATGACCAACGCCTTTATTTAGATCACCCAAGAGCCGTTTTGGAAAAGGCATTGCAAACACATATAATGTTTTAAAACTACTTACAGGCTATTGCAAACGATTAGAACATTGTGCTGCGACATTTGAAATAAAACAAAAAAATAGCGTATCAAGTGAGTTGACAAAGCAAAATACTAAAGGGCAGGAGGGTGGTAATGCGTCTTTGTACAAGTAACAAGAAAAGCGGACAGGTTTCACCCTCCATCGCCTTTTAAAATACTTATTTTTCTAAATTATTAACAAATACAAAATGAAATGCTCTAATTTATATGTTGTTAATGTCCGTCTCCCATATTTTGAAACGGTTTGAGTCTTTAATCCTTGAAAAGATTGAAAATGTTCAAGACATTGAAGGCAAGATTAGATCCACAAAGGATTCTGGGACTGCAGATGTGGACTGCGACAAAAAACTTCAATAATCATCAAAACGAATATTTCGGGTCACAAATTGTAGGGAGGTACAAAAAAGGAAAGTCACCTGGAACACAACAAGCGACCACACCATTTATTGGTTTTGCAAAATTTGTCGTTTGTGTTTTTCGGGTCCAAATTTAAAGCTCACTTACATATCCAAAGCACGCAGTTGCATGAAATCGATAATTTTTGATCTCCTGGTCAGCAGGCAATGTGGTGAGCTATTGCGGAGACTGCAGGCAGTAGACACGTCCTTGTCAATCACAAAATGCATTTTGAACAACGAAGGTGCCCAGCATTTTCTCAAGCAAGTGAAGTAGTAATAAATGCGTATTTATAAATCCCCGATAATGAAAATGTGCGATTCATTCATCGATTCAAATTATAACACTTTCGTAGCGAGAGAACGGCTGATCTGAATATAATCACATCTCACTGGGTGTGTGGCTTCTATTTAGAGAAATTACGCAGAGGGCAAGTTCTTAAGAACATCCCTGCTGTGCAGAGTGAAAACCATGAACAAACGAAAGACAGAATTCATCTGTGTATATGTATTATCAACAATGAAAACCAAGCCTTGTATGCCTTTTTCCATTATATTGTAAAAACTGAACCATTCTTTCCCCACTCATCCCCCCCTCCCAAAATCTTCGCCATCTTCCCTCTGCGCATATTAGAATAACATTCGCTCGTATAAATTCAACCTGCGCCATCTTTGTTTGAATGTTCTTTCACCCTCACTGTTGAAATCAGCAAGAGAAACCACATATATCGAATAAAGGGGATTTAAATGCTGGGCCACTTCACTGCCGGCCTCTTTGAGTGAACACATACTTTGTGTGCGTCAATATAAACTGAAACCAAAGGAGCGACAAAAAAAATATAAAACAAACATTTCAAATTTATCCTCTGGAAAATATAACCTGGTGCAGACAATGCAGATTTAATACCGGTATGTGCTATTTGGAGTGAGTGATCCTGCAGCTACAATCCAGAGAGGAGTAATAAGCTAATTAAAGTGGTAAAATAAATTAATGCACTGCTCTTTGAACTCCATAACCCGATATTGATTGTGACTTAATATCATTGTAGTTTTATTAATGATGTGCCGCAGCCAAATTTCTAGTATGCTGTTTTATTTTAAGTTCCTTCTCAGTAGTTACAAAGCAGCAGCTCAATAGCTGAAGTGAATTTTAGAAGATTAATATGGGAGAGTCATGGCTAATTGTGCTGTGTCCATCCGAAAGCAGATCTGACGCCCCTTTAGGTATGGTGTGATGCTCTGACACAAAAATGGAAGTAATAGGGGTGATAAAACTCCCACAAGAGATTTAGAGAAAGATGAATGGTACTAAGCAGACATAAAGACCATGAAATCATATCATTAAAAAACAATCAGCAAGCTGGTGAAATTAGATTTCAACATTGTTGCTCTAATGTTTGTTTTAAAGCATTTCTTTATCACTTAACATTTTGTGGAATGAAGTGTAGTACAATTCAGTTCTTCGAAAATGCTTTCTACCAGTAGGCAACTCGTGGTTATTTCCCGGGACCTTGTTTCATGCTATTATCAGAAGATTAAGATCTAGGATGTAATGGGGGGTTGGGGTGGGGGGAATGCTTGTGGAATCGTGCAGACTTGTCTCAGCAGGAACAGATTTAGGCACGGTTTGTCTGCCCTGAGTGAGAATACATGAAAGGGTTCAGCTCATGACGGGAGAAAGCTGGACTGGGGAGAGTCCCTGCTGCTCTCCTGCTTGATATAAAGGAAGCCCAGCAGCTTGCTTCCTTAAGTTTTAGCGATATGCTGTCTTCCCTTCCCCCATGGCAAGTAGGAAAATACAGTGTCACATCAAAATCAAACTCATGGGAATATAGCTCAAATGGAACAAGAAGTTGTGGCGTGTGGCTGCTAGCTTTGTAATGTTGTATCATCTGCGTTTATCAAAGAGTCAAGATTAATTGTTGTTTCAAATTATATTTTTAAGAAATGAAATTATTTTTCAATGTGGTTGTCATTCCTCCCTTCCCCGTGTTTTGCTTTATCTCATAACAATCCCAATTGATGATCTACCCTGAACTCCTTCCTTTGCTTAAATTGATGAAAATTAATCCACAACTGTCTTATCTCCCTCCTGAATTGGAAATGTTGTAAAATGGGCTGCAGTTTTACATTAGAGCAACAGGTCAAAATCTCCCCCTTTCTACATGTAGCCTCTATGTGCTGATAATCTTGAGTTCTGAATTGTGGGATGTTGTGCAAGTTGATATAGGCAAAAAACATCAAACATGTGGGTGAGATCCTGTGGTCGTAGCACTGCATTTCAAAAAAAGACTGTGCCCTCAAAACAGGAGAAGAGGAAGGAGGCGGGAATTAGAATTTGTTGCAATTGTGAGGTTCATAGTTTCATAACACCTTGGGACTGAATCTTTAGGCTTAGGGGAAATGAAGGTATTCATGTTGTTAATCTGACGATAATCTTGGATTTCCAGATATCGAAATAAAAAGGCATATATTGTCTTATTGGGAAGAAGGTGCAAGGGATTCACGTTTGCAGACAACAATAGCAGTCTTCAAGACTATAATGAGATGACTATGAGTCTCCCAAAGTACCAAAAAAGTGCTTTTGGTATTGAGTTGCATTTATTTGTAAAGTGAAAGAAATTGGGATCAAGGAAATTTAATTAGCATTTTAACCAGGATACAAGATTAATGTTTCACATTTTCATGGGAAGAGGGCAGAGGAAGCGATTTTTGACATCAGGTTAGAGGCTTCCCTACAAACCAATAATATCACAGATGGACAACAGGGGTTCTGCATGATCAACCCAAAGGAAAAGTTCCTTGGCCTTGCAAGCTACTGCAGCTGGATGTAGGATCTAAATAGTCAAAGAGATACATCCTGCCCTGGGGTGTAGAATGGTGGAAGATTCTGGTGAGGCAATAGTCTAGTGGTATTATCGCTAGACTATTAATCCATAAACTCAGCTAATGTTCTTGGAACCCAGATTTGAATCCCACCACTGCAGATGGTGTAATTTTAATTCAATAAAACAAAACTGCAATTAAGATGGAACTGATGACCATGAAACCATTGTCGGTTGTCAGAAAAACCCATCTGGTTCACTAATGTCCTTCAGGGAAGGAAACTGCCGTCCTTACCTGGTCTGGCCTACATGTGATTCCAGACCCACAGCAATGTGTTTGATTCTCAGTTGCCCTCTGAAATGGCCTAGCAAGCCATCCAGTCGTACTAATCACTACAAGGTCTCAAAGAAATTAAACGGAACAGATCACCTAGCATCAACATAGGCAATGGAAAAGACAATGGCAGAAACAGCCTTATCAACCCTACAAAGTATTCCTTACTAACATCTGGAGGCTGGTGCCAAAATTGGGAGAGCTATCCCATGGATTAGTCAAACAACTGTGTGACACAGTCATGTCAAAGAATCATACCTTACAGACAATATCCCAGACTCCACCATCACCACCCCTGGATACGTCCTGTCCCACCGGCAGAACAGACCCAGCAGAGGAGGCAGCACAGTGGTATACAGTCGAGATGACCTGCCCTGGGAGTCCTTAATATTGACTCTGGATCCAATGAAGTAGCATGGCTTTAGGATAAACATGGGCAGGGACACCTCCAACTGACTACCACGTACCATCCTCCCTTGGCTTATGAATTGGTACTTCTCCATGTTGAACAGTGCTTGGAGGAAGTACTGAGAGTGGCAAGGACACGAAATGCACTCTGAGTGGGGGATTTCAATGTCCACTGCCAGAGTGGCTTGGCAGCAGAACTACTGATCAAGCTGGTTGAGTTGCAAAACACAGATACCAGACTAGGTCTGCGACAGGTGGGGAGGGAAACAACAAGAGGCAGAAACGTACTTGACCTCATCCTTACCAATCTGCCAGCTGCAGATGCATCTGTCCATGACAGTATCAGTAACAGTGACCACCGCACAGCGCTTATGGAGGCAATGTCACGCCTTCACGATGAAAATAACCTCCATTATGTTGTGTGGCATTATCACTGTGCTAAATGGGACAGACTTTGAATAGATCCAGGAAGTCAAGACAGGGTATTCATGTGGGTCATCACCAGCAGCAGAATTGTACTCTAGGACAATCTATAACCTCATGGCCTGGCACGATAGGGGATTGGCACAAGGCCTGGGACCCCTGTCAGGAGCAGTACCAGGCCCATGATTTCTGACCTTGCCCTTGATCAAAAGTACTTGCATTCATTTGTTATAGTAAACTTTTGGAAATATGAAATCTTTTGTGTCATTCTTTCAGCTATCAATTATAAATTCATGACTCCTTAAAAGTTTTTAGTCTCTGGACAGATGGTAACTATATATTCTGCTTGAATTTCACTGTCAATTTCCACCATCGTCCTTTATGATACTTAAGTATATAAGGGGTGGTTTTTCTGCAGGAATGAAAAATATAATATGCAAGTTCCTAATTAATTATCTTTACTGTGTCATCTTATCTCATTAACACTCTTTACTGATCCTGTTCTTCATCTTCTCTTTCATGGCAGTAGATTATCTTTTGACAATGACCAACAGGCCATCATTTGTAGTGATGGAATCATAGACTTTTCTCAATGAACTCTAAAGCCAACTTAAATCTTCATAACCGAGGACATCTAATCAAGTCTCTCTTTCTCCAGGGAGAACAATCCTAGCCTCTTCAAACAATATTTCATATTCAAAATCTTTCATCACTGCAAACAGTCTGATAAATCTCCTCCGCACCCTCTCAAAGCCTTGTGCTCCTACTCGTAAGTCACAAGGGTGTAGCCAGTCCGTTTAGCTCTAAGAGGCCTCACAGTTCAGCTAATTCCAAGCTGACTGCCCAGTCATCTTGCTACCACATATCTACATGAGCACTAAGCCATAGAGTCATACAGCACAGAAACAGACCCCTCAGTCCAACTCATCCAAGCCAACCATAAATCCCAATCTAAACCAATCCCACCTGTCTACGCTTGGCCCATTTTCCTCCAAACATTTCTTATTCATATATTTATCTAAATATCTTTTAAATGTTGTAACTCTACCTGCATCCACCACTTCCTCTGGAAGTTCATTCCACACATGAACCACTCTACGTGTAAAAGAATTGTCCTTCATGTCTTTCTTAAATCTTTCTCCTCTCACCTTAAAAATATACCCCCAGTCTTGAAATACCCCATCCTAAGGAAAAGAACACCTGCCATTCACCTTAACTATACCCCTCATTACCTCACCTCTCAATCTCCTACACTCCAGTGAAAAAGCCCTAGCCTGTCCAGCCTCTCCTTATAACTCAAACCCTCAATTCCTGGCAACGTCCTGGTAAGTGTGTGTGTGTTTGTGGTGATAAAGCTTGCATGCTCGACTGAGATTGTACTTCAGAAATTACAGTGGCATGGATTCGATTTATTAAATCTCAACCTCATGGTTTCTACACCCTAATGCTATGGAGTGAAATTAAACCAAGATCCTACCTTCATTCTCAGGAGAGTGTGGAAGATGCCATGGCACTATTTCAAAGAACAGTAGCAGAGGGATCCTCAATGTCCATACCAATATTTATCCCATGTTCAAATCAACAAAACAGATTATCTGGTCATTATTTCATTGCTGTTTGTGAGATTTTGTGAGTGCAATTTGTTTTCCTACATAATAACAGTGACTACAATTCAAAACTGTTTCATTGGTTGAAAAGCACTTTGAAATGCATGGAGGTGGTGAAAGATGCTACATAAATACAGGCTTTTCTTTCTACCTTAAATTGTCATTTAAGCCCTATGCTCTAGATCAGGAACCAGAGAGTATAGATTTAAGGTAATTGTCAAAAGTAGTAATGGCAACAAGAGGAGAAGCTTTCTCACAAGGTTAGTGGTGAGGATCTGGAAGCAATGCTTGAGAGTGTGGTGGATGCAGGTTTAATTGAGACACTCAAGTTGGAACTGGATTTTGATCTGAAGTAGGCACAGTGTGCGAGACCATGAGGGGAAGACGGTAGGTGAAGTGCTCATTCAGAGAACTAATTCAAACACGATGGGCTAAATGCCTTGCTTCAGTTCTATAACAATTCCAGGATCCTGTAATTCTGAGCTAAACAGATAATCTCTTACTAGCCAAAGGCTCACAGCCTATACAGCAGAAGTCGAAGCATGTGTATATGAAATGACTGTTCAAGGGATATCAATGTGCAGGGCTGTGGGAATAGGGCTGGTTGGATTGTGCTACAGAGATCAGGCATGGAGCCAATGGGCTGAGTGGCCTTTAGCAGTGACATTTTGACTCTGTGACTCTACTTAATCATTGATCACTCAGATATCAGCCCATCAGAGCCACAATACATACATCCTTTGAGTCATCGTGTGCTTCAGGGAGTTCTGCATAGCTGAGAAAACCTCTCATAAATGCACAGGTATAACCATTTAGAGAGCTGGCATAGTCATGATGGGCCAATGGTCTCGTATTGCACATTCTGTAACACTGCAATTCTGGAAGACCTCTAACTGTGTCTTCCAGCTCCAGCCATCCTTGATTTGCCATTTCAGGAAAAACTGCAGGCCCTTGATTGTCATTTGACCCTGATGTTAAGGGAAATCTTGTCCTTTACCTTAAAATGTCCTACAGGACATACCAGCAGGGTTGGGAGTGTTAGCAGGGGTGAGCTACACTACTTGGGGAACACAAGATCCTTTATTCATTCATGGGATGAGGGTGTCGCTGGCCAGGCAGCATTTATTGCCTGGACAGCTGAGAGTCAACCATGTTTCTGTTGGACTGGAGTCACTTGTAGACCAGACTGGGTGAGGACAGCAGTTTCCTTCCCTAAAGGACGTTAGTGAAACAAGCGGGTTTTTTCTGACAATTGACAATGGATTCATGGTCATCATTAGACTCTTTATTCCATATTTTTATTGAATTCAAATTCCATCATCTGCTGTGGCGGGATTTGAACCCAGGTTGCCAGTACATTTTCTGGATCTCTGGGTTAACAATCAAGCAATAAGACCATTAGGCCATCACCTGCCCCACTGAGATATAAAAGCTTGAAGGCACTTAGTTTAAGTGCTTGTGACGTTTCCAGGGACACAATTACTACTTTCTGTTTAGCACAAGTCTTTCTTGAAATCTCCTGAGAAGTTTATCTTTATGAGGTGAGTAAATTGGAATGTGAAGGAGTGTTGGTTAAAGGAATGCTGGAAACAGTTCACAATGAGGTGGTGAGTAAACTGATGACATATTAAATGCCTGAACTCTGCCGATAATCCCATGTGGAGGACCATCGAGCTCTCTGATTGGATAGCAGTCTTGAAGGACTGTGTTAGGTTCTCTACTACTGACCTTGAATTTAAAGACGAAAGGCTTGGTTTGCTGCACTCTTTAGGGAGGCCTGCAATAGGAGTTTGAGACAACCCTCTGGGGCCCACATTGAGAGAAAAATTGTGATGTTTTTCGGCACTGTTAAATGAAGAGATGGTTTAAATGGCACGATGGATTGAAAATATATAGTAACACTGGTGGTGGTGAGCATTCTAACATAAATCTCACTGCTCAATTTACCTATGACTTAATGTGGTTCTACAGACTGATTCAAAGTCACCTTGCACTGAGAGTGTGGGAAGTGTTGGATTTTAGGCAAAATGCTGTATACCCGAAGTGCAAGTCTGTTATCATGAGGCCTGAAGGTCTTCAGTGCAACTCTGCCAGCCAGTGGAAATGTGGCAGAGTACACACAGGTACCCAGCAGTCCTGCCCTACTGGTGTAACTAAGGTCAGGTGCAGAGTCACTTACTGTACGGTCCCTTTGAAGAAGAGGCATTCCAAAGACCTTTTCCCATTACTTTGGTTCAGCTTCCCTGATAGCATGGCTTTCTACCCTTTCTACATCCCTGCCTAGGGGCTAGGAATTCAGGGGCTGAGGAAACAACGAGCTTTGGGGCTACGAGCCCCTGTGCTGAGACATGTGGAAATTCTTCAGTTGAAAGTAATGGGAAACAGAAGCTTGGCTGAGGTTCTTCTCTCCTAAACCCAGGGCCATTGCACCCAAATGCAGTACTTCCCCTTGTCTGATCGAGTTGAATGACGGAGCAAGCTCAATGTGCCAAACGGCCCAATTGTGTTCCTATCTCAAAGACAAATGTACAAATTAGAAGCAGGATTAGGCCACTCGGCCCCTCAAAAATACTGCACCACTCAATAGGATCATAATGTGGAGATACTGGTTTTGGACTGGGGTGGATAAAGTCAGAAGTCACACAATACCAGATTATAGTCCAACAGATTTATTCAAAATCACAAGCTTTCATAGCGCTGCTCCTTTGTCAGGTGACGAAGGCCAGGTCACTTATTGGAGTTATCAGAGGAGCCATGATATCACTGAATGGTGGAACAGACTTGATGGGCTGATTGTCCTACTCCTGTTCCTACATCTTATGGTCTTACTGATCATGTTTGAACATGGGATCTTTCTTTTGCGCATGCTTATTTTGTGCATGAGTACTGTATTGAGGAATTCAGTTCTAAGAACTTTAAAGCTGAATAAGTTCAAACATGTCCCAGAAATGATCTAAGACATCATGTGAATGGGGATCTTGGCAACATTTACAGCAAAAGGGAAGTTTGTTTAGGTATAGTCCATCTTTCCAAATAAGCAGTAACCTCAAAAGATGTTACGCTGTCAGCTAAATAAGAAGGTTTCTGTTTTAGTGAGTCAGAGGTAGATTTACAAACCTCTCTTTTACAGTCATTGCTGTAAGCTCAAACCTACCACAGCCCTGCAGAAAGAGATCACATGAAGTTCACGACATGAATATATCAAACTCTGTGAGTTCACGTAGGATATTTTAATTCCTCTCGAACTGTCTTCATTTCACTCATTTAGAACATAGAACAGTACAGCACAGTAGAGGCCCTTCAGCCCACGATGTTGTGCTGACCTATTATCCTACTAAGACCAATCTACCCTGCATACCCTACATTTTACTATCCTCCATGTGCCTATCCAAGAGTCGCTTAAAAGTCTCTAAAGTATCTGACTCCTCTACCACTACAGGCAGCGCATTCCACAGGCCCACCACTCTCTGTGTGAAGAACCTACCTCTGACATCTCCCCTATACCTTCCTCCAATCACCTTAAAATTATGCCCCCTCATAATAGTCATTTCCACCCTGGAAAAAGTCTCTGACTGTCCACTCTATCTATGCCTCTCGTCATCTTGTACACCTCTATCAAGTCACCTCTCGTCCTTCTTTGCTCCAATGAAAAAAGCCCTAGCTCCCTCAACCTTTCCTCATAAGACCTGCCCTCCAGTCCAGGCAGCATCCTGGTAAATCTCCTCTGCACCCTCTCTAAAGCTTCCACATCCTTACTATAATGAGGTGACCAGAACGGAACACAATACTCCAAGTGTGGTCTGACCAGAGTTTTATAGAGCTGCAGCATGACCTCACGGCTCTTAAACTCAATTCCCCTGCCAATGAAAGCCATTTAATTCTGTTTTAAACTTGTTCTTGGGTTGTGAACAGTCAGCATCCTCTGATTGCCCCTGAACCATGTGGTTTGCTGGGCTATTTCAGAGGGCAATAAATAGTGAACCCCATTGCTGTGCGTTTAAAGGCACATGTAGCCCAGACCAGGTAAGGATGGTAGATTCTCTTTACTAAAGGAGATTAGTGATTGGATGATTGAATGGATTTTGACAATATTTTGGTCAGTTCAGGACCATTATCAATATAATTTGTTTTAAGTGCCCAGTGTCAGGGAGAAAGAAATTGTCTCAGATTCCTGCCACTGGTCATGATTTTGCTGTATTTGCATTTTAATTGATAATTAAACTTGTCACATATACTCAACAACACAAGTGTGTTCCTGCCAAGTCATTTCACCTGATGCCAGCTCAGTGGGTAGCACTATTAATTTTGCATCACAAAATCTATGGTTCAAATCTCACTCTTGGACATCCAGCTTAAAATTGAGGCTGATTCTAACAAGAGAGTGTTGAAGACATTGTGTTTTGGACGTGATATTAAGTCAAGGTTCTGTGTGCTATTGCAAATGGACACAAATGGTCCCATGGCATTATTTCAAAGAAAATCAGGCGAGAGATTCCCTTTATCAGGGCCAATATTTACCTGCCTCATCACCACCACTAAATTCAGATTATCTAGCCATGTGCATAAATGGGATTTCCACATTTCCTACATCACAACAGAGACCACACTGCAAATGCACTTCATTGGCTGTTAAGCATTTTGTGACATCTTTGGTCCTGAAAGGTGCTATATAAAAGCAAGTATTTCTCTTTTCTGGTCCCAGAGAAAAACAACTGTAATGGTGACATTTCATTCCTGCAGGTAATAAATTGACTTTAAGAGACTTTAAAATATAAAAGTTGCATCCCTTCCAAAATCTTTTTGACCTCTTCTACAGGTCAAAAACAAACATTTGAGCTAGGGGATATGGAGCAAAGATCCGGCAAATGATGAGCAAAATTTGTGTCATAATTTATGGGTTAAATTTCCTGTGGAGGCTGTTTTTCAATTTTCTTTCTGACTGAAGAAGCTTTAAGCCAGGTAGCATTTATCCGATACTGCAAATCAATCAGTGCTTTATTGAAGAAAGACACTCAATGTTTTCCTATTCTTCACTAAAGCAATTCAAGATGTGAAGCATTAGCAATGTTGACATTGACGTCAGCACTCAAAAATTGTAATAAAGACAGCCCTTCAACGCACACAATCAGTGAGCACTTGTAATGTCGGAAGTCCCAGAAGTGCACAGACAAAACATCAGGGTCTTTTCTCTATCAGAGCATGGCCAGCTGGGCAAATCTGTCAAATGTGCTGTGATAACAAAGTGAAGTTGACCCTCAAAGAGGCAAAAAGCTGCAGTTTGGAATGGGTGTTTGTTGGGGGTAACCTGCAGGCTGCACGCAAGCCTGAGGTACAGATAAAAGAATAACAGGTGGGGTAGAGGAGATTGTCATCACCCTTAGGCCTGCAGGAAAGAGAGGGAATGCCATTTATTTATCATAACCCACAGTATCAGACCATAAACTTCACAGAGATTTAGAAAAACAAAAAAAAAATCAAAAGAGAAGATTCACATGCACACAACAAAATAGCCCACATGGGGAAAATGAAGGAGGGGGTGCTCAAGCCAAAAGTCAATGAACATATTGCTACTGCTCAGCATAATGTTGAAGCAAGTCTTTTTCCTTATGGAAGGATAGAGTTTGTTTGAGAGGGGCTACAACAAGATTCACAAGATTCAGATAGTCACTGGACTCATGGTAATTTCACATAATGGTACTTTCAGTGCTAGCAGTCAGTGTTTCTGACTACCAAATCCAAATTCTTGTTTAACATGTGGATTTCCCTTTGAATTCTGAGTCCTCTAATTATTACCTGTACTTGATAGTCATTGAAAGTTTTGGACTTTTTTATTGATAAATATGTTGGCGATGGCGTGGAGACTTTTGTTGTACGCTCAACATTCAACAGAGCCAATGTGGAGTTTTCACTGAGAATAGCAAGCTCGACTCACAACTGAAACTACAGCAACATCTCCAGAAAAAGACAGGACCAGCAAAATACAGTGAGCGAATGAAGGATTGTGTGACTTCCTGCGAAAGGAGACATATGAGGCAGATAAAACAGCACCTGAATCTGTTTTGCGTAGCTTGCTTTTCCTGCAGAAAAGAAGCTATAGCTTGAGGGATACCACCCAGCATCAAGCATGTCATCTGCCACAGTTACATTGAAAACATTTGCAGGTTAATTAACAACATTACGAGCACACATTCCATGGTCACCAAGACCTGGAGGAGACCCAAACTTAGAACTTTTGCCGCAGTGGCTGGATTGCTACCCACCGTGACACACCTCCCTGAGGATAGTTAGATAAATACAAGTGATGTGGATACAAATCGACAACTGAAATGCTCACTCCAAGCAATTCATCAATTTTGGCAGCTCTGATTTCCTTTCTTTCTGATTTCTCAGTTTTCTTCCTGTCCTGAAGGGTGACTAGGGACCTAGAATTTCAGCTCGAGTTCTGTGAGCATTCACTCTCCCTCTAGTTGTATGGCACATGGAGACACAGGTTTGGAGGGAAACAGACTGGCTTCCAGGTTTTAAAACATGTTGCAAAGCCTGGCTTTCATTGACTCGGAGAGAGAGGATAAAGGAGACTGAACGGAAAGATATTTGAGTTTAAATTAAGCAGGATGGACCACATTGATTGTGAAGTTTAGTGAGCAGGATGGACCACATTGATTGTGAAATTTAGTGAGCAGGATGGACCACATTGATTGTGAAGTTTAGCGTGATCATTAATTTTGATCAATGCAATAACATAAGTTTCTGACTGTAGATTATTGATTGATTTAAATAAATCCTATCATAGCCATTGCTGCTTGTGAAATGAAGTCTGTCAACAGTTCAGTTTTGGTTTCCACATGCCAAAAGTATTTCTCAGTTTACCTTTGAAAAGCTTGAAAGGTGCGAATGGGATGTGTTCCAAACAAAAGGTGGGTTTCACCTGGTAGCTGACAGGTCTGCAACATTAAGCTGAAACATTCGGAGAGAATGCCTAGATGTTGTAAATCCAGAGGATTGCTCATTGGTGAGACTATTGGTTCTGAGGGATTGGATTTATAGGTTCAACAAGGGAGCTCATTCAGAGTTTGGTAAGCATCTCTGGAAATTCAGTCTGCTGGTAGAAACACTTGCTTCTCCAAATTGGTTCCAGGTGGCAAAAGGGGTTTGTGGCTGAGCGGTAAGGTGTGTAACACAAAAGTGGCTTATAATCCTAGCCCCCTTTAGGAATATTACAATTCATAGAATCCCTACAAGGTGGAAGCAGGCCATTCAGCTCAACAAGCCCACACTAACCCGCGAAAGGGCATCCAACCCATACGCTATCCCTGTAACCCTACCTTTCCCATGGCTAATCTACCTCGTCTGCACATCCCCTAGACAATTTCCCATGGCCAATTCACCTAATCTGCACACCTTTAGACTGTGGGAGGAAACCAGAGCACTGGGAGGAAATCCCCCTAGACACGGGAAGAACATGTAAACACCACACAGACACTCACCCAAGGCTAGAATCGAACACAGGTCACTGGCACTGTGAGGTAGCAGTGCTAACCACTGAGCCAGCATGCCGCCCACAATACATAGCTCTCAGATGATCCTTTTTACTGAAGTTTGAGAAAGACAGTATTCACTAACAACCCTGGAAAAATTTGGTGACATCCAGGACAAAGCAGCCTGCTTGATTGGCACCACATCTACAAGTATCCTCTCCCTGCACCACTGACACTCAGGAACAGCAGTGCGTACTATCTGCAAGATGCTTTACAGAAATTCACCACAGATCACTAGACAGCACCTTCCAAACTTTCAACCTCTTCCATAGAGAAGGACAATGGTAGCAGACACATGGGAACACCACCAACTAAAGGTTACCCTTCAAGCCACTCGCCACACTGACTTGGAAATATATTGCTGTTCCTTCACTGTTGCTGGGTCAAAATCCTGGCAGTTACTCCCTAATGGTATTGTAGATCTACCTACAGCACACAGTCTTCAGCAGTTCAAGAAGGCAGCTAACCACCACCTTCTCAAGGGCAACTAGGGATGGGCAAGAAATGCTGCCCACCAGTGATGCCCATGTCCCATAAGAGAATTTAAAAATGACACTTGAATCGACATAAAGAACTGATATAGATCTCCCTGAAGGAAAGGACCAAACTGCGATTATTACTGACCTCGAGATAGCCTTCTGAACACGTTTTCACCGGATTATAACAATGCAGATATTATACACACCCAGACTTCTCTCCTGAAAGACGTCTTTTTATTTTTCCTGTGTTTCTAATTGTGTTCTGAACTGAAAAGATGTATTGTTTTTAAAAACAAGGAGTGCTACAGGATTACTGCATGTTCTGAAAACAGAATTGACACTCAAAGTAAGCATTGTTTACACAGCTGCTTGTTCAAGCAATAATTGGAGTTTAGTTTGCAGATAAACTGAAACTGAAGAGTTGTGTACAGATGGAGCTTTGGTTGGCCACAAGAAGCTGATTGGTTCGATAAGAACATAAAAACTGGGAGCAGGAGTAAGCAATTCAGCTGCACAAGCCTGCTCCACCATTTAATATGATCATGGTTTATCACATCTCAGCCTCAATTCCACTTTCATGTCCATTCTCTACAACTCTTTAACCCAAAATTAATTAAAAATCTGTCTACCTCATCCTTAAATTTACTCATTGTCCCAGCATCCACTGCACTCTGCGGTAGTGAACCCACAGGTTCACGACTCTTTGAGAGAAGTAATTCCTTCTCATGTCTGTTTTAAATCTGCTATCCCATATCCTAAACCTATAACCTCTCATTCTAGATTACTCCACATGAGGAAACATCCTTTCCATGTCTACTTTGTCAATTCTGTTTAGCATCTTATACACTTCAACTAGATCTTCTCTCATTCCTATAAACTCCAGACAGTATAGCCCTAAACTGCTCAATCTCTCTTCACAAGACAAAACCCTTATCTCTGGAATCAATCCTGTGAATCTCCTCTGAACTGCCTCCAACACAACTACATCCCGCCTCTAGTAAAGGGACGAAAATTGTACGCAGTACTCCAGATGTGATCTAACTTATGACTTTGCACTAGCAACAATACTTGCCTACTTTTATGCTTAACTCCTTTGTCAATAAGTGCCAAAATTCCATTTGACTTCCTTATTACCATCTGGACGAGCGTACTAGTTTTCTGTAATTCATAGACAAGGACATCCAGATCCCTCTGTACTGAAGCACTATGAAATTTTTCTCCATTTAAATAATAAATTGTTTTTCTGCTCTTCCAACCAAAATGGATAAAATCATACTTATCCATATCATAGTTCATCTGCCAAATTTTGGCCTATTCACCGAACCAATTCTTACCCTTGGTATGTAGGTGAACCGTGTCTTTCATGTTTTAATCTTTAGATCAAAGAAGAATCATTCTTTTAATCTATTATAACTCCTTACTGTAGTTGGCTTACTTAGAATACAAATTGATTTCAATCTCATATGGTCCACCTCCACAATGTCAAAAGCCAAAAAATGATTACACATCTACGTGGATGGCCACTAAAGTATGATATAAACATGATATACTTGACAGTGATCCTTGATAGCATCTTATCCTTCTGGGAACATGGAGGAGAAAAAAGTCCAAAGCAGAAACAACCTATGAAATAAATGTTCTGATCTATATGGGACACTGTTTCCACAACTCTGCTGACCTCAGCACTGCCCTATCACATTCTGCAGCAGCCGTCTGCTAGATGGGCCTTTGCAGTGTGACATTGTCTGACAATTAATTTTATTTTGAGATCAGGGACTTTCTTACCAGAATTGTGATTTCAACAAATTATCTTATTTTCTCTGCTTCTCTTGAATATTACTTCAAATGTGTGACTGCTGCCTTCATTCAGTAGCTGGCTGTGAAGCACACATTTGGCACAGCATTTAGTAGAGACTTGAAAAAACATTTTAAGTGGACGAGTCCAGCCAGACTGATGATTCACAGCCCCTGAGAGCTTCACGCCTCTAATAATAGTCGGGAGATACCTTCTGTTAGTTTTTTACAGGTTCAGAAAAGCCAAAATGTGTCACAGAAGCTTTCTCTTCTGAATAATAAAAGCATGTGAAATCTTGATCCATTCACACCATAAGATAAAGTGTAAAATTGTATATCAGAACATGAACACGCCATTTGGTTTTTACACCCTGGCGGAATACCTTGTGAAACAGCATATGTGCGAATGGATGATGGTGGCCATATTCGTGTTGCGAACACACTCTCTGATGATTAATACATTGTGTAATCTCTTGGTCTGGCAGCATCTTCGGAAATAGAACTGTGCCAGTTCTGAAGAAGGCTCATACTGGATTTGAAACATTACCTTTGTTTCTCTCTCCACAGATTCTGCCAGGTTTGCTGGGGCTCTCCAGCATTTTCTGGATTTATTTCAGATTTTCAGCCACCGCAGCATTTTGCTTTTATTTCACTAAAAGGTCATTTTTAATCAAAAGACTGCATCATTGCAGATTAAACAAAATTGATTTCATCGGCCCCTGTGAACCCTCAGAGGTGCTTTGTAATGTAAAGGTGCTATGTGAATGCAAGTTGTTGTTTTTCAATGTATTTTCTGAGAATTTACCTGCTTTATGTTGTGACTCTGATTCCAGGTCAACTATGTACACAAGGAAGAACAAAAGAAGTTGGAAAGTCTCAGAAGGTCAGGTACTATCTGTGGTTAGAAACAGAATTGATGACCTTTCATCAGAATGCAAGTAACTGAAGTAGTCCGTTTTACATAGAATCTCCACAGTGTGGAAGCGGGCCATTGAGTCAACACTGACCCTCCAAAAGATCATCCCACCCAGAGAAAGCCCCCTACCCTACTTCTGTAACCCTGCATTTCCCACAGCTAATCCACCCATCCCTGGGCACTATGGGGCAATTTAACATAGCCAGCTCACCTAGCCTGCCCATCTTTGGACTGTGGGAGGAAACCCATGCAGACACAGGGAGTGTGTGCAAACTCTACACAAATAGTCACCTGAGGGTGGAATTGAACCTGGGTCCCTGGCCCTGTGAGGCAGCAGTGCTAACCACTGAGCCACCACGCAGCCAATATAAAGGCCTTTTAGAGGTCTATAACTTATCATGAACCAAGCTGTACAAGTGGCTGTTATTTTCAAACAGGCACTTTTGCTTTGCACTTCTGATTATTGAATTTCCCATTCTGGAGCCAGGTTAATGCGTCTATAGTTGCCATGTGTCACATTGTTGCCCTTCTCATAGGCTTGTCCTATAGACTGTTATCCACTGAGACTTCAGAGAATTGACTTGAGCCCAAAAGTATCACATGGCAAAGTTTTACTGCACTCCAAGGACGAGGCTGGTTCAAATTGAAACCCGGAGGAAGATTAACCTTTAACATTATTCAGTCCTCAATCCAATCATCATCCATATTCTAAGGATAAATCAAAGTACATGGATGAAATGTGGACTCCATGAGGGGGTCAGACCAGGTTCTGCAAGATGGTGTGTGGCCTCTCTGGTGCTGTGGTCAAGGATGCCACAGAAATGACTACATCTGGGGATAAGGGTGGGCCAGAAGTCATGGTTCACATTGGTTCATATCCAACGATATAGGTAGGGAAAGGGATGAGATCCTGAAGGTCGATTTCAGAGAGTTAGGGAGGAAGTTAAAAAGCAGGACCTCAAAATAAGTAATCTCAGGGTTATTACCAGTGTCACTTATGAGTGAGCATAAGAATAGGAGGATTGAATATGTGGCAGTAGAGTTGGTGTAGGAAGGAAGGAGGGAGATTCCTGAGGCAGTGGGACTGGTTTTGGGGCAGCTGTGAGCTGTACAATCTGGATGGATTACATCTTAATAGGACTGGAAGTGATATCCTCATGGGGAGGTTTGATAGGGGTTGGGATGGATTTAAATTAGCTTGTCAAGGTGATGTGAACTTAAGGGGAAACCGAAATTGGAATTAAGGTAGTAACAGGAAGTAGAAAGACTATGAGACAGGAAAAACAAAGGCAGGCATTGAGAATGCAAAGGAAACAATGGCCTTGTAGAATTATTGTTATCAATTGTCTGAAAAACTCATCTGGTTCACCATTATCCGTTAGGGAAAGAAACCGCCATCCTTATCTGGTCTGGCCTACATGAGACTCCAGACCCAATATGATGTGGTTGACTCTTGGCTAACCTGTAGGCAATTAGGGATGGACAATAAATTCTGGCCTAGCCACTGATGCCCACATCCCATGAATGAGTAATTAAAAAACAGCTTTGAATGCAGAATGATGTCAAAAAGACAAAATCGAAATCATGCAGCATTTGCACAGGGCAGATGATCGAAAAGCATGAAAGGAAGTAAATGGGTATGATCTAATTGTCTGCAAGAGGCAAACCGTGGCTGCTTCACTTGTAACATGTGTCTGATTTATCAGTTAAATGTCACAGTTTATAACAACTACTGAAGGAAAGATTAACTGAGATTTTACTGCAGAGAACAGAGAGTCTGATCCTAGCTGGTGGAGATTAAATCGCTTCCCTGGAATTTGTGTAAGCCCCGAGCTGTTCAGTTACCTGACAACTAATCACATAGCTGTTGGTAGGAAAAGGGCATTTGTAAGTCAACAAATGGTCACTTGGCCATGGACCAAACAACTACTTGTTGCTACTCAGTTGCATTTGTACACAACCCCTTGGCTCCTATTCATCTGCATTCACTTCAATTACTGCCTGTTCTAGCAGCTATCTACAATGCTTATCATGGATGTCAGACTACTTGCTTTTCAAAACACACCACCGTCCTTTCAAAATACTGGTTTTAATACCATGTTTTGTCATTTCAGTCCACAATTTAAAACAAAACACAAAAATAAAGAAGGGTCATTCCTTACAAAGGAAGTGTCTCAGATCAGAAGAACAATTTTTTCAATCTATTTGGGCAGAGCTAAGAAATAGCAAGGAACAGCAGACATTGTTTGGAGTTATGTGTAGGCCACCAAATAGTAATGGTAGTATGGGGCATGGTATTCATCAAGAGAAGAGAGAAGCATGTAGCATGAACAACAAAGTTATCATGGGTGACTTCAATCTAAAGTAGACTGGGTAAATCAATTGAGGTCTAATGCTGTGGAGGACAAGTTTCTGGCAATGTGCTAGGACTGATTTTCTAGAACCAGATGTGGAAAAGCCAACTCTAGCACAAGTTATTTCAGATCTAGTATTATGTAATGAAAAAAGGATTAATTAATAACCTTTGGTCTCCTCACTTGAGAAAGGATGTACTGGCACTGGAGAGGGTGCAGAGGAGTTTCACTAGGTTGATTCCAGAGTTGAAAGGGTTGACTTGAGGAGAGATGGTGTAGACTGGGACTATATTCATTGGAATTTAGAAGAATGAGGGGATCTTATAGAAACATATAAAATTATGAAGGGAGTAGATAAGATAGAAGCAGGGAGGTTGTTCCCACTGGTGGGTGAAACTAGAATTAAGGGGCATAGCCTCAAAGTAAGAGGGATTAGATTTAGGACTGAATTGAGGAGGAACTTCCTCAACCAAAGGGTTGTGAATATGTGGAATTCCCTGCCCAGTGAAGCAGTTGAGGCTTCCTCATTGAAAATTTTTATGGCAAAGATAGATAGATAGATTTTTGAACACTAAAGGAATTAAGGGTTATGGTGACCGGGAGAATAAGTGGAGCTGAGTCCGTGAAAAGATCAGCCATGATCTTATTGAATGGTGGAGCAGGCTGGAAGGGCCCAATGACCTAATCCTGCTCCTATTTCTTATGCTCACAGAGTCGTAGAGTCCTACAGCACGGAGACAAGCCCTTTAGCCCAAACTGGTCTGTGCCGACCAAAATGTTCATCCACGCTAAGCCCATTCCCCTGCCCATATCCTTCGAAACCTTTCCTATCCATGCATTTGTCCAAATGCTTTTTAAATGTTGTTAATGTTCCCACCTCCACCACTTGCACCGGCAGCTCATTCCATATGTGCACCACCTTCTGCGTGAAAAAGCTGCCCTTCAGATTTCCATGTATTCTTTTCCCTCTTACCTTAAACTAATACCTTCTAGTCCTTGATTCCCCATCTCTGGGAAAAAGACTGAATGCATTCACCCTATCTATGCCTCTCATGATCTTATACGCTTCTATGACATCCCCCCTCAATCTCCTACACTCTAAACATAAAATTCAGAGGCATGGGATTGAGAGTGATTTAGCGGTTTGGATCAGAAATTGGCTAGCTGTAAGAAGACAGAGGGTGGTGGTTGATGGGAACTGTTCATCCTGGAGTTCAGTTACTAGTGGTATACCACAAGGATCTGTTTTGGGGCCACTGCTGTTTTGTCATTTTTATAAATGACCTGGATGAGGGCGTAGAAGGATGGGTTAGTAAATTTGCGGCTGACACTAAAGTCGGTGGAGTTGTGGATAATGCGGAAGGGTGTTGCAGGTTACAGAGGGACATAGATAAGCTGCAGAGCTGGGCTGAGAGGTGGCAAATGGAGTTTAATGCGGAAAAGTGTGAGGTAATTCACTTTGGAAGGAGTAACAGGAATACAGAGTACAGGGCTAATGGTAAGATTCTTGGTAGTGTGGATGAGCAGAGAGATCTTGGTGTCCATGTGCATAGATCCCTGAAAGTTGCCACCCAGGTTGATAGGGTAGTTAAGAAGGCGTACGGTGCGTTAGGTTTTATTGGTAGAGGGATTGAGTTTCGGAGCCGTGAGGTCATGTTGCAGCTGTACAAAACTCTGGTGCGGCCGCACTTGGAGTATTGCGTGCAGTTCTTGTCACCGCACTATAGGAAGGATGTGGAAGCATTGGAAAGGGTGCAGAGGAGATTTACCAGGATGTTGCCTGGTATGGAGGGAAGATCTTATGAGGAAAGGCTGAGGGACTTGAGGCTGTTTTCGTTGGAGTGAAGAAGGTTAAGAGGTGACTTAATAGAACATACAAGATGATCAAAGGATTAGATAGGGTGGACAGTGAGAGCCTTTTTCCTCGGATGGTGACGGCTAGCACCAGGGGTCATAGCTTTAAATTTGAGGGGTGATAGATATAGGACAGATGTCAGAGGTAGATTCTTCACTCAGAGAGTAGTAAGTGCATGGAATGCCTTGCCTGCAACAGTTGTAGACTCGCCAACTTTAAGGGCATTTAAATGGTCATTGGATAAACGTATGGATGATAATGGAATAGTGTAGGTTAGATGGGCTTCAGATTAGTTTCACAGGTTGGCGCAACATCGAGGGCCGAAGGGCCTGTACTGCGCTGTAATGTTCTATGCTCTATGCTCTATGCTCTAAACAAAAAAGTCCTACCTTGTTCAACCTCTGCCTATAACTCAGTCCCTTGAGTCCTTGTAAATTTCTTCTGAACTCTTTCCAGTTTAGTGACATCCTTCCTAGAGGAAGGTGACCAAAACTGAACACAATACTCCAAGTGCAGACTCACCAAAGTCATATCCAACTGCATCATAACTTCCCAATTTGAAGGCCAGTGTGCCCAAAGCTTTCTTCACTGCCCTGTCTACCTGTGACTCCACTTTCAGAGAACAGTGCACCTGAACTCCAAGATCCCTCTGATCCACTACACTCCATAAGGCCCTACCATTCACCATGAAACCTCTACCTAGATTTGACTTTCGAAAATTCAACACCTTGCCCTCATCTATATCAAACTCCTTTTGCCATTCCTTGGCCCACTTCCCCAGCTGATTAAGATCCTGCTGCAAGTTCTGATAACCTTCCTCACTGTCCATGATATGGCCTATTTTAGTGTCATCCGCAAACTTACTAATCATGCCTTGTACATCCTCACCCAAATCATCAATATGGATAACAAATAGCAATGGGCTCAGCACCAAACCCTGAAGCATACCACTAGCCACAGGCCTCCAGTCCAACAAGATCCTTCCAGTATTACCCTCTGCTTCCTATCATCAAGCCGATTGTGTATCCAATTTGCCAGCTGTCCCTGGATTCCATACGATTTAACCTTCTTGAGCAGCCTACCATTTGGAAACTAATCAGAGGCCTTACTGAAATCCATGTCTACTGCTCTGCCCCCATCAACCTTCCTGGCCACTTCATCAAAGAACTCTAACAAATTTGTGAGGCATGATCTCACACATGCAAAGCCATGCTGACTACCCTGAATCAAACCCTGTCTTTCCAAATGCATGTATATCTTATCTCTCAGAATCTTCTCAAGTAACTTACCTACCACAGATGTTAAGCTCTATAATTCCCAAGATTTTCTTGCAGCCCTTCTTGAATAAGGGCACAACATTTGCTACCCTCCAGTCTTCTGGGACTTTACCCATGGCTAACAATGATGCAAATATATCAGCCAGGGTCCCCGCAATTTCTTTCCTAGCCTCTTGCAGGGTTCTCGGACATATCTGGTCAGGGCCAGGAGATATATCCACTGTCCTACATTCTAATACTTCCAATACCTCCTGGACTGTGATATGTTCTTGTGTTGTCGTAAAAAAATTTAGCAATGAGTGAGCACAATATGCTAGAATTTTACTGTATGTCTGAATGTGAGGTAGTTCAATCTGAAGCAAGCGTGTTAAATTTTAATAAGTGAAATTATGAAGGCATGAGGCACAAATTGGCTGAGGTACAACTTGGCTGAGATAGATTTGGAAAATATGTTAAAAGGCATTACTATATATAAGCAATGGCTAGTCTTTAAAGAAATATTCCTGGCTTACAACCATGACACATTCCTTCAAAGGGGGAAAACTCATAAAAGGTCAGTCAACTGCGGCTAACAAAGGAAATTTTACAAGATTAAAAGAAAGAACTTATAAAGTTGCCAGAAGAAGAAGTAAATCTGAAGATTGGGAAGTTTTTTGAATACAGCAGAGGAGGACCAAGAAACTGATAAGGAAATGGAGAATAGAACATGAATGCCTTCCAGCAAAAACACATGAAAATGACTGTAAAAGCTTCTATAAGTATATAAAAAGGAAACATTTGGCTAAGATGAATATGTGTCCATTAAAGGTAAAGTGAGGAGAATTTATAATGGGGAATTGAGAAATGACAGAGAAGCTAAATTATTACACTGTGTTTTCTGTAACTGAGGAAGATACAATAAATCTCCCAGGATTAGAGATCCAAATGAGGAGAGAGAATGAGGAGTTGAAGAACGATACAAAGACAAAGATAGGTAGAGGGACAGGTAGAATTGAGGAGGTGGGGAGGCTGCAGATGGATTTGGACAGGTTAGGAGAGTGGGCAAGGAGGTGGCAGATGGAGTACAATGTGGGAAAGCGTGAGGTCATGCACTTTGGTAAGAAGAATAAAAGCATGGACTATTTTCTAAATGGGGAGAAAATTGAGAAGTCTGAAGTGCAAAGAGACTTGGGAGTTCTTGTCCAGGATTCTCTCAAGGTAAACTTGCAGGTTGTGTCAGTAGTCAGGAAGGCAAATGTTGGTATTTATTGTGAGAGGATTTGAATATAAAAGCAGGGATGTAATACTGAGGCTTTATAAGGCTCTGGTCCGGCCACATTTGGAGTACTGTGTGCAGTTTTGGGCTCCATATCTCAGGAAGGAAGTATTGGCCCTGGAGCGGGTTCAGAGGAGGTTCACGAGAATAGTCCCAGGAATGGAAAGCTTAACGTATGAGCAATGTTTGAGGACTCTGTAACTATACTCGATGGAGTTTAGAAAGGTGAGGGGGGATCTAATTGAAACCTACAGAATACTGAATGGCCTGGACAGAGTGGATGTTGGGAAGATGCTTCCATCGGTAGGAGAGACTAGGACCCGAGGGCACAGCGTTAGAGTAAAGGGAAGACCTTTTAGAATGGAGATAAGGAGAAACTTCTTCAGCCAGAGATTGGTGAATCTATGGAATTCACTGCCACAGAAGGCTGTGGAGGCCAGGTCATTGAGTATATTTAAGACTGAGATAGGTAGGTTCTTGATTATCAAGGGATCAAGGGTTGGGGATAAAAGTGGGAGAATGGGGTTGAGAAATTATCAGCCATGATTGAATGGCAGGGCAGACTCGATGGGCTAAATGGCCTAACTTCTGCTCTTATGCCTTATGGTCTTATGGTCTCAGGACATAAATATTAATAAGAAGGTTTGTCTGGAGAGATTAGTGGGGATGAAATCCCCAGGACCTGATATTCTACATACCAGAATGTTATAGGAGATGGCTTTAGAGCAAGTTGATGCATTGATGATTATCTTCCAAACTTTTATAGATTCTATAATGTTTCCTGCAGATTGGAAGCTAGGAAATCCCAAATGGGAAACCATACTTGATGAACATGTTGGAGGTTTTTAAGGGAATTTACTAACAAAGTTCATAAAAGGATTCATGTCGTACTCTGGATTTTCAGAAGGCTTGATAAGGTTGCCCTTTAGGAGGTTGATTACAAAAATTAAAATACTTGGGAGAGTATTTTAAGTAAGATAACCTACTGGCATGGATTACAGATTGACTAACCAACAGAGAACAGAGAGTAAGAATAAATGGGTCATTCTTGCATTTCCAGGCTGTGACGAGTGGGATACTGCAAAGATCAGGACTTTGCCCCAGTTGTTCACAATATATATTCATAATTTAGATGTGGATCCCAATCCAATATTTTGAAATTTGCAGACGATGTGAAGCTCAGTGGGAATGTATGTTGTGAAGGAGATTTGAAGCAGCTTGAGGAGGATCTACACAGGCTTAATGAATGGGCAAGAGACAGACAGATGGAATATAATCTGGAAAAATGTGAGATTGTCTACTTTGGTAGGAGGAATAAATGTGCAGGGTATTTCTTAAATTAAGTTGGAAAATGTAGATGCACAAAGGGAGGTCAGTGCATAGTCCTTGCAGATGCAGCAGCTATTAGGAAGGCTAATGGAACATTAGCCTTTATTACAAGAAGGTTTGAGTACCGGAGGAGTGAAGTCTTTCTTCAACTGTATAGGAACTTCAAATACAGTGTTAAGTTCTGGTCTCAGTAAAGAGATTATTGCCATAGGAGGATTGCAACAAAGGTTCCCCAATCTTGTTCTTTGGATGTTAGGATGGTCTTATGAAGCGAGTTTGGGCAAACTGGGCCAGTATTCTCTTTTTCGAAGAGTGAGAGGTGGTCTCATTGAAATCTAAGAAAAGATTTAAAGGTGTAGATTTAAGTAAGATGTTTCCCCTGATTGGGGAATCTAGAACCAATAGGAACAATTTTATTGTAAATTCTGTAATTTACAGTGAAAATGTTTTGGAATGTAGTTTTGTAACTTTTTAATGAATACAGTATTTCTAAAAAAAATGTTGCATGCTCATTGTGTGTGAAGACCACCATTTCCATCGCTTGTATTGCACACATTTGTAAGTTTGATCTATCAGTGCCTTTCAAAATAGCAGGATGTTCCAAAGCATTTTTCAACATATTAAGTGCAGTTTGAAGTATAGTCACTGTTGCATTGTAGAAAATACCGCAACCAAGTCATACTCAGCAAGCTCCACATGGAGTAATAGCCAGATAAACTGTTGATAATAAAGTTAGTTGAAGGGCAAGTATTAGTCAGGTTGTTGAGGAAGCCCCTACAGCTCTTGTTTGAAATAGGCCCATCAGATATTTTATTAAGAAAAGAAAAACAACAGATGAGCAGGCAGTCTTTACTTTAGAATCAGTAAATACGTAGGTCAATGTGTAAATAGTGTTATGTACAAAGGCTAAGTGGTGAGTCATGTCAGAGGAGATTGAATAATTTTCTGAGGGACACATTCCAATCACAATTGTGAGGCTTCTAGTTAAATTCGTCGTTAATTAATCAGTTAACCGTGGTAAACATTTCAGCAAAAGTCCCATTCCCTTCTTAACATTTCATAACAACAGGCAAAACAATGAAAAGACAATTGTACAACTTTTACTGACAGAACTACATTGCTGAGCAATTATGAAATGTTTCTTAGGAGTGCTGTTACTGGTTCTGCTGGTGTCAATTTCCAAGCCCACGACCACTTGCAATTCGAAAGACAAGGGCAGCAGATACATGGGAACACCACCTCCTCCAAGTTCCTCTCCAAGCCACTCACCATCCTGACTTGGAAATGTTTTGCTATTTCTTCAGTGTGATAGAGTCAATATCCTAGAATCCCATTTCTAACAGCACTGTAGGTGTCACTTACACCTCATGGGCTGCAGCAGTTCACCGTTACATTCTCCAAGGCAATTAGGAATGGATAATAAATACTGGCCTTGCCAATGACAGTCATGCTCCGTGAATTAATTTTTTTAAAAAATTACAATTCCTCTAGGCCCATTTTATGTCTCTTATTCTTTCAAAAAACAATAATTGCTTTGATGTGGTACCTTTAGCATAGTACCATCCTAAAGATCTTTACAGGGAAGCATTTTCAAACAACATTCGACACCAAGTCACACAAGGAGGTCAAAGAGTAGGTTTTGTGGAGCATCATACAGGAAGTGAGAGAGGCAAAGAGAGGATTCTTGTGGTTATGTTCTCCCCATTTAGCCTTGTGTTATCATTCATTTTGTAATTTAATCTGTTCAACCTTACACCTAAACACAGTTCTCACTAGTCGAACAGCCAGATTATCAAGGTTTTAATTGCTTCAATGCCAAAATCTTAATTTTCTTAACACCTAAAAACCTGTAATCTTCTGTCTTGAACGTACTCGAGGACTGAGCATCCACTGTTCTCTGAGATAGGGAATTCCAAAGTTCCACAACTCCAAATAAAGAAATTGCTCATTTCAGTCCAAAATGGCCAACCGCTTATTCTGACACAGTGACACTATGTTACACATTCCCCAGTCCAAGGAAAACATTTTATTCAGCATCTCACCTGTTAAACCCCTTAAGAACACTGGCCTGGATAAATTGCATCCCAGGTTGATATGGGAGGCAAGGCAGGAAATTGCAGGGACTCAACACAAACTTTTAATTCCACTCAGGTCACAGGGAAGTGCCAGAGGACTGGATGGCAGCTAATGTGGTTCCAATTTTTAGGAAGGGTAGTAGAGACGAACCAGGAAATTACAGACCAGTGAGTCTCATGTCAGTGGTAGGGAAACTATTGGAGAAAATTCTGAAGGAATGACATAGCTTTAGGGTAAGGGGTAGGAGATTCAGAGGGGATTTGGGAAAAAACTTTTTTACCCAGCAGGTGATGGGAATCTGGAGTGCAGTGCCTGGTAAGGTAATGCAATCTTCAAAGCTTACAACCTTTAAAAAATATTTGGATGAGTACTTCAAATATTATAGCATTCAAGGAATGGGTCAAGTGCAGGAAATTGGGATTAGCACACCTTTAGTGGTAGCTAAGTCATTGCAGACTCGATGGGTCAAAGTGCCTTTTCTGCGCTGTTTGAATGTATGAATTATACGTCTCATTGAGAACACCTCTCCTTCTTCTAAACTCCAGGGAATATAAGCCTAGTCAACTCCATGACTCTTTATAGAACAATCCCAGGTCATTGGGTGAATGATAGCAATTGTTTACCTTGTGAAGTACATCAAACACTGAGAGCTGACAGATGTCTGACAAGAGAGCGCTAGCTAATGATTTGGAAATACGGTAACTGTCTGCTTGTCTCCACTTTATGTTAAACAAGCATTTAGATTGTGAGAACATTTGACCTTTGAGCACCATGACTACTTGCTGTGGAGATGATAAATGGCTTCTTTAACATCCGATTACAGAATAGTATTCAAATACCTAGCTGCCGAAACTGATTCTCAACTCAGTTGTATTGGATGTGACAGTACAGACTACTCGCTCCCTTAAGTGTTGATATTAAATGAATGTGGATTACACTATAACGGAGTCAATACATTCCTTAAAGAGTGTTGTGGCAATACGTAAACCAATACATCAACCAAGCTTGCTAAATTGGATTAATTACCTTGGAGAATTTCCTATCTGTTCCTCTTAATAATTTGCATTTTGTACTTGTAAGACGAAAGCCAATCAAACTGGACCTGAGCTTAAGCTAAAGTGGCAGCTTCAGAAGATTCTGTTAAAATGTAACTTTTATTTAGTTTAAAAACAATCCACAAATTGATTTATACAACACAGCTGTTTCTTTGACAATGTTTGTTTGAAATGGGTTACCCATGTGGAATTTAAGACTTTGATTCTTTGTTTCTATTTCTTCAATAACTCAGCGAAACAAAGAGTGACATTAAGCTGAATTATAATATTACGTCTAATATCCACAGCACATTGCAGGCATCACCATGTAAACTGAAAGATCCAAGGCTCACTCCAGGACTGAAGTACATTTTTATAAACAGAAGCAGGCCATTTGGCCCAACGTGTCTTGTCTTTGCTGTACACAAACCTCCTGCCACATTACTTTTTTTATATTCATTCACAGAATGTGGGCATTACTTGCTGGGCCAGCAATGTGGCTTATCCCTAATTGCCTAGAGGGCAATTAAGAATCAGCCACATCACTGTAGGTCTGGAGCCACAAGTGGGCCAAACCAGGTAAGGATGGCAGATTTCCTTCTGTCAAGGGGCTGAGCAAACCAGATGGGTTTCCAGCCCCAACCTCTCCAACAATCAGCAACAGTTTCATGGTCATCATTACTCTCTTAATTCCAGACTTTTAAACTGAAGATCTTGCTATGGTCTACGGGTCTACAGAACAACATCTTTGTCTCTGGATTAATGATAACACTAGGCCATCACCTCCTTCATGTAATCCAAACTTCATCCAGCCGTGCAAATGTATTATTCTATTCCTCATGTATGTATCCAATGCTATTCACCTTGAACTCTCCCTGAGGTCGTGACGTTCACATTCTAACACTCTCGGGGTAAAGATGTTTCTCCATTATTTCCTGTTGGATTCATTAGTTTCTACCTTGTTCTTAAATGTCTCTAGTTCAGGATTCTTACTGCAAACATCAGGGGACATTTTCCCAGCTTGTGTGTTTGTGTGTGTGTGTGTGTGTGTGTGTGTGTAGAGGGAGGGAGGTGATGGGGGCATATTTGTAGGCCGAGGGTACTGAAAAAGTCATTAAGAAGCGCATTGGGCTGGCTTTCTGACATTTTCCCACCTCCAGCCATTATTCCCAGGGAGACAATTAGAGCCATAATAGCACCAATTAGCTGGCATTTTCCTTGGGAACTGGCAGCTTGCCAGAGGCACATGGAAACCCCTGCAGTATGTGCAGCTGATCTCCTCACAGGAGGTGAGCGTACGGCAGGAGAGCGGAGGTGGGGGGGTGGTGGGGGTTGGTGGTATTGCCTGATCACCATGAAATGAATGTGCAGAACAATCATTAAATGAACATCTCGGTTTCTATCAGCATGTCCGCAGGCAAATGCTTTCATTTTGAGGTGTATGCCTTGTAGATGGATCTACTTGCTACGCCCGGCTGTTAGGATTTTGCACCGTTATTATTGTTTAGCTGTCTTGTAGTCCCTCCCTCCCTCCCCATTCACCCAATCAGTGCCTGGCTTTGTTCATGGGGCTCCTCAGCTAAAATGCTTGGCTCTCGCATGTTTGGTGCCTGCTCCTTGGCAGAGCAGTGGCAGAGAAGGAAAGACCATTCGACGCTGGAGCAGGAGCAGGAGCAAGAGCAAGAGCAAGAGCAAGAGCAGTCTATTCAACCCATTGAGTCTGCTTCGCCATTCAATGAAATCATGGCTGATCTGATAATCCTCAGATTCACTTTCCTGCACAACCCTTGATTCCTTTACTGATTTAAAAATCTCAGCCTTGAGTATAGTTAAAAACCCAGCCTCAACAGCCCTCTGTGGCAGTGAATTCCACCAACTCACTACATTCTGGGAGAAGAAATTCCTCCTCATCTCTGTCTTAAATATGCTACCCCTTATTTTCAGATTGTGCAGGTTGATACTAGACTCTCCCAAAAGGGGAAAAACAATCTTTTTGCACCTATTCTGTCAAGTTCCCTAAGAAACTTATATTTTTCAATAAAGGCCCCGCTCATTCCTCTAAATTCCAATGGGTACAAGTCCAATCCACTGAAGGTTTCCTCATAAGTGAATCCCTACATACCCAGTACCAATCTAGTGAACTTTCTCTGGACTGCCCCAATGCCAGGATATATTTTCTTGGATAAGAAGCCCAAAATTTGTCACAGTATTCCAGCTGCTTCCTTCTGACTGGTGCCCAAATCCTACACACCCGCTCCCATGTTCGGCTGTTGCTTATTTCAATGACAATGTCCACTTGGAGTTTGTGAGTTATTGCCATGTCTTCATGAGGTCAATTCCCAACCCACTGAAAGTCCCATGAGGTAGTGCGATCCTGAGAACATTCCAAAGATGGATTTGGATCTGACTAACTTGTGGGACATCCTTCCCCATTAATCTAAGACTTTTCAGATTCAAGATTTCACTAAAAATACTGAAACTGTGGAATCCTCTACCACAAAAAGCTGGGAAGGCCAATGTAGCAACTGGAATGAGGTCAGCCAGGTGGACCTTATCGAACATGAGTTCCCTGATTGGGGCAGTTAATCTGGTCCAATCAGGGAGCCTGGCTGACAGATATGAACAGAAGTGTCAGAGGTTCTGTTCATCCTGAGAACTGGCTCTGAGGGAGCTGGATCAGTGTCAAGGACTCTCCACATGTAAACAAAGGGTGCCTTGGTGACTGGTTACTGGCCTCTATGGAGTTATTTCAGAAAGGGCCACGAGACTTGCTGTATCATCTGTAGGAGGACATTCAAATTTTAAATTGAGAAGAAAGCTTTGTAGAAAGAAAGTGCATGTTAAGTAGAAGTTGGAAACTGTTTACATCTTGGGAACTCATTGCATTTCCTTTTTGGCAAAGAAAAGAGACCCGATAATGCTTCTTGTTGTTTCTATAATTGACGAGCTGTTCACAAAATCATGTTCTCACACTTCACGCAATTCAAAGCTGCTCATCCTGTGGATTCATTAGTGAAATGTTAATGATGGAGCTGGTGGGGGGCGGTGGAGTGGGGAGGAAGATGATGTTGTTGAGAAAAGGGTAAAAACAGACAACCCCTTGTATTTCCTTTTTAAACAGGTGAGATTGCTGCTGCTATCTCCTAATTTTTTGAATACAAAGCAGCCACTATACCAGCAAAAATCACCCTCTCGCAGACATAACAAACCAAGCTCAATTTATGAGAGGAAAGAGGTGTATTATGCAGAGTTGACAGGAGATTTTCCTGCAATGTAAGATGTGGTAGAGAACAGTCGTCTTAATAATAAAGTGATACCATAATTCTTGCATTGTGATCCAATATACCTTCAGGGCTTAAATCATAAAATCAGTCATTTATCCCGTATCACATGGTATCACTTGTATCCTCAAAAAGGCACTTTAAAATCTTTCAGATCAAATAAACATTCTGCTGTAACTGAAACCAAGAGGACTAAATGAGGGGCACTGTTGTACCCCTGCTCTGACGTAAACAAAACAGTTCTTTTCTAGACTTGACAAATGTAAAAGGGCTAATTTCACAAATACACACCCTGGTACAAATGTCTTCAGCAGCAATGCAGACCATAAAGTGAAGCAGTCCATGTCCAAATGCAATGTAATCTGGACAATATCTAAGCTTGGACTGAAAAATGGCAAGTAAAATTCAGCCCACATAATTGCCAGGCAATGACAATCTCCTCTAAGAGAGAATCTAACCACCACCATTTGACATTCAATGGCATTATCATCACTGAATCCTCCATAGTTAATAATTTGACAGTTACCATTGACCTGCCCGGACAAGCCACATATATAGAATGGCTACAAGAGCAGGTCAGAGGCTAGGAATCCTACAGTGAGTAACTTACCTCCTGACTCCCCAAGCCTGTCCACCATCTACAAGATACAAGCCAGAAATGTGATGGAATACTCCCCACTTGTGTGGATGAGTACAGCTCCAACATCACTCCAGTAGCTTGACACCATTCAGGACAAAACAGCCCGCTTGATTGGCACCACGTCCACAAACTCAGTAGCAGCAGTTTGTCTACAAGATGCACTGCAGAAATTCACCAAAGGTCCTTAGACAGCATCTTCCAAATCCATGACCACTTCCAAGGACAAGGGGAGCAGATAGGAACATTGCCAGCTGCAAGTTCCTTTCCAAGCCACTCACCATCCTGACTTGAAAATATATCATTGTGCCTTCATTGTTGCTGGGGAAAAATCCTGTAATTCCCTCCCTAATGTGGGTTGACCTACAGCACATGGACTGCAACAATTCAAGAAGGCATCACTTTCTCAAGAGCAACTAGAGATAGGCAATAAATTCTGGCCCAGCCAGCAACGCCCACATCCCATGAGTGAATTAAAATAAGATACTGTCGTGGTCATTATGCGACATCTAAAGAACTGCCACTTGGTTATGATCCTGGATTGTGGCTAATAGTCACCACCAAAACTTTTACACAAGCACCACGACAAAACTTAAGTGCTCCCTCTGCCAAATCCTGGGTGCAGACCCTCAGTACCATGGCTTGACTGTCCTCAGAGACTGTGTCTGGAAATATACAATTGTTTACCTCCTACTTGACTCCAAGAGTTAAAATTATACAAGGCATTGGTGAGACCACATTCGGACTGCAACACATTCCTAGTTTCCTGATCTAAGGATGGATTCATTTCTTCTAGAAGAGTATGAAACATGGCTTCATTAGACTGGTTCCAGAGATGAACGAATTGTCCTATGAGGAAATCGTGGATAGACAGGGTCCATACTTATTAAAATTTGGAAGTGACCTACTTCAAATATATGCAATTTTTAAAGGACTTGACAGGAGAGATGTTGGAATGTACCACATGGGTCACAGTCTTGTTGCAAGAAGGTCACCATTTAGGACTGAGATGTGGAGAAATTTCTTCACACAAAGGGTTGTGAATCTTTTCAGAGAGCTGTGAATGCTCAGTTGTTGATTATGTTCAAGACAGAGAGAAAGTTTTTTAGATAACAGAGGGAGTTAAAGATATGAGGATAGAGAGGGAAGCAGTGGCTGAGGTAAGAGATCAAATATGATCTTACTGATTGGGGAACAGGTGTGAAGGGACAAATGGCCAACTCTAGCTCCTTTCTTATGTTCTTCCAGCAGGGGAGGACACTGCATTGTGTAATGCCTTTTGTTGTGGAACCATTCCCAATAGTTCCATGGCACAGGGCTCTGTGCTTGAAGGGCTGTTCTTGAGGATACAATTTGGGACAAATATCAAAATCAGCTGAAAGATCATAACTTGATGAAAGCTGCTTTTAGATCTGCCTAAAATCAGTTGTTCCTCCCACAGCAAGGAGTGTTGATGAACTAGTGTTGCAGACCAGTGTATTCTCAGGCCCAGGACTGCCTAGTAAGAAATGCAGTGAAGCTTGGGCAACCAACACAAAGGTTTAATGGGTAAAGGTCAGAAACAGAAGCCTTCCACTGTTATATGCTAAGGGCATTGGAGTAGATAGTGTATGTGCAAAATCTTTTGGTGTAATGCATTGCCTACAGTGGATAAATGTAATAACCCGAGTGGTCCGTGTTGTACTATCTATCTGAATTATGACCCTCAGATTAACAGATTTTATGAACAATGGCTATTTTCAAATAGAAGTCGAGTTGTATCCCAACATCAATTGGCAAGCAAGGGGGGAAGAATAGGAATAACTGAGAAGGAGAAGTGCTCCCAACAGGCTTAGTTTGATATGTCGAGGATGGAATAAGGGCAGAGATTTAATGGAACCAGGTCCTGCTCAATGTCCAGCACAACCTGCCCTCCATTCTTGCCTCAGTAAAGTGCAAGCAATCCCATCCTCCAGCTGGTGGGAATTTATCCCCAACCTCTGAACTTATGCTTTCAGGAGACATCTTTTCAAATTTTCCAGGATCTTGCATATAAAAGGTTTGATCTTTCAATAGAGGTCAATCTAATATTGGTGTGTTGCACTTTTTTGTGAATTTCCTCCTGTTTTTCTCCATCTCACTCTGTCAGTGTGAGCTTAATTTCCTTTTTTCTTTTATCTTACTTCCACTTGGAGGAGGAACAGGAATTTCTTCCTATTGAATATTGGGAATACTGAAGCCATTGGCTTCCGCTCCTTTTGTAAGCCTTATTTCTACAGCCAGCAATATCAAGCCTCTCCCTGTAAACTCCCTGGAGCTTTACCAGATTGCTTGCAACACCAGGGTCACAGAGAAAGCCAAGATGGGATTTCGAGCATATATCATCACTAAGACAATCTATCTTCTGATACCTCCCCGTCTCATCTATCAGATCTTTATTGATGTTGTTGCTACCTTCAGCCCTGACTATTCCAATGCTCTCCTCACTAGTCTCTCACTTTCCACCCCTGCTAAACTTCAAACCATCTCAAACTTTGCTGCCCAGAATCTAACCTGCAGCAAATCAAATGCATTTATCTCCCCCATGCCTGCTGAACCTGAGGGAGAGACAGAAACCATAGCCCCCTTTCCTGACCCAAACACAGCAGGCCATAGCCCCAGTTATTCGGCCCAAATGTATTCCCCGATCCCACACGCTGCCCTCCATCACCAGCAGAGATTCAGACTAAACATCCTCATTCTTGTGTTCACATTCCTTCATGGCCTCCCTCCTCCCAATCTCTGTAACATTGCTTTGCCCAATAACCCTTCAAAATCACGCACTACTCTCATTCCAGCCCTTTGCATATCCTTGATTTTCATTGTTCCTGCGTTGGTGAATGGGTCTATAGCTACATAGGTCCTGAACTCTGGAATTCCATCCTGTTTAGACTGTTGTTAACAATTTCAACGTTGACCATGGAGTTGCTATCTAGTGTCAGAAGTACCAGTGAGACATCTCCATGGGAACAGTTCCTAGCTATCGGTTGTTGTTTTTGGTTTGAGTTCCAGTACATCTTATTTATCTGATTTGTCTTAGACTGAGATGACCCTAGTTCTAAGTCCAAACAGCAAGACTTTGAAATATCACAGCACACAGAAGTTTCAATATACCTGCAGTGTTTGCAGAGGACAAAGATATATCTAGAATCTTCCCTCAGAAGAGTCAGTCACCTGCCTGTCTAGCTCCCACAGGCTAAACCAGTCAAGTAGTGTACAAGATAACAAGCATGGGGCTGGATGAACACAGCAGGTCAAGCAGCATCATAGGAGCAGGAAAACTTGACGTTTCGGGCCTAAACCCTTCATCAGAAATGGTTTAGGCCTGAAGACCCTCTTCCCCTCCCCCATTTCTGATGAA
>JAHRHZ010000029.1:27944122-27955278 GCA_024137785.1 Ginglymostoma cirratum
GGCCTAAACCATTTCTGATGAAGGGTTTAGGCCCGAAACGTCAAGTTTTCCTGCTCCTATGATGCTGCTTGACCTGCTGTGTTCATCCAGCCCCATGCTTGTTATCTCGGATTCTCCAGCATCTGCAGTACCTTTTATCTCTGATACAAGTAGTGTACAAGGATCTGTCATCAGACAAAATCAGTTAAACATTACAGTGTTTATAACAGACAGAAGTCTCTGGAGGGAAACGGGACTAGGGCCAGCAAAGGTTTTCACCTACAATGGTGGAGAGACAGGAGAGAGAAAGAGAGATGGACAAACAAATGGACAGATGTCTTCAGGAGGTGATAGGGAATGGGACTGGAGAGAAAGCTGAGATCAGGAAGAATCAAGGTTTCTAGAATGAGGCCCTTCACTTGCTCAAGGTCACAAGGTAAACCTGAAGTTTAATCTTTGAAATTTATCTCAGTCATCACTTACATTGTCTCAGTGAGAAAACAACTGTGGATAAAAGATGTAATTGCTTTCAACCTGAAGCACCTAATATATCCAAGTTTTTTTTAAAACACCCCTAGGAGAGATTTGTACAGGAATGACACTTACTTCCTTTGCAGCTCAGCACAATTTGTGGATTAAAAGTTCTTGAAATGTTCAGCACAAAGCCAGAAGTCATTGATGATAAAGCTAGCTAGTTCCACGCCTTCATATGGGGAATCAAACTGTAAACAGCTTTCACATTTTTAATGAATACAGGTTTACAGCTGTACGTATCAGATGACACTTAAGATTCTTAACTGAAATCAGCTGATGTCTCACAATCCTGCAGATGTTGGAGATCTAAAATAAAAACAGAAAATGCGGGAAGTAGCAGATCTGACTGTATTTATGACGATGGAATGAGTGTTAAAATTAGGTCCATGAATCTCTATTAGAACTGACAAAAAGGTGAATAATCTGAAACATCAACTCTATTTCCATCCCTCCACAGATGCTGCCAGTGTTTTGTTTTTATTTCAGTCTGGTCTCAACTCGTTAACTCAGAGAAAAGTGTCATTTTAATGATAATGGTCTAATAATCAATCACTTAGCGTTAACATTGTGAGCTAGTCTATTTAAAACAGCAAATATGTCATAGGTTTTGAAATAGACGTTACAGCAAGATAACTGATTCCTGTGTTTGCACCTTGCAGACCCACAGTAGAGTAATTGCCAGGCAGAGTCACAATATTGATTTACACAGTACATGGAATCCTTAAAGGTGAGTTCTCTTAAAGGCAAGGTATACATACAACAGAAATAATTTGACCAACACGGGCCCAGGGTCCATTAGGTTTGACAAAATTTGAGGGGTAGGGAAGGGAATGTGGGAGGGATGAGGAACGTCACATGTCCAGAGTAATGCATTTCCCCTTCATTTGGGACTGGAAAGGCAAGGCTGCATTGTATTCAAAGATGTCAATTTTAACATGTAACATCTATTTTTTCCTGACATGGACAAATCACCAGGACCACCTGCCAGACCATGGCGCGGAAAATTCATTGGCAAGCAATGAGCAGAGGGGGCTGCAATGGTCCAACCAATTTCTGGCCAGGTGTCATGGGCATCTCAAAGCTGCAGCTGGCCCTCAGCCAAAGTTACCTGAGCTTCAACTGTTTCCTCACAACTTCAGGCTTCAAATAAACCAGCCCCTCTATGCTCCCTTCTGCACCTGACTCCATTTGTAAAATTATATCCCTGGATCATTTCTCCTATCCAATTTCATCCTCATCTTTCTTTCCTGACTGTACTATATCACGTTACTTTTTAAATGCGCTATTCCCTCTCACCCCTCACCTGAAGCAGACGCCTTCCCATGTGCTTTGCAGACATGTCTTTCTGATAGAAATTGGGGTCTTCTTTAACAGAAGCTTTTTCATATTTAGTCTTCTCTGTGAAGGCTGAGTAACTAGACTTCTGCAAATAAATACAGATCTCTAGCATATGAAAACACCTGAAATGTTTTAAGGATCATTGAGGTTATAACACAGGTCAAAGATTTATCAGGTCTCACACTACCCTATTACCAATGGAAGAATTTGAGAAAATAAGAAGTTTGTGTTTTAGGGAGATGTAAAACTAACCTTTAATTGGAGGTGGGCAAGGGGGCAATGATCACCCTGGCATCATGATTAGTTGCCATGGTAATTTGGCTGAGAGAGTTTAGACAGGTGAATGGCACGGCATGGACAACCAGCCCCCAAAATGAGGTATGTGGAACGTTGGCCTTTATTTCAAGGAGATTGGAATATAAAAGTAGGAAAGTCTTACTGCAACTGTACAAGGTGCTGGTGACACCATTCCTGGAGCACTGTGAGCAGTTTTGGTCCCTCATTTAAGGAAAGCTATCATTTCATTGGAGGCAGTTCAGAGAAGGTTCACTAGGATAATTCCTTGTATGGAGGGATTAGTTTATGAGCCAAGACTAAACAGGTTGGGATTCTACTCAGAGATAAAAGGTACTGCAGATGCTGGAGAATCCGAAATAACAAGCGTGGGACTGGATGAACACGGCAGGTCAAGCAGCATCATAGGAGCAGGAAAACTTGACGTTTTGGGCCTAGACCCTTCATCAGAAATGGGGGAGGGGAAGAGGGTTCTGAAATAAATGGGGAGAGAGGGGGAGGCGGATAGAGGATGGATAGAGGAGAGGATAGGTGGAGAGGAGGCAGACAAGTCGAAGAGGCAGGGATGGAGCCAGTAAAGGTGAGTGTAGGTTGGGGGGTAGGGAGGAGATAGGTCAGTCTAGGGAGGACGGACAGGTCAAGGGGGCGGGATGATGTTAGTAGGTAGGAGATGGGGGTGTGGCTTGAGGTGAGAGGAAAAACAGGTTAGGGAGGTGGAGATGAGCTGGGCTGGTTTTGGGATGTGGTTGGGGGAGGGGAGATTTTGAAGCTTGTCAAATCCACATTGATGCCACTGGGCTGCAGGGTTTCTTTCACTGGGGTTTGGAAGATTGAGAGGTGATCTCATTGAAATATATAGGATTCTGCAGGGGCTTGACAGGGTGAATGCTGAGAGGATGTTTCCCCTCATGGGAGCATCTAGCACCATAGGGCATAGTATCAGAATTAAGGGACACCAATTTAAGACTGAGATGAGGAAGAATTTCTTCCCTGAGAGGGTAGTGAGTCTTTGGAAATCCTTGCAATAGAGAACTGTGGGGACAGAGACCTTGTAGACACTTAAGACTAGGATAGATAGATTCTTGATCAGACAGGGAATCAAGGGGAAAATGCAGGAAAGTGGACATGAGGAATGTTGAATCAGCCATGGTCCTATTGAATGGCAAACAGCCTACTTCTCTTCCCATGTTTTATGGTCTTGTGGTCTAACAGAGGTAGGCAGGGAGATAGATAAGCGAAAGGATCCAAGAGAATGAGCCACCATCTTCAGTGTGATTTGTACAAGATGGTGAGTGGACAATTGTATGGCAGATGCATACAATACAGAAAAAATGTTAGGTTATCAACTTTGGTCACTAAACAGGAAGGCAAATTATTATCTGATTGCTGATAGGTCGAGAAAGAGGCAGATATAACAAGACCTGGGAGTCCTTGTACAGCAGCCACTGAGTGTAAGCATACAGGTGCAGCAGGCAGTGAAGAAACAAATGGTATGTTGGCCTTCATAGCGAGAAGATTCGAGTACAGGAGCAGGGGTGTCTTGCTGCAATTGTATAGGGCCTTGGTGAGACCGCACCTGGAGCATTGCGAGTAGTTTTGGTCTCCTTATCTGAGGAAGGATGTTCTGGCTATGGAGTGCAACAAAACTTTACCAGACTGATTCCTGGGATGGCAGGACTAACACATGAAGAGAGACTGAATTAGTTAGGACTATATTCACTGGAGTTTAGAGAATTCGGGAGGCGGGGTGGAATCTCATAGAAACCTACAAAATTTTAACAGGACGAGACAGGGTGAATGTTGGAAGAATGTTCCTATTGACCAGGGAGTCCAGAACCAGGGGGTCACAGTCTAAGGATATGGGATAGGCCATTTAGGACTGAGATGAGAAGACATTTCTTCACTCAGAGAGTGGTGTGTCTGTGGAATTCTCTGCCACAGAAAACAGTTACTTGAGGCCAAAATATTGAATGTTTTCAAAAAGAATTTAGATAGAGTTCCTAAGGCTAAAGGGGATCATAGGGTATGGGGAGAAAGTGGAAACAGGGTACAGAGTTGGATGATCAGTTATAACTATATTGAATGGCAGAGCAGGTATGAAGGGCAGAATGGCTTACCCCAGTTCCTATTTTCTGTTTCTGGGAAGAAGAACAGGAAGGGCAACCCAAGAAAAGAACAAAGACTGTTGCCACCAACTAGAGACTATAAGACATCACGGATGTACAGTCCACCACACCAAAACCTTAGGGGACTAGTACCCTGCTCCTTCATTCCACAGGATGGCTTTGGGATTAGTAAAGTGTTCTCATCTGCCTGGGGTTAAATGCTTCTTTTATCTTCCTTATTAACTGATATTACATATCTAGACTGCTGCTTCCTAAGCAAATCAATAAACTCAGAAAATTGCTCCAAATTGTCAAAGGCCTAAATTAGCTAATTGTGATCACAAAAACCCCTAAGTTCAATATTTCCCCAGATTGCTATCATTATGTTTTCCTCTGCTTCTCAACTGAAACAGTGAGCAAGGTTGCTCCCTATACAGATTCTACCGTGTGGAGGATTTTTTAAAAAATTCATTCGTGGGACATGGGCACCACTGGCTGGTCAGCAATTATTGCCTGTTGTAGTTGCTGTTGAGAAGGTGATGGTGAGCTGCCTTCTTGAACCGCTGCAGTCCATCTCCTGTAGGAAGACCCAAATACTGTTAGGAAGGGAGCTACAGGATTTTAACCAAGCAACACTGAAGAAAGAGCAATGGTTGAATTCAGGCATAACATTTTTCCCACTACAAGTTCTCAATTCTGCTGCCATGAGCACTATGCGTTGAGTAAAATACATGAAGGAAGAGATCTGGGATATTCCATCTCAGGCTTCCCTGAAGGTATGCCCAGCAAGTTAGGAAGGTCCCATCATAGACTTCCTAGTTAAATTTCTTTCATTCATCCATAGGATGGATCAGCATTTGTTGCCCATTCCTCTTTGCCCTGAAACAGAATAGCTGGCTCGGCCACTTCAGAAGGCATGTCAACCATATCACTGTGAGTCTGGAGTCATAAGTAGGCCAGACCATGGTATATTTCCTCTCCTGTAAAGGACTTGAGTGAACCAGATGAGCGTTTGCAACAATTGGCAATTGTCACACGCTCACCATCATGCTAGCTTTTCATTCCAGCTTCTTTGATTTTAAATTTCACAGTCTGCCACTGTGGGATTTCAACTGGGTTTTTTGCAGTAATTGAAAACGGTCTCATGGTCACCTGTACTGAAACTAGCATTTAATTCTAGAGTTTATTTTTGCTAAATTAATTTGAATGCTTTTTTTGGAGGGATTTGAACCCATATTTCCAGTATTAGCTCGAGTTACTGGGTTACTATTTCAGTGCCAGTACCATTGTGCTAATAGCCCCCTGAAAGCTGAAATGTGGTACAGTATTAGACAAGAGCGAGAGAATCCCCATGACTGGCCTATTGGAAAATCTGATTGGTATTTTTCACTATCTTGGCTTGAATTTGAGTGACTGCTTTCACTAAGTGCCAAGCGAATTGCTGGTATGGATAGTGTCACATAAAAACTGAAAGAACTGAGGAAGGGTCACCGAACCCAAAACGTTAACTCTGATTTTTTTCGCCACAGATGCTGCCAGACCTGCTGAGCTTTTCCAGCAACTTTGTTTATCTGTGTGTGTGCATTGTGCCACACTTCAGCACAATTTGCACCATCAAAAAGGGACAGAGTAAAGTTGGTCATGTGACATATGCCTTTTAATCATTTAACTGCATTGGCTACGCTAACATCTCAATGGTTTCTTGGGTCTCACGCCGTCTCCATAAGATAGTGAGAGGCTACTGTCTGACAAAGACTGAATGTTTGCGGAGCATACAGAGGCTGATTGGCCCAGAAAAGGAGCTACACACTGAAGTAAAAACAGAAGTTGCTGGAAAAGCTCAGCAGGTCTGGCAGGATCTGTAGAGAAAAAGTCAGAGTTAACGTTTCGGGTCCGGTGACCCTTCCTCAGGCATTCTGATTTTTCCTTCACAGATGCTACCAGGCCTCCTGTGCTTTTCTGGCAACTTCTGTTTTTGTTCCTGATTTACAGCATCCGCAATTCTTTCAGTTTTCAGTAATCCCATTTTCCAATGTTGGTCCAGAGGATAGGGCGCATTAAGCGCACACCTGAGAATTTTTTTTTGAAACTGGTAAAGTTTTCTGCCTTGGCTTCCAATTCAGGGATAATAGGGTCACCTTGGTATTATTACCAGATTGGTGGTTCAGGCTAACGTCTGGGGACATGGATTCAAATCCAACAAAGCAACGGCGACATTGAAATTCACACAGTAAAATCTGGAATTAAAGAACTTAACTCAGTAATGAGGACCATGAAATTTGTCATTAAAATCATCTGGTTTCACTCACATCTTTTGGGGAAGGAGACCTGCTGTCCTTACCTGGACTGGTTTACATGTGACTGCATACCTACAACAATGCAGTTGACTCCTGATTACCCTCTGAAATGGCCCTAGCAAGACACCCATTACAAGGGCAATGTATACTGGCAATGCCCACATCTCGTGAAGGAATAAGTTTTTAAAAAAATGTTAACAGATTCCAGATCCCCATCAGTCTCAGGGGAAAATACTCTCAACTCACCTTTCGCCAATTATATTAACATTCATTGCCTGCGTATTGACCTTTTCTACGAAGGTAAGTAAATCCTTCCTATCCATTCTATGTCTACACCTGATTATGTCATATATGATTTTATTCACTGCTGGCAATAAATGACTCAAATATCACTTTGTGAATTCCATATTATTGTGACGTGACTGTTTTACTGCCTATGTGGATCGTAAAATTGCTGGCAGCAAGGCAAAGAGTGGGAAACCTATCCTTTCTTGTCATTTTTTAAAATCATACGCTTTTACTTGTGTGGTTTATAATATCATCTGAAGTGCTCAATTAGCTTAATGGCATGAATTCCCTCCCATTATTCTATACATATATATATAATATAAACTGTCTGAAGCCTTGATGAGGTTAATGTCCTTTAATTATTCCTAGGTTGGCTTCAAAGAGAGATTTACATTAGTGCAGTGGCTTTATCAAGTCTTACAGAAGCGTCTTGAGGCGTTTCAAGTATAATAAGCGACTTTGAAGTACAGAGACTGTTACATTGGTGAATGCAGCAGCCAATTTGCTCACAGCAATATCCTGCAAAGAGCAATGAGGTGAATGACCAATTATCCTGTTTTTGGTCGTGTCTAGAATGAAGTTTATTGACCAAGACATGATTCTCTATCTATAGAAACTATCTGAACCTCTCAATTAGATCACCATCTTATAATTACTGTTAGCTATGCATTATGTTATATATAACCCATCTGAATATCTCAACTAAACAGTTGCCTTGTAATCACTTTTATGTATTAATTATTCCCTGTGCAAATGTCTTTGTATACTATTAATTAGACCATGAGCTATAACATCAATTTTAAACATATTCAGACATGAAGTGCAATGGTGAGTCACAGCTAGTAACACACACACACACACAAACACACATAGCGAGAGGGAGAGAGCTGAAGAGCTAATTGATATCTGCAGAAACTTCTGTGAAAGAATTTCCTACTGCCTAAGGGCAGAGTCTATGATTCATGGGTGTGGGTGGGCGTGATTTAGTATCTATTGTTAGTTTCTGAGCAGCTGCAGACATGTTTGAGACTAAACTTCTTCACCAGAAAGATGAAATTTACAGCACAAAGCCTTTTTCCATGACGACCACAAAATGCGCGCTGTAATTATCTATTTGGTAGTAACGTCTATACCTAAAGTGAAACTCTACTTTGTAAGAGATAGTAAACCATGTTTAGTTGGCAAAATAGTTAACCCTTCATACCCTAGGGCTACTTTGTACCAACAGATTTTCTGAGTGGCAATAAATGCAAATAAATTTTAGTTTGGGCCTGCTCGTCGATCAGCATCTGCAAAATAACCCAGCATTTTGGGCTCATCCAAAAACCTGAATCAGCTTCACCGATGAAATGTTGATTGTGGAACACTAAACTATATCTTTCACTCTGAGGCTAACTAACCAGCTGTGAAATCCTAGCCGGGATCCCAATTCCCCAGGATCAGCCTCAAGTCTCCAAGAATTGAAGATCAATCAGCATCTCCTCCACGATAATCCTCAACACTGGTGCCCCTACTGTCCTCCCTGTACACCCATGACTGTGTGGCCAAATTTCGTAAGAATGCCACCTGCAAGTCCGCCAATGACACCACCGTTGCAGGCTGGATATCAAGCAATGACGAGTCAGAATACAGGAAGGAGATCATGGTGTCATGGTGTAAAGATAGCAATCTCTCCCTCAATGTCAGCAAAACTAAAGAACTGATCACTTCAGGTAGAAAGGTGGAGGATATGCCCCTTCTATATCAATGGAGCTGAGGTGGAGAGGGTCAAGAGCATCAAGTTCCTGGGAGTGACAATAACCAACCATCTGTCCTGGAACTCCCATGTAGATGTGAGTGTCAAGAAGGCACAACAATGTCTCTTCTTCTTCAGGTGGCTCAAGAAATTCGGCATGTCCATAAGGACCCTCACCAACTTTTACAGATGCACCATTGAAAGCATTCCACCTTGGTGCATAATGGCTAGGTACAGCAACTGCTCTGCCCAAGACCGTAAGAAACAATGGAAAGTTGTGTACATACCCCAGACCATCACGCAACGCAACTCCTATCTATGGACTCCATCTCCACTTCTCATTGCCCTCGAAAGGCTGCAAACATCATCAAAGACCCCTCCCAGCCTGGTAATACTCTCTTCCAACCTCTTCAGTCAGGCAGAAGATATAGAAGCTTGAACACACACATCAACAGATTCAAGAACAGTTTCTCCCTTGCTGTTATTAGTCTGCTGAATGGATCTCTCTAATTCCAGTCTAATGTTGATTTTGCTTTTGTCCACCTCCTGTGCAGCTGTAACTTTATATGCCTCGCTCTGTTTAAACACCTCATGATTTGTACGTCCTTGTTTGCTATAATCCGCCTGTACCTCACTCAAAATAAAACTTTTCACTGTACTTAGGTACATGTGACAACAATAAATCAAATCAATCAAATCAATCTCCAGGGTCACTGCTGTGTACATGCCTGGAGGAGAAAAAGAACGGAGAGGCCTGGAGGAGAAAAAGAACGGAGAGGCCTGGAGGAAAAAAAGAATGGAGAGACAGTTTTTAAAAAATGTTTTCATTTTTCATTTTCTCTTTGCCAGATATAAAATCATTGAAAATTGGAAGAAGGGATATTGCTGTTTGGTTGACAGTCAAGCATCAGCTGATTGGCTAATGAATTTTTCTGCTCTCCATGTGGTGTCGGAAGGCAGTGAATCACGAGAATCGATTGGCTGACCAGTAGCTGGAGTGTGGAGACAAGTCTTTGGGAATATGTTTGATCACAGTCAGCAACCCTACATTCCATGGAGTCTGGAAAGGATCATGGATTGAAGGAGCACCAGACTCCCATTTGATGGCAGCCCATGGCCATGCTACCAAATTTAGAAGATTGTGGGTTCAAGTCCCAATCTAGAGACTTGAGCATGAATATCAAGGCTGGCACTCCATTGAAGTATCCAGGGAGTGCTGCACCATCTGTGTCCTTACCTGGTCTAGATTACGTGACTTCAGACCCACAGCAAACTTTAACATTCTTCAGAGTCATTGAGTTCAGGGCAAAGTGAATGGACAACAGAGGCTGGCCTCACTGATGATATCGACATTCTGTGAAAGATTAGACTAAACAATAGATTGTGCACATTATTTTCCACGTTGATTATCAAGAAGCCTCTGATCCTTCATTCATAAGGTGTCACATGGCCAATGATCTTGGCTTGGCTTGTAGATTTGTAACGAAACCTGTGGTTTGAGGGCACCTGATGACTAGCTGAATAGTCAATTGTTATCAATCATGTAAGAAAAAGCTGCCCATGTTTTGGAAAAGCTGGAGCTGTCATAAACAACAGCAAAATTAGAAAACCCACTTAAAATGTAGAGTTCATCAAAAAGCCACTACGCATTGAAGTAGAAAGAAAGTGATATGAATCAGACCAAACCCCCTCAAACTATATAGATAGTCTAGAATCTAACTTTTTCCTTATTATAAAGGTGAGTGTAAGGCATTGCATTCCAGATGCAATTCGATTGGTCAAATTACTTGACATTAAGCGAAACACACTTTATTTTTACACCGCTGTTAATATAAAGATTAAATAAAAATTAAAGAAAAGATTTTGCTTAACTATAGCTCTATTAAAAACAAAATAATATGTATATTAACTACGACTAATTAGCTGTTCCAATATAGTAACTTCCCATAAACACACCCTTGGCAAAAGCAAATTCAGTAATATAGATTGTCTCACATGCAATTCTAGCGGCAGGAAGAGAACCCCAGCTTTAAGCTGTAACAGACAGAGGAACAAAAACTTCCACATCCAGCTTCAAGGTCCCAGCAACTGCAGAAAGCTAAAACTAAAAATCCTGAACAAAAACAAAGTTGCTGGAAAAGCTCAGCGGGTCTGGCAGCCTCTGTGAAGGTTGAAAACAGTTTCAGGTCCAGTGACCCTTCCTCAGAACTGGGAGGGCAGTTTCCTTCCCTAAAGGGCATTAGTGACCCAGAATCTGCCATCTTTACCGGGCCTGGCCTACATGTGACTCCAGACCCACCGCAAAGGGCACTGGATTGAGTACAGAGGAGGTTGGTTCTGGACTTGAGAGGATTGGCATATGAGGAATAATCAAGTAGACTGGGATTAAACTCATTGGAGTTGAGAAGAATGTTGGGGGGTGGTGGCGGGATCTTTTAGAAACCTATAACTTTATGAAGCGAATAGAGAAGGTAGAGGCTCGGGGGTTGTTCCCACTGGTGGGTGAGACTAGAACGAGGGGCCTCAAAATAAAGGGGAACAGATTTAGGACTGAGCTGAGGAGGAACTTCTTGATCCAAAGGGTTG
>JAHRHZ010000029.1:27966394-27977525 GCA_024137785.1 Ginglymostoma cirratum
ATCAGAAAATCATTTTCTGATGAAGGGTTTAGGCCCGAAACGTCAAGTTTTCCTGCTCCTATGATGCTGCTTGACCTGCTGTGTTCATCCAGCCCCATGCTTGTTATCTCGGATTCTCCAGCATCTGCAGTACCTTTTATCCCTCCCAAGCACAAGCGCAAGTTGTTTTGTGGCTTTCTTTAGCCCCTTCTAAACAATTGTGTAAAACAATTACATTTTAGTGACACCCCAACACACCAGCAACAAACCACTTTTGTCTCAGATTAATATTGATAGTTTTCACCAAGCCTGTGGCTATGATCTTATTAAGGAAGCACAATAAAACAGAATCAATTGCTTTAGGTCTTTAGTTATTAATATTCCTGTGGACCACAAGATCTTTGGATTTACTAACAACACCATTTTGCACAATTTAATATTCTCTGGTATTACGGATGTCTGAAGCACGTTGCCAGAATGGTTGGGTTCAAGTTTGCAAGAAATTCTAAGTCAAGAGACTGTAATTCTATCCAGGCCAGCAGCTGTCTTATTTTTAAATTCATCCACCTCTCTCTCATTAGTATCTATTGTTGAATCATCGATTTTAGCTTCTTTAATGGCTTTTAAGAACTTACTCATGTCAACTTTACTATTTGTTGTTGACCATTTTTTCAGAAGTGTGCATCCAATTCTTTAACACCAAGAGAACAGTTAATCTGTTTGGGTTCACTCCTCATTTTTCTAGCTAGACACTAGTAAAATTGTTTTTGTGTGGTTTTATAGCTAGATTCCTTTTTGCCATATTTATCTAGCTTCAGAATTTTTATTATAAAATGTTTTTTTTTGCATTTTGGACAATGTAATTATTAGGCCGGTTGGACTTCTTACTGTCCTCCTGAATAACAAATCACATAATTCATTAAAAGGCAAAACAGTGTGGATGCTGGAAACCTGAAACAAACACAGAGAAGGGTCTAGGCCCGAAACGTCAGCCTTCCTGCTCCTCTGATGCTGCTTGGCCTGCTGTGTTCATCCAGCTCCACACCTTGTTATCTCAAACACAGAGAACGTTGGAAAACACATCAAGACTGGCAGCATGTGTGGAGAGAGAGTTCAGCACTACTCCACTTCAGTGTTTGGTACATTTGTTAAATATTCTTCATTAAAATGTTTATCTATCTTTTTGATCTGCTCTAATATTATCTTGTTCTGCTAGGTCAGATGATTGCAGTCGTTATCTACACTAGGAGAACCAGTAACCAGGCTATCACCTTTCTTGATTGCTTCACTTTCCTCATCATTTTCTTTTACATCAGAGTGGGGATATGCCTCTACTACCTCATCTACTTATTTAAGAAATTCTGCCCATCTTTGTTTTATTTGTTCACAGGATGTGGGCTTCACTAGTTGGGCCAGCATTTATTGCCCATCCCTAATTGTCCGGAAGGCAGTTAGGAGTCAACCACATTGCCGTGGGTCTGGAGTCACATGTAAACCAAACCGGGTAAGGATGGCAGATTTCCATTCTGAAAGGACATTAGTGACCCTGACGGGTTTTTACAACTATTGTTTCACAGTCATCATTAGAGTCTTAATTTCAGGTTTTTATTAGATTCAAATTCTGTCTGCCACTGTGGGATTCAAACTGGGAGTCCCAGAACATGCCTCTCTGGAGCTATAGTACAGTGATAATAGCATTAGGTCTCCGCCTCCCCTTTTATTTGATATTTGCTTATTGATTTTTATTGTAAACTTTTTCACAGTTTTATTGCAAGCTCGTTGATATTGTTTCTCCAGTTTTTATAGAAGTGATGCTTCATCGTTAGTCCATAATGATCTCTTCATTCCACTACTTTTATCATTTCCTACCCTTTTAATAATCCAAATGTCGGTATGTCCATGCCTTTCATGTTGGCCTAGCCCAATTTTAAATATATACTTTAAATTGCATATTTTACATTCAAATTCTCCTTCTTCAATTAGTGGATCCTTGCACTTACATTAGTGGCATGCAATAGCATAATAACTATTCTCTTTATTATTCATCCCAGAAATTGCAACAATCTTCCTAATTGCATGTCTATTTCTCACATGCTCTATTAAAGGTTCCCAAGACCTGACCTGATCGGATGCACCCACAATATTAAAGGGAGTAGCTAAAGGGACAGTAGATGCACCGGTAGTAATCTCCAAGGAAACCTTAGAGATCCAGGAAAACTGCCAGAGGATAGGAAAAACTACCAATGCAACACCTTTATTCAAAAAGGGAAGGAGATAAAAAATGGATAACAATCAGCCAGTTCGCTTAACATCGGACTTTGGAGAAAGTGTTGAAACCTCTGACAAAGGATGTCATTGCAGAGCATTTAGGAATATGTAATATAGTCAAGGAGTCAGCATGGCTTCATGAAGGGGAAATCATGCCTAACAAATTTATTAGAATTCTTTAAAGAGGTAACAAGTGATATGGATGAAGGAGAACCAGTGAATGTCATATATTTGTATTTCCAAGAGGCATGTGATAAGGTATCACACATTAGGTTACTTAATAAGGTAAAAGTCCATGGTTTTCTGTAGGTGGGAAGACAATTGGTAAGAATGACACATAGCGTGTGCAGAGGGATGTAGACAGGTTTAACAAGTGTACAAAAACTTGGCAGATGGGATATAATGTGGGAAAATGTGAGGTTATGCACTTTGGCAGGAAGAGTAGAAGAGCTGACTATTATTGAAATAGAGAAAGACTGAAGAAAGCTGCAGCACAGAGAGGTTTGGGAGTCCTCATGCATAAACCACAACAAAAGCTAGCACTGAAGTTCAGCAAGTAATAGGGAAGGCAAAGAAAATGTTGACCTTTATTTCAAACAGAATGTCGCACAAAAACAGGGAAGTTTTGCTGAAACTATACAAGGCGCTTGTCAGACCACACCTCGAATGTTGGGAACAGTTTTCATTTCCTTATCTAAGGAACAATATACTGACATTGTCGGCAGTCCAGGGAAAGTTCATTTGGTAGATCCTGGGCATGAAGGGATTTTCTCATGAGAACTTGAGAAGGTTTGGCCTACACTCATTGGAGTTTAAAAGAATGAGAGGTGACCCATTGAAACATATTTGATTCTTAGGGGACTTGTCAGAGTAGATAGAGAGGGTTGTTTCCCCTTATGGGACAGTGTAGGACCAGAGGGTATAATCTCAGAGTAAAGAATATCCCAATTAGTACAGAGATGAGGAGGAATTTTTCTCTCAGAAGATATTGCATCCGTGGAATTCTTTACTGCATTGGGATGTTGTGGTTGGATCATCCAGATAGACAGATCCTTAATCAGAAAGGGAATCAAGGGTTGGGGGGGAAAGCAGGAAAGTGGAGTTGAGGGTTATCAGATCTGCCATGATCTCATTGAATAACAGAACAGACTCGATGGGCTGAATGGCCTACCTATAATGGTATTATGGATTTATTAAATTATAAATTTCAAAGCACACCTCATACCCTAGTTGCTCATTTGGTTAGCCAATCCTCACAAATTCTAATCCATTTCTTCCACCCTGATCATTCGCTCTCCTTTGTCCCTCCTTTTCACTACCTTCATTTTTTCACAGTTAACCTTTAACAGCTTACTCGGGTATCGAGTGCAATCTTCAGCCTTGAAATATAAAAAGTGAGACTTGCTTTAGTTGACAGCTTCCACTCCCCACTAATTTCATGACCCACATTCAGCTTGCCTAGATCCTTTCTTTTTCTTTAAGTGCATACTTAAAGGTGGTACAGACTCTTCATAAGTAAATTGTGTACATGCATTCTTGTATAGAAAGCCATGACAGACACATTGAATTCAGGAGCATGGATGATCCTGGGGAGGGTGGCTCCCTGAGAGAAACAGGATGAGTTCTTCAGCTAACAGGGGCCATCACAAATAATGACATGTTTTTACACAAGATTCTTTAAGCTGGTTCGATGTGGCTCCTCAGATACCAACACAGAAATAAAACAAAAGTGTTCTCATCGGTTTGGCAACAGTTATTACAAAATCCCTTATTCCCAAATGCTTTGATATGAGGAGTGCGAATGTTTGCTGGAATAAGGAAGGAAGGAAACCTATATTCAAGAACTCAGAAGCACAAGTAGTAAATAAGATAAATGACCCATTGAGGGAAGAATGTTGGCCAGCCCACTGGAAAAATTCTTCCACTCTTCGTCAAATCGTGCCACACAATCTTTAGCTCCACCTGAGCAAACAGATGTGACCTTGATTTAACACTTCTGGAGTGTCTGAATCCAGAGGGAGAAAAGTTATAAAAGTTGAAACATTATCCCTTAAATACCATTATGGCTGTAGCAGATTGTAATCTGAAAAACTGAATCACATGTTCAGTTGAAGGCCAATTGACAAAGTAGAGGAGACATACTGAGTCATACACAGTGCTGGTGTATGTCAGATAACAAGGTGACCTTGGTCGAAAGCCACATGTTTGTGCAATGTGGGTGTTGATGGCAAGGTCAGCACTTATTGCCCCCCTTGCTGACTGCCCTGGAGAAGATGATGATGGTGATGATAACCTGATGTTTTGCTAGGCCAGATAAATCTGAGGTGATGCTCTTGGGCAGGACAAACAAGGAAAGGGAATACATGATAAATAGTAGGATCCTGGGAGGCACTGAGGATCAGAGAGATCTTGATGTGCATATGCACTGGTCCCTTAAGGTATCAGGACAGGTAGACAAAATGGGCAAGAAGGTATATGGTAAGTATACTATAATTACCCTTATTGGCAGAGGCTAGCATTTAACAGCAGGGAGGAACTGCTTAAAACATTGATTAGGCCACAGCTAGAATATTATGTGCAGTCCTGGAATCCACATTACAGATGGGATGCAATTGCACTGGAGAGGGCGCAGAGGAGATTTACCGCGATGGAGAGTTTCAGCCATGAAGAGAGATTAGACAAACTGGGCCTGTTTTTCTTGGAGCAAATGAGATTGAGAGTGTATGATGAAGATGTATAAAATTATGAGAAGTATAGACTGGAGACAGGAAAAAACTTCCCCCTGATGTAGGGCTCAATAACTAAGGGCCTTAGATTTAAGGTATGGAGCAGAAGGTTTAGAAGAGATGTGAAGAAGGCTTTTTGACCCAGAGGGTGGTGGGAATCTGGAACTCACGGCCTGTGAGGGTAGGACAGCTAGAAACTGTCATCGCATTTAAGAAGTGTTTAGATGTGTACTTGTGATGCCAAGGCATACAAGGCTATGGGCCATGTGCTGGGAAATGGGATTAGAATAGTTAGGTGTTTGTTTTGTCCAATGTAGACTTGATGGGCCAAAGGGGATTCTTTCTGTGATGTAGATTTTTATGCCTCTATAACACTTCAGAGGGCAGTTAAGAGTCAACAGCATTTAATGTTTGTAATGGCGTTACATGTAGGCCAAGCCAGGTTCAATTGGAAGATTTCCTTCATTGAACACCAGAAGGTTATTTTTAAATGATTCAGTGGTTTCACAGTTATTGGTAGCAGCCTCCTATTTTATCAGATGACAGTTTGCCTCATGGTTTCATTTGTATGTTAGGCACCATCTGGTGTGTGTCAAGAATGCCACTTGGACATGGTAGCAGCCATCACGTTTGGCACAGAGAGGACAGGGGGTTGAGAAGTTGTACAATTCACTGGAGTCCATTTCTCTGCACTCTCTTCTTGACTGGCTGAACTTTCTTGTTTCTGCTCCCAGCTTCCAATGCCCTCCTGGTCAGTGAGCCCACAGAAGTCACAGCTAGCAGCGAACATCTCCCACCTGTCAGCATCAACATATTTAGTGACCTAGCCGATGCATAGATGCCAAGGAGATGGAAACACAGTGTCCAGTTCACAGTACAGGAGGTCTTGGGCATACAGTCATCATCCATCTGATGAACGTGGCTGAACTAGTGCAGACCTCATTGGCTTAGCAATGAGGATACTCTGATGGAATTAGCACACACCAGGATCCAAACTGGTGACCTCTATCCTGCCAAGAGATGCTGAAGATGTGTCTGAGGCAGTGAAGGTGGAAAATTGCCTGTTTCTCCTGCCTGGCACATTTGCCGGGGTCTCAAGGAGGAGCGCGCTGAGGTTATGGACTTGGTAGAATCTCAGCTCAGTGTCCTCAGTCAGGCTCCATGCTCTCTCACTCAGCTTAGACAAAACAACCACAACCTTTGCAATACGTGTGCTGATTTAAATATTAAGTGGCTCAGTGGCTAGCACTGCTGCCTCTCAGTGCCAGGGACCCCACTTCAATTCCACCCTCGGGCAACTGTCTGTGTGCAGTTTGCTCATTCTCCCCGTGTCTGCGTGGGTTTCCTCTGGGTGATGCAGTTTTCTCCCACTGCCCGAAGATGTGCAGGTTAGGTGGATTGGCTACGCTATAAAAAAAAAGCCCTGCAGTCCCTGATATGTGCCGGCTAAAATTCCTAACAGGGTTATGGGGATGGGGTGGGTCTGGGTGGGAATGCTTTTCGGAGTCTCGGTGTAGACTCAATGGGCTGAATTGCCTCTTTCTGCACTGTTGGGATTGTATAAAGTGACAAATTACTGGTGATTGTAGTGCACACAGATGTAAAGTTACAGAGATCCACCCCACCAACCTCCGGATCCAACGCATCATCGTCCGACACTTCCGCCATCTGCAGTCAGACCCCACCACCAAAGACATTTTTCCCTCCCCACCCTTATCTGCCTTCCGAAGGGACCACTCCCTCCGCGACTCCCTTGTCCGCTCCACACTCCCCTCCAGCCCCACCACACCCGGCACTTTTCCTTGTAACCGCAGGAAGTGCTACACCTGCCCCCACGCCTCCTCCCTCACCCCAATCCCAGGCCCCAAGAAGACTTTCCACATCAGGCAGAGGTTCACCTGCACATCTGCCAATGTGGTATACTGCATCCGCTGTACCCGTTGTGGCTTCCTCTACATCGGGGAAACCAAGTGGAGGCTTGGGGACCGCTTTGCAGAACACCTGCGCTCAGTTCGCAACAAACAACTGCACCTCCCAGTCGCGAACCATTTCAACTCCCCCTCCCATTCCTCAGATGACATGTCCATCCTTGGCCTCCTGCAATGCCACAGTGATGCCACCCGAAGGCTGCAGGAACAGCAAATCATATTCAGCCTGGGAACCCTGCAGCCCAATGGCATCAATGTGGATTTCACAAGCTTCAAAATCTCCCCTCCCCCAACCGCATCCCAAAACCAGCCCAGCTCATCTCCACCTCCCTAACCTGTTTTTCCTCTCACCCCAAGCCACACCCCCATCTCCTATCTACTAACATCATCCCGCCCCCTCTCTCCCTATTTATTTCAGAACCCTCTTCCCCTCCCCCATTTCTGATGAAGGGTTTAGGCCCGAAACGTCAAGTTTTCCTGCTCCTGTGATGCTGCTTGGCCTGCTGTGTTCATCCAGCCCCATGCTTGTTATCTCTGTAAAGTTATCAGAGTTGCATTGTCAGTGCTGATAGACAATGGCAATCCCCTGGACCATGACCTTTGTCTTCTTGATGCTGGTCATCAAACCAAGCTCTTCCCAGACGTAAGAGAGTCTGTTGATTCGCTGCTGAAGGTGTCCACATGTGTGGAATGCCAGAACAGCATCATCAGCTAGGAGCTATTCTCCAAAGGGTACCTGGTGCAGTTATTCTTGGATTTCAGATGACCAAGACTCAACCACTTCCTGTCACTTTCAGTGTCTTAATAGCAATGTCGCCTCCGCACACAGACCCTGGAGGTCCACACAATGAGAAAGGAAAAACAGAGGAGAACGTTGGTAAGCAGACATCCTCTGAGGATGAGCTGAAAGCAGCAAAGAAAAAAACATTTCAGAATGTTAGTGTCTGAATATAATCTGGTTTGACCCCACTCAGATCAAAAACAGTTCCAGTGTCATAGATGGCCTAACCCATCATGTTGTCATAGAAACAGCTTCCGGTCCACTGTTACTATTAGCTTGTTTTTATTTTAATCAGGATTATTTAATGACCTGAATTTAAATTCCCCAGTTGTCATGATGAGATCTAAACTTGCATCTACCAGATGGTATATGCCAATGGGCTGAGGAGCGGCAGGTGGAGTTTAGTTTAGATAAATGTGAATTGTTGCATTTTGGTAAGGCAAACCAGGATAGGACTAGTAAGGTTAACAGTAGAGCCCTACAATATATTGCTGAACAAAGAGACCTAGAAGTGCAGATGGAAGTGGAGTGGCAGGTAGACATGTGGTAAAGAAGGTGTTTGGTATGCTTGCCTTCATTGATCAGTGCATTGAGTATAGGAGTTGGGACATCATGTTGCGGCTGTATGGGACATTGGCGGGGCCAGTTTTAGAGTACTGTGTTCAATTCTGCACTCCCTGCTATAGGAAAGATATTGTTAAACTTGAGAGGATACAATAAAGGATCTAAATGATTTTGCTGTGATTGCAGGGTTTGAGCTACAGGGAGAGGCTGAATAGCCTGGGGCTTTACTCCCTGAAGCGCTGTAGGCTGAGGGTGACCTTTTGGAGGTTTATAAAATCATGAGGGTCATGGTTAGGGTTAGTAGCCATTCTTTTTCCAGGGTAGGGGAGTTCAAAACTAGAGGGCATAGGTTTAAGGTGAGAGGGGAAAGATTTAAAAGGGAGCTAAGTTATCACTCAGAGGTTGTTGCGTATGCGGAATGAAGCTCCCAGAGGAGGTGGTGGAGGCTGGTACAATTACAACATTTATAAGGTATTTGGAAGGGTACACAAATAGGAAGGGTTTTGAGGGATATGGGCCAAATGCCAGCAAATGGGACCAGCTTACGATATCTAGTCGGCACGGACAAGTTGGACCGAAGGGTCTATTTCTGTGCTTTATAACTCTATGACTCAATAAGTGTCCAGTAACATAGTCATAATCTGCCTGATGCTGATGGACCTCTTGCTGCTGCAAGAGGCAAAGATGTCAAATGGCTTCAGGAGTCCCGGAGAGCAGTGCTGGTAACAGGGGGACATTCCCACACCTCTAGGGGAGCTGCATCTTTTAATGCTTTGGGTCAGTCAGGGCTTTTGATACCTGTCTACCCTTTGCAGAAACTCATCCCCCAGAAACCCCACAGTTGAGATCATTAAGCTATAAGATATATGAACAGAAGTAGGCCATTCAGCCCAAAGAGCCTGTTCCAGTCCTCAGTAAGATCATGGTTAATCTGATAATTCTCAACTCTACTTCTATCTTTTCTACATAACCCTTGGTTCCTGTACTGATTAAACATCTGTCTATCTCAGCCTTGAATATAATTAATGACCCAGCCTCTACAGCCCTCAGCAGTAGAGAATTCCCCAAATTCAATACCCTGTGAGAGAAGAAATTCCTCTTCAGCTCTGTCTTACATGTATGACCCCTAAACCAAGTCCTGAAGAAGGGCCATATCCAAAACGTTCACTGCTCCTATCCTCCAGAAGCTGCCTGGCTTGCTGTGTTCTTCCAGCCTCCTGTTTGTCTACCTTGTCTGAGTACAGGCCCAATCTACGCAACCTTTCCTCATGGGACAGCCCCTTCATGTCTAGTATCAACCTAATGAACCTTCTCTGGACTGCATCCAATATCTTTTCTGAGATAAGGGGACCAAAACTGTCCACAGTATTCCAGCTGAGGTCTGACTGTCAATGTCAAGATCTATCCAGCACAAAATAGCATCCAAGATAACAAGCATGGGGCTGGATGAACACAGCAGGTCAAGCAGCATCATAGGAGCAGGAACCTGCTGTGTTCATCCAGCCCCATGCTTGTTATCTCGGATTCTCCAGCATCTGCAGTACCTTTTATCTCTGATACAAAATAGCATCCATTTGGCATAGCTTCAGTGCACAATAAAATCCTTCAGAATGAAGCTTGTTAGGACATAGCTACCGATGTGGAAAGGTGACATTGGTGGAATTTAAATTTGAGGTGTAGTCGCTATGCTAACATTATAACCGAAGAAAAAGTGAAAGAGCGTTACCGTCACTTAATCCTCCACCATCAATATCAATGGATTACCAATGACCAGAAACTTAACTGGACCAACTATATAAGTGGTGTGGCTACAAAAGCAGGCCAAACTCTCAGAATTCTGTGGTGAGTAACTCACACCCTGACTCACCAAAGTCTGTCCACCTTTTACAGGTCTCTTATGGAATATTTTCCCATTGCTGAACGAGCTCAATTCTATCAATCCTCAAGAAGTTGCACACCATCCAAGCAGGCCAATGAATATGCATCGGCTTAAACATTCGCTTCCTAAAAGCACACGGGAACATCACCAACTGCAAACGCCGCTCCCAGCCACACATCATCCTGATAGAACTCAATGTTTCTTCATTGTGGCTGGGACAGGCCACAGGGAGAACGCCTTCCCTTACAGCAGTGTGGGTGTACCTACACCAGATGGATTAATAGTAGTTCAAGCTGGTAGGTCAGCATTGTCTTCTCAATTAGGAGCTGCTGACCTCACCAGTGAAGCCCAGTAGAATGAATAATTTTAAAAAGAGCAATTTGAAGACATATTGGGAGGAGTTGGCGAGCTAAAATTTAGGGAGCTTCAAAGGCCAGATTCTAAAATGTCTGAATGACTAGCCAGCAACAGGGAACATAAAGAAGCTGACAGTCTGCTGGTGTGTAACAGTCTGAAAGGATTGTAAAGCAGCCTGTGAAACCAGCGCTGGCATTCAAAAATAAATGCTTGCATTTTCAGCACTCTATTAAAGCCAACAGACAGCTGATACAGCACCAGAGACAAATAGGTGCCAGAGTATGATCTAACACAGGATTCAGCAAACTAATGGGTCCTCACTCCTAAAGCTGGAACTGATTCACATTTCCACTGATCATTGAGCAGGATAACTCTGTGGACACTTTAACCAGAATGGAGAGATAGCTACTGAGCTAGGTAGCTGAGTGCATACCCTGTATACAATATAATTCGTTAATCTCTTATGAGATGTGAGCATCACTGCACATATCTAATTGCTGTTAGTCAACTGGCTAGTTCAGCCATTTCAAACGGCAGAGATAATAGGTACTGCAGATGCTGGAGAATCCGAGATAACAAGGCGTGGAGCTGGATGAACACAGCAGGCCAAGCAGCATCATAGGAGCAGGAAAGCTTGATGTTTCGGGCC
>JAHRHZ010000029.1:27982525-28009716 GCA_024137785.1 Ginglymostoma cirratum
GCATCATAGGAGCAGGAAAACTTGACGTTTCGGGCCTAAACCCTTCAGAGATTTTTCTGATGAAGGGTCTAGGCCCGAAACGTCAAGTTTTCCTGCTCCTATGATGCTGCTTGACCTGCTGTGTTCATCCAGCCCCATGCTTGTTATCTCGGATTCTCCAGCATCTGCAGTACCCTTTATCTCGGGCACATAAATCAGATGGGTTTAGAGTGATATGGGCCAAATACTGGCAAATGGGACTGAATTAATTTAGGTTATCTAGTCAGCATGGGCAAGTTGGACTGAAGGGTCTGTTTCCGTGCTGTACTTCTCTATAACTCTATGATTATATTGATCTAACCAGAGCTTTGCATATCTGAAAGTCTACCCACCTGAATTCTAGTCATCTCTCTATGTGACTTTAAGCATTAATCTAATTGATTTCTCTATCTGTTCAAGACCTTTTATTTCTCTGTGCATCTTCACCCCAATGTCTTTTTGGACCTCTACTCTTTCTAGTTTTTGATTATTGAGAGTGAATTCTTGTCAGCCCACATCTTCCTTAATTTTACACGGCAGCCTCAAGCATAGTAGTAAAACAAAACAGTGACCCTATCCTTCTGATGGGACACTAATCTGGCAGGTTAAGATGGCCAATGTGAATGTCAGAGAACGTGTGGCCCTATTTGAAGAGCAGAAGCTGACCTTGAGCCTTGGAAAACAATTCATAGAATCAATGTGACGTAGAGGAAGGTCATTTGATCCATCATACCCATGCTGACACTTGTAAAGAGCAATTTCCATACTTCCCCATCCCTCCACCCTTTTTCCATATCCCTGCCCATTCCTCCTTTTCACATATTTAGAAAATTAAGAAAATATTGAAAAACTGACAGCATGGAAAGAAGCCACTCTGCCAATTGTATCCCAGCTGGTCAGACGCAGTGCCAAACAGGCATTACCACTTTCCAGCACTTGATCAGTATTCCTGCTAGTTATTGGACTTCAGATGCTTCTCCTTCCCGTTGATTTGAGGACTTCTATTTCCATCACCCTTTCAGGCAGTGAGTTCCAGACTGTTACTGCTTTCTTGGGGAAGTTACGTTTCCTTGTCCCCTATCTAATCCTCCTCACAATCATATCAAATCTAAGCCTCCTACAGAAATGTTAGTCTTCCAGTCCCAAAGGGAATGATGGCGAGGCAAGAAATGCAACAAAAAAAAATCTGCCTCGAGCAACTTTTTAACTGGTATTTATTCACGGCCTGTAACATCATAAAGCATCCCAAGGCATTTCACAGGAACTGTAATCAACAAAATTTGAAAGCACATCACACAAGGAAATATCAGGGTCTATGACCAAAAACTTAAGCATTATGTTCAGGGAGGCCAAAGTGATAGTAAGGTAAAATGATACAGGGAAGGAATTTCAGAGATAAGGGCCTTGAAAGTTGAAGAAACAACTCTCTTGGTAAAATGATTAAAGTTGGGAGAATCAAGATCAAAATTGATGGGTTCAGGACAGAAGGAGCTTGCAGAGATAGGAAGCTTTAAGCCCTGGAGGAATTTGAAAGCAAGAATGAGATTTTTCAAGTTGATAGCCAATGCAGGTCGACATGAAGTGGACGGTGGACATAAGTGGGACTTGGTGTGGGTTCAGTGGTGTTGTATGTTCTGTATCTCAGAATTTTTCAGGAATGACTCTTGTTTCTTTATATGTAATAGATTTTACTCACAATGCTTTAATATGTTTATATCATGTTTTAGTTCCAACTTCCCACTCTTTCTACAGCTGTATTTACTTTTCTTTGAGTCCACATCCAGGCTTAATCAATCAAGCACGGTGATCATAAACAGACTTGCATTAACAAACATAGAACGACTGTACATGACACATGGGCTATAGAGTTTTAGATGACCTGAAATTTACATAGGGTAGTGTGGTATATTCTGTTGCTATCCAAATACAATACCAATGAAGTAAATAGTTTCCATTCACTGGTAGATCTCCTGTGTGTTTATTTCCAGCTAGACTAACACAGGCACTATGGAATTATCCGTGGAACTGAGGAAGGGTCACCCGAACCGAAACATTAACTCTGGGTTTTTCTTCACAGATGCTGCCTGACCTGCTGAGCTTTACCAGCAACTTCTGTTTTCGTTCCTGATTTACAGCATCAGCAGTTCTTTCAGTTTTTATTTAGAATGAATGTTAACCTGGTCAGGTGATGACCTGGCCCATCAGCACATTGAGTTTCTTAATAGGACATCACTCTTCAAGCAATAACATCAGATAAAATATGGGAAGTCAGCCAGCGTTGTAATAATGAATAGTTGTATTCTTTTCAGTGATGTTGACTGAGGGATAAGTATTGGCCTGGACATCAGAGATAACTTTGTTCTGCTTAGAGGTCACCAGTCATGATATTGAGCTCTCAAAAGCTCTATCTTCATACTTCAGGCAGAAGTCATGTCCTTGTTGCATATATGTCCAGGAAATTCAGCGGCAGCTGCTTTGTGTCACTCTGTCATCGTGATGTTGTACTTTTTGAAATAGAGCTGCTGTATTCGCACTGGTTTTCCAGTATGAACGTGATGTAAATATTAATGTATCTTTCTAAAAAAATCACACTTGCTGATCTTTCATTTCCTATACAAGGCTGACACAGCAAGATTCCCAGAAATATTTCTAAATAAAGTTGTAAAATATGCAGCTGGACACAATTTACTTTGACACCATTCTCAAAACATCTTATGCGGACTCTGAGGAAAAATAGTAACAATTGGAGAGTAGGATCTGTTTCTATCTGATTAAGTTTTGGTACATTTGATCTAGAAAATAGTTAAAAATGAAATTGTCAGTAGTTCCATAAAGAATGGTGCAAGTTTAAATCAAGTTAATGGCAAGTTCAGGATGCACTGTTAAACCATTTTCTATGTTTTCAGGGCTAATCATTTCACAGGCAATTGTGAACTCAGTTTGGTTCCGTTCAGAGCAGTCAGTTTATTCATTCAGTTGTGCTGAATTTCTGAGAGGGAGATGAGGGAAAGATGTTTCTAAAGCTTTGGCTCCAATTTCAACTCTGGTTTTGAATGAGTTAAAATCTCCTCCAACTTAAACACGTGATTCTGTGTTACATTTCACTCATGGAGCTCAGATTGCAGTGGCAACACCCATTTTTACCTGCACATTATGTGGAGTGAAGGCAGAATCTCCAAATTTCTTTCCCATCTGTGGTTGGCCGGGAAGCTCTCTAACTCACATAACCTGCCTTTGTTTGGTCAGATTTGCAGGTGTATATTTAGTCTGTTTGGCTGTGCTACCAATATATCTTCCTTTACCATCAAATCCAGAGGTGGGGATTGAACCCAAATCTTCTGGCTGAGGGGCAGAGATGCTACCCCTGCACCATTAGACCTTCTAATTTAAATTTGCCAACACAAGAATTTGTGTCCTCGAAGCTTGTGTCAGGACATTCCACCTGTGACCCCTGATAAAACCTGCAGGGTGGCCTGGTTCTAGTTTTACCATGAAGGATGTTTTTGGGCCTAAGTGAGACGCTGGAGCTGAATCATCTCCATGCTTTGGCCAATCAAATTTATTAATTAAGAATGGGGTGGGAGGGCGTTGGGAACTAAAAAACAAGTCACTAATTTTCTGAGGGACAAGCCTGAACCCAGAACACAGAATTGTTACAGAGCAGAAGGAGGCCATTTGGCCCATCATTCCTGCAGCAGCTCTTCAAACGAGTAGCTGCTGCGACTCTGTCCAGGCCGTTCAGTATTCTGTAAGTTTCAATTAGATCCCCTCATCCTTCTAAATTCCATTTAGTATCGACACAGAGTTCTCAAACATTCCCCATATGTTAAGCTTTTCGTTCCTGGGATCATTATTGTGAACCTCCTCTGGACCCACTCCAGAGCCAGTACATCCTTCCTGAGATATGGGGCCCAAAATTGCTCACAATGCCCTAAATGTTGTCTGATCAGAGCCTTATAAAGCCTCATAAGTACACCCCTGGTTTAATCTTCTGGTCCCCTCAAAATAAATGCCAACACTGTATTTCCTTCCTAGCTACGGATTCAACCTGTAAGTTTACCTTAACAGAATCCTGAACTAGGATTCCCAAATCCCTTTCTAGTGCCAATCTCTTGCTTTCTGCCTATACCCTTGCACATTGTTCCGATCCAAATAATCATCTATTGCCCTCTTAAACGCTTCAATTAAATGCCACATTTCCAGGCAATACATTACATACATGCAGGGAGGCCTTGGCTGGTATTATCACTAGATTATAATCCAGAGAACCAGATAATGTTCTGGGGACCCAGGTTTGAACGCTGTCATGGCAGATGGTAGAGATTGAATCATAAAAATCTGGAATTTAGGGTCTAATAATGACCAAGAAATCATTGTCAATTGTCAAGAAAAACCCACCTTGTGCACTTTAGGGAAGGAAATTTACCATCCTTACCTGGTCTGGCTGACATGAGACTTCAGACCCACAGCAATGTGGTTGACTCTTAACTGCCCTCTGGGCCATTAGGGATGCACAATAAATGCTGCCCTAGAAAAAGATGGCCACTTCCCATGAATGAATTTTAAAAATTCACCGTGTGAAATTTTTTTCCCTCACGTTACCGGTTGCTTCGTTTGCACATTGGGGCGGGGGAGGGGGACGCAGTTCCACTTCTACCACTAGATGGGCAAATACAGCTGTCCACTGTCAGCTGACAGATCAATGCCCTTTTCAACAGGCTGGGTGTGAGACAATATTGGTCAGGAAACATTGAATGCAGAGAGCTGATTTGCTCTTGCAGAGAGTCAGCACTGGCACAGTTAGGCTGAATGGATTCCTCCTGTGCTTTAACTGTTCCAAAAGAGAAAATTTGCTTCCTTGTTTCAGACTCCCTCATGGTTTTGCACCTTGCCACCTCTGCAATCTCCCTTCCCCCACTCCCTCAAGCCATGGAGATATCAGTGCTCCTCAAATTCTGGCCTCCTGAGAATTCTCAGTTTTGACCACTCCACTATTGGTGGTTGCACCATGAATTTGGTCTGGAATTGCCTGCAATTAATACATTCCACATCACCTATTACTTGACCTGGCTTTTGTTTATCCAAACAATATCTCATTAAGTGGCTTGGTGTCATAGGACCATAAGACCACAGATCATTTGGCCCATTGAGTCTGCTCTGCCATTCAATCATGGCTGATAAGTTTCTCAACCCCATTCTCCCACTTTCTCCCCATAACCTTTGACCCCCTTGACAATCAAGAACCTATCTATCTCCGTCTTAAATATACTCAATGGCCTGGCCTCCACAGCCTTCTGTGGCAATGAATTCCATAGATTCGCCATTCACTATGTGAAGAAGTTTCTCCTCATCTCTGATGTAAGGGGTCTTCCCTTCAGTCTTCCCATGCCTACTCTGTCCAGGACAATCAGTATCCTACAAGCTTCATTTAGATCCCCCTCATCCTTCTAAATTCCATTTATTATAGACCCAGAATCCTCAAACATTCCTCATATGTTAAGCTTTTCATTCCTGGGATCATTCTTGCGAACCTCCTCTGGACCCGCTCTAGGGCCAGTACGTCCTTCCTGAGGTATGGGGCCCAAAATTGCTCACAATACTCTAAATGTCGTCTGACCAGAGCCTTATAAAGCCTCATAAGTACATCCCGGGTTTTATATTCTGGTCCTCTCAAAATAAATGCCAACATTGTATTTCCTTCCTAGCTACCGATTCAACCTGTAAGTTTACCTTAACAGAATCCTGGACTAGGATTCCCAAATCTCTCTGCCTCAGAAGTACATCCCAGCTTTTATATTCAAGTCCTCTCAAAATAAATGCCAAAGTTGCATTTGTCTTCCTAACTACTGACTCAACCCAAGTCTCTTTGCACTTTAGACTTCTGAATTTTCTCCCCATTTAGAAAATAGTTCATGCTTTTATTCTTCTTACCGAAGTGCATGACCTTACATTTCCCACATTGTATTTCATCTGCCACTTCTTTCCCCACTCTCTAACCCTGTCCAAGTCTTTCTGCAGCCTCCCCACCTCCTCCATACTACCAGTCCCTCTATCTCTCTTTGTATCATCTGCAAACTTAGCCAGAATGCCCTCAGTTCCTTCATCTAGATCATTAATGTATAAAATGAAAAGTTATGGTCCCAAAACTGACCATTGCAGAACACCACTAGTCACCGGCTGCCATCCTGAGAAAGACCCTTTTATTCCCACTCTCTGCTTTCTGCCAGACAGCCAATCTTCTATCCATGCTAGCGCCTTGCCTCTAACACCATGGGCCCTTATCTTACTCAGCAGCCTCACGTGCAGCACCTTGTCAAAGGCCTTCTTGAAGTCCAAGTAGTTAACATCTACTGGCTTTCCTTGGACTAACCCACTCATTACCTCCTCAAAGAATTCCATCAGATTTGTTAGACATGACCTCCCCTTGATGAAGCCATGCTGACTTTGCCCTATTTTATGATGCACTTCTGAGTATTCAGAAATCTCAACCTTCACAATGGACTCCAAAATCTTACCAACGACCGAGGTTAGGCTAACCGGCCTGTAATTTCCCTCCCAGAGGCTATATAAAAATAAATTGTTGCATCACAGCACCTCACACACAGGCCCATATCTAATTCATTATCTGGAATACACGGTCCGAAGATGAAGTCAATTCAACAGCAACTTTCACCAGAGAATTAGATAGAACCAGAAAGCATAGTCTCAGAATAAGGGGTCGGCAACTTCAATTAGAGATAAGGAGGAATTTCTTCTCTCAGAGGGTTGTGAGTCTGTGGAATTCTTTACAGCAGAGGGCTGTAGAGTCTGGGTTGTTAATATATGTTCAAGGTTGAGACAAACAAATTTTTAATCAGTAAGGGAATCAAAGGTTATGGGGAAAATGCAGAAAAATTGAGTTGAGGATTATCAGATCAGTCGCGTTGTCATTGAATGATGGAGCAGAATTGATGGACAGAATGGCCTACTTCTGCTTCCACATCTTATGATCTTATAAGTACCCGAAGCGGAGAAAATTGGCAGGCCTTGAGGAATAAGCAGAAGAGTTAGCCAAAAGGGAAGTGATGGCCTAATGGTATTATTACTGGGCTATTCCTGAGACCCAAGTAATGTTCTATGCACCAAGGTTGGAATTCCATCATAGCAGCTGGTGGAATTGGAATTCAAATGAAAAATATCTGGAATTAAGAGCCTAATGATGACCATGAATCTATTGTCGATTGTTGGGAAAAAACTCATCTGGTTCACTAATATCTTTTAGGGAAGGAAACTGCCATCCTTACCTGCTCTGGCCTACATGTGACTCCAGAACCACAGCAATGTGGACTCTAAACTGCCCTTGGGGATGGGCTAATAATGCTGGCCAACTAGTGATGACCTCATCCTGTGAATGAATCTTTTAAAATTTGGATAGTTCTTTCAAGGCACATGAATGGACCAAATGTCCTTCTTTGTTTCTGTACGTTTCTGTCATTTTTTGTAATTCCCTGGTTTTTACCATTGACTTCCTAAAATTAGGAGGCATTTCATAGGGTAAAATATTCTGGTATGATGTGGTGCAATTTAATAGCAAAGAACACTTTGAATGATACATGTCTTTTTGATGCTGTCATTTTCCAAATCTACCTTGTTTCCAATTGCAAATCTGTTCTCAATACATATCAAAGATTTGGAGGGGGGGCCAAATGTAATATTTCCAAATTTAGGGATGATACAAAGTGAAGTGGGAATATGTGTTATAAGGAAGATGTAAAGTGGCTTCAGGATTTGGATAGGCCTAGTAAATGAGTAAGAATATGGCAGATGGAACAATGTAAGTTTATCCTTTTTGGGGGAAACAGAAATGCTCTATCTGGTTTGAAACTAACTAGATCACTTGCTCAGAGATAAAAGGTACTGCAGATGGCGGAGAATCCGAGATAACAAGGTGTGGGGCTGGATGAACACAGCAGGCCAAGCAGCATAATATGAGCAGGAAAGCTCGATGTTTCGGGCCTAGACCCTTCATCAGAAATGGGGGAGGGGAAGAGGGTTCTGAAATAAATAGGGAGAGAGGGGGAGGCAGATAGAAGATGGATAGAGGAGAGGATAGGTGGAGAGGAGGCAGACAAGCCAAAGAGGTGGGGATGGAGCCAGTAAAGGTGAGTGTAGGTGGGGGGGTAGGGAGGAGATAGGTCAGTCCAGGGAGGACGGACAGGTCAAGGGGGCGGGATGTTGTTAGCAGATAGGAGATGGGGGTGGGGCTTGAGGGGATAGATGAAAGGAAGGACAGGTTAGGGAGGCGGAGAGGAGCTGGGCTGGTTTTGGGATGCGGTTGGGGGAGGGGAGATTTTGAAGCTTGTGAAATCCACATTGATGCCATTGGGCTGCAGGGTTCCCAGGCTGAATATGATTTGCTGTTCCTGCAGCCTTCGGGTGGCATCATTGTGGCATTGCAGGAGGCCCAGGATGGACATGTTGTCTGAGGAATGGGAGGGGGAGTTGAAATGATTCGCAACTGGGAGGTGCAGTTGTTTGTTGCGAACAGAGCGCAGGTGTTCTGCAAAGCGGTCTCCAAGCCTCCGCTTGGTTTCCCTGATGTAGAGGAAGCCACAACGGGTACAGCGGATGCAGTATACCACATTGGCAGATGTGCAGGGGAGCATCTGCCTGATGTGGAAAGTCTTCTTGGGGCCTGGGATTGGGGTGAGGGAGGAGGTGTGGGGGCAGGTGTAGCACTTCCTGCGGTTGCAGGGAAAAGTGCCGGGTGTGGTGGGGCTGGAGGGGAGTGTGGAGTGGACAAGGGAGTCGCGGAGGGAGTGATCCCTCCGGAAGGCAGATAAGAGTGGGGAGGGAAAAATGTCTTTGGTGGTGGGGTCGAATTGCAGATGGCGGAAGTGTCGGAGGATGATGCGTTGGATCCGGAGGTTGGTGGGGTGGTACGTGAGGATGAGGGGGATTCTTTTTTGGTTATTATTGCGGGGACGGGGTGTGAGGGATGAGTTACAGGAAATGCGGGAGACACGGTTGAGGGCATTCTCGACCACCGTGGGGGGGAAGTTGCGGTCCTTGAAGAAGGAGGACATCTGAGATGTACGGGAGTGGAATGTCTCATCCTGGTAGCAGATGCGGCGGAGGCGAAGGAATTGGGAATAGGGGATGGCATTTTTGCAGGAAGGTGGCCTCCCTAACCTGTCCTTCCTCTCACCTATCCCCTCCTCCCACCTCAAGCCCCACCCCCATCTCCTATCTACTAACCTCATCCCGCCCCCTTGAACTGTCCGTCCTCCCTGGACTGACCTATCTCCTCCCTACCTCCCCACCTACACTCACCTTTACTGGCTCCATCCCCGCCTCTTCGACTTGTCTGCCTCCTCTCCACCTATGCTCTCCTCTATCCATCTTCTATCCACCACCCCCTCTCTCCCTATTTATTTCAGAACCCTCTTCCCCTCCCCCATTTCTGATGAAGGGTCTAGGCCCGAAATGTCAAGCTTTCCTGCTCCTATGATGCTGCTTGGCCTGCTGTGTTCATCCAGCCCCACACCTTTTTATCTTAGATCACTAGCTCATTTGTTTTGTTCAGAGTTTGTTAGTAGTTCTCAGGCTTCGGCCAACAGTTATCAGCTCGGTGAGATTCTTGTGAAACTGGAAAGCAGGCATTCTCAAGAATGGTATAAAAATAAAAAGGCTGTCCCTTTTGGGTACTTGTTGAGTCTGGGATTTCACTATCCTCGATTGACAGTAAGCCAGTAAAACATTGGGAACCATGAGGTTGATAATGAATGAATGAAATAATGAATTCTCTCACTGTCTTTATTTTATCCCATTTACACCAGGCAAAGTACTTTCCAGCAGAAATCCCTGGATAGAGAAGGGTCTCCAACAGTTATAGAGAATCCTGAAGAAACTCAGCAGGTCTGTCCGATATCACTTCTTCAAAGTGTTAACTCTGTTTCTCTCTCGACAGATACTACCAGTCCTGTTCAGTTTCTTCAACATTCCAGTATTTTATAGCAGGGCTTTTTTTTATCTCCAGGTGTTACTTCCCTCTTCCCAACCTCGGAACAACAAAACTGCAAATACATTCCGTCTGAGATCAGTGAACTCATGACAGAGCCGGATTGTATATAGGGAACTGTAAAGCACACTAGGCACTGCTTTCATTCATTAGATCATGAAGGAGGCTCATAAGTATGTTAATATGAGGCAGTAATTCAGGAACCTGTGTGTGACTCACAACTCAAAAATCCCACATCTTGGCTATATTGACAGCTCTGAAAAGAACAAGCACAGAATGGAGGAACTTTACCCTCGCCCCAAGTTTTCAGACAACCAATCAAATCGGCTGGGTTGTGGGAGCTGCAGCTAAAGAGGATGTCAATGGACCCTTTGCTTCTGCCAGCTGTCTGTAACTTGAAGGTTGGAAAGGATCACTGTGAGAGTTATTGAATTTGCTGAGTCTCTGCCCAGAATAGTGAACCTTATGGGATCATCTCGAGCCATGTCTTGCTGCCTTGTGGGACCAAGCTGGCTAACTAGAGAAAGGCTTACTTTGACTGGTTAAACAACTTTATAATGATAACCTCATCAGGCACAGTGAGCAAAACCTGAATCTGGTTCAAACTAGCAAGAAACCCGTGTGAGCAACAGTTATGGGGAAAACTGTATTATGTTACTTAAGCGTAAGATAGAATCAATAATCGGGGCACAATTTATGCACTTAAGGGTCCTGGGGAGTGTTGCCAAACAAAGAGACCTTGAGGTACAGGTTTATAGACCTTTGAAGGTGGTGTCACAGGTAGATAACATAGTGAAGAAAGCGTTTGGTGCTCTTGCCTTTTTGGTCTGTACACTAAGTATAGGAGTTGGGAGGTCATGTTGCAGCTGTACAGGGACATTGGTTATACCACTTTTGGAATACAGCATACAATTCTGGTCTCTAAGCTATAGGGAGGATGCTGTGAAAGTTTAAAGTGTTCAGAAAAGATTTATAAGGATGTTGCCAGGATTGGAGGGATTGAGCCATAGGGAAGGGCTGAATAGGCTGGGGCTATCTTCCATGGAGCTTTGGAGGCTGAGGGGTGACCTGATAGAGGTTTATAAAATCATGAGGGGCATGGATAGGGTGAGTAGCCAAGGTCTTTTTCCCCAGAGTGGGGGAGTCCAAAACTAGACAGGATAGATTTAAGGTGAGAGAGGAAAGATTTAAAAGGGATGTAAGGGGCAACTTTTTTACACAGAGGATGAAGTGTGTGTGGAATGAGCTGTCAGAGGAAGTGGTGGAGGCTGGTACAATTACAACATTTAGAAGGCAACTGGATGGGTATGAGTCGGAAGGGATTAGAGGGATATGGATCAAATGCTGGCAAATGGGACTGGATTAATTTAAGATATCTGGTCAGCATGGATGAGTCGAACCAAAGGGTCAGTTTCTGTGCTGCACAGCTCAATGACTCTAATACTAGAATCCCTACAATGTAGAAGCAGACAATTTAGGCCATCCATTTCATATCAACCCATTCCCCCCACCTAATCCTTGCAACCCTTCATTTCCAGTGGCTAATTCATCTAGCCTGCATATCCCTGGGAACTATAGCATGGCCAATCCACCTAACCCGCATATCTTTGGACTTTGTGAGGAAACCAGAGCACCCAGAGGAAACCCACTCAGACACAGGGAGAATGAGCAAACTTCAAACAGACATTTAAGGGTGGAATTGAACCCAGGTACCTGATGCTATGTGGAAGTAGCAGTGACCACTGTGCCACCATGCTGCCCACTACAAGAGGAACTGTACTTGGTGTCAGAAGAGTTGACAACAAAAGGGGACAGTCTTCAGCTAATTAGCAGGAGAATCAGGGGCATGAAGGGGAAAAAAAAGTACAGAATGAGTTGATATGATCTGGAATGCACTTCCTGAAAGGGTGATGGGAGCAGATTCACTCATAGCATTTGAAATAAAATTACATATGTTCTTGAAGAAAAACAGTAGGCAGAACTATGGGCAAAAACTGGTGATAATTGTGCAGTGCTTTCTTGTATATGGCAAGTTGTAAGTTCAAGGTGAGTTTCAGAGTGTTTCTCTTTAACCTTCTGATTGCTGGATGGGAAATCTTGGTTTTATTCTCTACCCAAGACGGGAACTGGCCAGGACTTCGGCAATAGCCGTACCCACCTGGCCAGTAGGGGGTAGCTTCTCAAAGTCAATTGGCGACAAATTCAGAGGTAGTTGCTGATGCCACTGGGATCATGAGAATGTTAGATTCCTTTTCCCCGCTGAGGTGCAAAGATAGCATCAGTGTGGAAGAGGCAACCATGCAACAGCCCATGAATACCCTGCAAAATGACAAGAGCCCCAGTGTGAGCCATACCTCTGCCAGGAAGGGGGATTTCCATCCCCACTATTGGCCACTATGAGCGGTGGGCCTTTGTTTCGGATTTCTAAAGGTGTCTCCATTTTGAAGTGCCCCCCCGCCCCCACCCCCCCCCCCCCACACACACACACACACACACACAGTAGGGTTTCTGTCATATATCATTGTGGGCTCTCTATCGGGACTCCAAGATCGGTGACCTGTCCTTAATTGGACAGCAAACGTGGACACGGCCTCTTACTTGGCTGCCTCCTGGAAGATTCCAACTCTCAGCCATCTCTGACCTGTGTGGATCAGGGCTCAGGAATGGTCCTAATGCCCAAAATTTTGTAAAGGACAGAAAATTTCTCATGCCATGCACATTCCACCCCATTAACAAATTCAATGCCATCAAAGCAGGAGGAGAGGGAGAAAGTCATTACAGATGGAGAAAAATTGTTAAAATGTAAAGAAACAGCGATAACGCAGCATCACCCACCACTCCCTACAGGGGACAAAAAGTACTTAACATTTAAGAAACGGTGGAGATGATTCTCTCTAATATAATACAAGGCCCCTTCAGGAAACCAGTCCAATCATACATCAATGCTTATTGTATCATCGCTGGCTCTGTGTGTGCCTGTTGTACTTTCCAGGTCAGAAGATTGCGGGTTCAAGTCCCAATCCAAAAAATCAGAACCGACACTCTGCAGCTCTAAAGGAGTGCCGCAGCATCTGAGGTGTGGTCTTTTATGTGAAGCCTTAAAGTAATTGCCTTGGTTTGGTTTGATTTATTTAATATTGTCTCATGTACTGAGCTACAGTGAAAAGTAGTGTTTTGTGTGCTAACCAGACAAATCATACCTTACATAAGTGCATCAGGGTAATGGAACAGAAAGCAGAATGTAGTGTTACAGCTACAGAGAAGGTGCAGAGAAAGATCAACTCTAATACGTGAGGGGTCCGTTCATAAGTCTGATAACAGCAGGTAAGAGGCTGCTCTTAAATCTGTTGGCATTCATTTTCAAACTTTTATATCTTCTGCCCAATGGAAGAGGATGGAGGGAGGGTAACTGGGCTGGGAGGGGTCTTTGATTATGTTGGCTGCTTTCCTGAGACAGTGGGAAGTGTAGATGGAATCAATGGAAGGAAGGCTGGTTTTCGTGATGGACTGGGCTGCATTCACGACTCTCTATAATTTCTTGCAGTCTTGGGTAGAGCAGTTACCCATACCAAGCTGTGATGCATCTGGTTAGGATGCTTTCTATGGTGCATCTATAAAAATTGGTAAGAGTCATCGTGGACATGCCGAATTTCCTAAGTCTTCTGAGGAAGTAGAGGCGTTAGTGTGCTTTGTTGGCTGTGGCGTCGATGTGGATGGACCAGAATTGATTGTTGGTGATATTTACTCCTAGGAACTTGAAGCTCTCAATCACCTCCGCCTCAGCACCACTGATACAGACAGTGGCGTGTCCTCCACTCCCCTTCCTGAAGTTGATGACCAGTTTCTTTCTTTTGCTGACATTGAGAGAGAGATTGCTGTCTTTATACCATGTCACTAAACTCTCTATCTCTTTCCAATACTCTCTCTTGTCGTTTTTTGAGATCTGACTCACAATGGTGGTGTCATCACCAAATTTGTAAATGGCGTTAGGAGCTGAATTTGGCCACACAGTCATGAGTGTATAAGGAGTATAGTAAAGGGCTGGGTATGCAGCTTTGTGGGGCACCGGTGTTGAGGATTATCGTGGAGGAGATGTTGTCACCTATCCTTACTGATTGCAGTTTGCGGGCCAATGGAGGAGATAGTTCCAATGGCAGTACTTACAAGAAGACTGATTGAGTTATCTCCGGGGTTCTGCCCAATTTTTTTTTTCTTTAAACAACATAATTAAAGAACAGAGTCTATAGGTGTGAGGCTGGAAAAGCACAGCAGGTCAGGCAACAACAGAGGAGCCCGAAATGTTGACTTGTTGTGCTTTTCCAGCCTCACACCAACAGCCTCTGGCTTCCAGCATCTACAGTCCTTATTGTCTCCATAATTAAAGAACAGATTCTTTAACCATTACAACATTACTGTGTGTAAATTGGCTGCCATGTTTCATGAATTACAACAGTGAGTAACTTTCAAAGTAGTTAATTGACTGCAAAGCGCTTTGGGGACCTCCTAATGTTGTGAAAGGTGTTACATAAATCAGTCTTTCCTATTTAGCAGGGGGTCCTCTAACTTGCTGTTGGCTCTCTTCATGTCTAAAAACACAGAGCCAGATTACACTTTGCCTTTAAGCCAGCAACTTTAGATTTCCCGTTCTCAGGGATCCTTTATTTGAAGAGGAAATGCAGGCGGATAGGAAAGGACAGCCTTTGGAGCTCTCCAATGGAGCACTGTTCCCCTGGGAACCTTACACAAATCCAAAAGCGCCTTAGCTGTATTCATTAATAAGTGGTACTGACATGACACAGACACAGACACAGACCTGAATCTCAAATGACCTGGTAATTGCTGTCAAACAGCACACAAGCTGATAAAACCAGTTATGCACAAGCTCCAACTGGAGAGCCCTCTTGCCTTTGCTATAAAACATGCCAATGATTTTTTTAGTGTAAAACTATTGAACTTTCTTTTGTTTTTTTAATGGTTCAAGTTTCACTGCAAAGTCCCAAGCTGCAGCTGTATAACACAGCCACTGCACATCAATTCACACTGAGTTTTAGTGAGAACCTGACCTTAAATGCACTATGTGAAGAAAAATAAAAAAACTCCATTTATATAGCACCTCTCACAACTACCTGTTGTCTCAAGTGGCTTGCATGAACACTCACTATTGTAACGTTTGAACTGTTAGCTTTCAAAGTCAGTAATAGTGCTTTTTTAAAATTTATTTGTGGAATGTGGACTTCAGTTTTTATTGCCCATCCCTAACTGCCCTGGAGTAGGTGGTGGTAAGCTACCTTCTTGAAAGGTTGTTGTCTGTTCCAAGACTTTGATCTAATCTTGATGGCGGTGTGGTGGCTCAGTGGTTAGCACTGCTACCTCACAGTCTCAGTGGACTCAGGTTCAATTCCAGCCTCAGGTGGCTATTTGTGTGTAGTTTGCATGTTCCCCCTATGTCTGTGTGGGTTTCCTCCAGGGTGTCTGGTTTCCTCCCATTGTCCAAAGATATGTAGGTTAGCTGGATTGGCCATGTTGGATTACTCCATAGAATCCAGGGATGTGCAGCCTAGGAGGATTAGCCATGGTAACATGCAGGGTTATGAGGATGGGGTGGGATGCCCTTTGCAGACTCAATGGGCCCATTGGCCTCTTTTGCGCTGTAAGGATTGTAATGAAAGTGAAGGAATGACAATACCCAAGTCGGGATGGTGACTGGTTTGGAGGGGAACTTGCAGGTGGTGCTGTCCCCATGTATCTGCTGCCTTTGACCTTCTAGATGGAAGTGGTCATGGGTTTGGAAGATGCTATCTAAGGAGTTCTGGTGAATAGCAAGCAGATTTTTTTTTTATGATGCTGTTTAAGGTAAAGGTAGTGATCAGGTTACTGGGAAGAACACCCCTACCTTTCTTTGAAATACTGCTACAGGATGCTTTACGTCCATCTGAGATGGATCTTTGGCTCAAATGACAACATCTTTAACAATGAGCACTCCTTCAGATCAGCACTGAAGTGTAAGTTGTGATTTTTGTGCATCTGTTCTGGTGAGGCTTGAATCAAGAATGTTGTGACCTACACATGAGAGAGAGGACTCTGGCCTGGATTTTCCTGTTGCCAATGTAGATAGGAGTCGTGCATGGGGACCCTGAAATCCCCATTGTAGCAAACACCTGAGGAATTGCCTGGGAAATTGAAGCTTCCAATATGCAATTTCCCTATACCTGGAATCCGCAAACATATCCATTTAAATCAGAGAATTCAGAAGGTTCTGATAAAATTAAGTCAATAGTTACTCAGGAAAACCTGGACTATTAAACACACAAATATGAGTCTGCGTTGAGTCAGGAGACCTCACCAGGAGCGACAACAGTGTCTTCAGAGCAGATATTAGGACATTAGTCAGTAAAATGAACTTGAGGTTCCGGTCCTGAAATTTAACCTGTCAACTTCTCATTTTAAACATTGGCTGTGGGTCTGACGGTCTGTGATTATTGTTGGACAGCTTGATGGTAATACATCCCTGAAATTCATGGATCAGAGAAGATGGAGATTCTATTCTTTGTAAAGATCATATCTTTTTATATTTTTGCATTTTTGATTGTGGACTGAATTGGGAAAAGGACTATTTTAAATACCATGGATGGTAGAAGATTTGCTGCACATTTTTAAAAAGAAAATTACTAACACTCATTGTAAGTGCTGCTCACACTGCTGCGTGTTCCAACAGTGAAGGGGAACGTTACTGTAAGTGGACTGGCACCGGTGGTGTGTACAAAATGAGATTCAGCTCGCAACAACTAGCTGAATGGAATGGTGACCACTAGTCAATGACAAAGGCTTGCTCTTTGGATAGCTCTTGGGTAAGTGAACAGCTTGTGGGCTTAAACAATATGGCCAGAAGAAAGAGGAATGATGTCTTTTTCTCTCTACAGTAAAAAAGTATTGAAAGCCTGAAGAAAATCAGTTTATTTTCTTGCATTAGTTGCTGTAACCTCTGGCTTTTAATCAGTAGTAAATGCGAGGTCTTGCACTTTGGAAAAAAGAATACAGGCATGGCCAATTTTCTGAACGGCGAGAAAATTCATAAAGCCGAAGTACAAAGGGATCTGGGAGTGCTAGTACAGGATTCTCTAAAGGTTAACTTGCAGGTTGAGTCCGTGATTAAGAAAGCGAGTGGAATGTTGTCATTTATCTCAAGAGGGTTGGAATTTAAAAGCAGCGATGTGCTTCTGAGACTTTATAAAGCTCTAGTTAGGCCCCATTTAGAATACTGTGTCCAATTTTGGGCCCCACACCTCAGGAAGGACATACTGGCACTGGAGCGTGTCCAGCGGAGATTCACACGGATGATCCCTGGAATGGTAGGCCTAACATACGATGAACGGCTGAGGGCCTGGGATTGTATTCATTAGAGTTTAGAAGGTTGAGGGGAGATCTAATAGAAACTTACAAGATAATGCATGGCTTAGAAAGGGTGGACGCTTGGAAGTTGTTTCCGTTAGGTGGGGATACTAGGACCCGTGGGCACAGCCTTAGAATTAGAGGGGGTCAATTTAGAGCGGAAATGAGGAGACATTTCTTCAGCCAGAGAGTGGTGGGCCTGTGGAATTCATTCCCATGGACGGCAGTGGAGGCCGGGACGTTGAATGTCTTCAAGGCAGAGATTGATAAATTCTTGATCTCGCAAGGATTCAAGGGCTACGGGGAGAGTGCGGGTAAATGGAGTTGAAATGCCCATCAGCCATGATTAAATGGCTGAGTGGACTCAATGGGCCGAATGGCCTTACTTCCACTCCTATGTCTTATGGTCTTATGGTCTTATAGTAAAGAGACTTTGCAATTTGTAAACCAGTCACATTGTGCCTCCTGCAAAGAATTGAAAAGCACCTGGAGAAGGGAGATCCAGGAACAATAAGTCCTGACAGGACAAAAAGATCATGTCAGTGAACTCTGTGAACAGGAATCATTGAACTGTCTTCGAGATCTTCCTTACTACCCATGACACCAAGGTTTTTTTTCTGTGTGTGTGTGTGTGTGTGTGTGTGTGTGTGTGTGTGTGTGTGTCTGTATAGGAGAGTTTTAGAAGGGGGTAAAGGTTTAAATATTAGACTTATATGTTCACCTGTAGCTAGAATGTACTTGTTTGTAATAAAGAGTAATTCATGTTAAGTACAGAAATCTGGTCCATGCTTTCTGTTAACCTTGGTCTAAAGAGACTGGTAAATTGGGGATTTTTTGTATTTTGATAAAATCTTTAAGTTTTGTGACAACTCCAGGAATAGCTAGACTTGATTTTCAACATATTAGCCCCAGTGAGATGTGACAGCTTGGAGGCACTGGAATATGGAATAGTGCAGAAGTTCTTTGGTGTCCATGTGATGCCATAAATTTCAGTCAGTTGGCAGCACTTTTGTCTCTGAGATGTCGTGGTCTTGGTTCAAGTTCAGCTCCAGGTCTTGAGCATCAAGGCTACCACTCCATATGGCACATTAAGGAGTGCTGCACACAATAGTGGTGCCATCTTTTGGATGAGGCGTTCAACTGAGGTTCCATCTGCCTGCATGGATAGATGGAAAAGATCTGGTGGCACTATTTTAAGAGGAGCAGGGGGGTTACCTCCCGCAGCCTTGCTGATGCTTAACACAAGGTTAGCATTGCAAACTGGTCATGATCACATTGTCGTTTGTGAGAGCTTGCTGTGCGCAACTTGCCAAGTTGGAAGAACAGCATCTCATTTTCCACTTGAGGACCCTGCAGCCTTCTGAACTCAGTAGTGAGTTCGACAACTTTAGGGCCTGAGCTCTCCCATGTCCTTACCCCAACCCCTACACACTAGGTTTTGTCATCACATAGTCTGCTGTTACACGTAATCCATTGTTAGCCACTGCTAGTCCCCATTCATAGCTGTTCATTCTCCTAGGCCAACCATTATCCACTCCTTTGTCTGTCCAACTGTTCTTCTCTGTCTTTGGGCTTTATCCCCATCCACCATTTAGTCCTTACCCCCTCTCCTCATCCTATCCTCTGCATATAAACTGACATTTTCCTAGCTACCATCAGTTTTGAGGAAGCGTGTCTCAACCCAAAATATTAACTCTGATTTCTCTCCACAGATGCTGTTCCTGAGCTTTTCCAGCAATTTCTGTTTTTGTTACCAAGTTGGGTCTCCCACAATACAGCCGTCACTACACTGCAAAAGTGTGTCAGCAGCTGGAGACAGCTGTAAGTTAACATCCAGTGGTTGTGGAAAATACTTTGCAAATGAAAGTCTTTCTTTCTTAAAATTCCAGTTGCAAGGCAAGACCAAGCAAGACCTGTACTCAAACATCTCCCCAACAAATTATGCATTCCCCAAGCCAGGACGGTCCTGAAGAAGGGTTTTGGCCTGAAATGTTGACTTTCTTGCACCTCGGATGTTGACTGACCTGCTGTGCTTTTCACATCTATTGAGTCTGGCTTCCAGCATCTGCAGTCCTTCCTGTCTCCTCAGTAGCTGACAGCTGCATTGCCTTTCATTAAAACGCTTGACTGGTGCCAAGGATTTACCACAGTATTTGATTCTAGCTAGATTAATAATCTTCCTTTATGTGCTTTGTGGGTCCCTGAAAAACCAAAGAAGCATTTACCTATTCCTTTCATTGTCCCAGGAAGTGCCTTAGGGTTCCTCTGTGGAGTGTTGCGTGGTTACAGTTGCATTCAGCTGAATATCTTATGCAGCTAAATGGGAGATAATTAACTCCCAAATCAAAAACTTTACAAAGTGTTCTAAACTATGCCCGTGCATGCCACTTTGAAAACCGGCATAAACTGAACAACAGCTTCAAAATCAAAGTTAGTAGGAACTGCAGATGCTGGAGAATCTGAGATAACAAGGTGTAGAGCTGGATGAAAATCCTGAAGAAGGGTCTAGGCCCGAAACATCAGCCTTCCTGCTTCTCTGATGCTGCTTGGCCTTCAAAATCAAAGTGTTGTCCCAGATAGATGCCTGAAAGCTGACAACTCAAAAACCATAGAGAAACAAATAGTTACGCAGTAACAAACAGACAATGCTAGAGAAAGCCAGCAGGTCTGTCACTATCTGTGGAGAGAGAAACAGCGTTAATGTTTCAAGTCCGATGTGACTCTTCCTCAGGCTGGGTATGTGATCAGGAAGGGTCATTGGACCTGAAACGTTAACTCTGTTTTTTCCTTCACAGATGCTGCCAGGCCTGCTGAGCTTTTCCAGTAACTTTGTTTTTGTTCCTGATTCACAGCATCCACAGTTCTTTTGGTTTTTATTGGGTTTAGAGGGATATGGGCCAAATGCTGGCAAATGAGACTAGATTAATTTGGACTATCTAGTCAGCCTGGAGTTGGAATGAAGGTCTGATTCTGTGTTGTGCGTCTCTATGACTTTATGCTTCTATTTGAAGAGTTACACAGTAACTTGAGGTATTAGCTATGTTCAATGGACAGCACTTTAATGTCTAAAGCTAGAAGGTTCTGGGTTCTAGTGTCACCCTGACAATGTGAACAGAAAATCTAGGCTAACACTCCAATGTAGTACAGAGGGAGTGATGCACTGTAGGAGATTCTGGGTTCTGGGTGAGGTATTACATTGAGAACCAGCCTGCCCAAAAATGGGCAGAAAAGATCCTTTGGTATTATTTGAAGAGCAGGGAAGGCCTTGTCAGTGCTTATTCATCAATCAACATCATTTAAAAAAAAAACAGACTATGTGGTCGCTTTGCTCCTTGTGGGAGTTTGCTGTGCACAATCGTTAGCTGTGTTTCCTGCATTAGCCCATCACTGAGCTTCCTTTGTAAGCACTTAAAAACCTGTGACGTCAGCCACCAAGAATGACAAGGTCAGTAGATATATGGGAACACCACCAATCTTAAATTCCCCTACAAGCCACACACCATCCTGACTTGGAACTGTATCACCATTTATTTATTCTCACTCAGTCAAAATCCTGCAACTCCCTCCCTCCCTAAGGGCACAGAGTCCCTACACCCCACTGACTGCAGAGGATCAAGAAGATGGCTCTCCGCCACCTGCCCAAGGGCAATAAATGCTGTGTAATAAATGCTAGCCTAGCTGCATTCCATGAATGAATAAAAAAAAACAATGGTAATAATGTTAAATGTACTTTGGGGTGTTCTGAGCTTGTGAACATTGTTAGATAAATACAAGATTTCCTCTTGAGGATTTGAAAATGGTTCTGCATTATTCTGGGCCAGTACAATGAAACAATCCTCTGTCACACATACAGCAGTCAATATGGTCTTTGGAAATTTGGAGCTTTGTTGCCTATTCTTGGACATATAAAGCTTGACTATTTTTGGGTGTGCTGGGAGACACTTGCGGTATGACCCTGATTACTATGACTGGCACCTTGTGCTATGAGCGAGCCCTGGTTCAGAGTAAGATTTGTTTATGGTAGCTCACTGCCACCAGTCCTCCTTTGTATATACTTTGTCCAGGGCCTGTGTAATGGTCAGAGGTAGATGGTACACCACTACAGAGTCTTTTCTTAGTTAATGAGTTGGTTTATTGTATGTAGCAATTAGTGCAACTACATTACTGGTCAGGCATGGTTACTAGGGCTCTCAGAAACTGGACAGAACTCATCTGCTCACTGCAAACACTATTGTAGAACTTATCAGTTCCATCCAATGACTGTGTGACATCAACAGAATGCATGAAGCTCAATATAGCGTGAATATTAACTTGTTCAGTACTTTATATGACACTACGGGCACTCAAAATATCTCTGTTCCATTAAAGCACAACTCCTGGTGCAGAATTTTAACATTTAATAGTTTTTCAAGTATGAGGTCACCTCGAAGTTATCTCTTGCTAAATAGCATAAATATATTTAAGGGGTAGCTAGATAAGCACATGCGGGAGGAGGGAGTTGAAGAATATTTCAATATCATTATAAGAAGGTAGTTGAGGATCAATTGAAGTTCAGATCTGATGGGCTGACTAGATTATTTTTCTTTATTTCTATATGGAACGTAAGCATCACTGGAAAGGCCAACATGTGTTGCCCATCTCTCATTGCCTTTGAACTGAATGCCTGGCAAGGCCATTGCAATGCATTTGCTGATTGCAATTAGTCATCTCCTGGTGCTGTGCCTGCTCAAAGTAAGGTTGTCCCTTATAAGAGTGATTTTGATATTTATCTTGCTGTGTTGGTTTAAAGTATAATTTAGAATTGCCAATTTAAGGACTTGGATGAGGCTCCATATCCATCTATCTTTTTCCATTGCTTTCAACAGATTGATTGCACAGCTGGAACAAACGTGCAGCTCAGGCAAGGAAAGTACAATTTTTAGAACAAATCTCTATTTTAATCTTCATTCTGCTGGAGGATTTCAGTGAAGTTTTGAAATGTTTTTAGATTTAACATTGATATTAAAGTCATGCAACAGGGAGACTGTAAAACTGTATAATGACACCACAAGGGTGAATGGTAGAGTATCAAAAGGATTGACTCAGTTAAATATGTCATTCAATGATTCTTTATTTGGACGTATGAACTCTAGGGTCCAATTTTGACTTGAACTGAGAAGTGCGACAAACTGTTTAGCACACCACACTGCCGAGCTTGAAGTTCAGGAGATTTTAACTAGCTGTCGTCATTTAACAGATCAAGCTCACAGGTAGGTGCAAAACCTGATGCAGATCTACATCCAGCTGATGGAAACAGGATTTTGATCATAAGAAATAGGAACATGAGTAGGCCATTCAGCCCATCAAGCCTGCTCTGTCATGCAATAGGAACATGGCTGATCTGACACTCCTTACATTCACTTTCCTGTCCTTTCTTTATAACCATTGATATCTCTATTGATCAAAAATCTATTTATCTATCTATCTCAGCCTTAATTATCATAAAAGACTCTGTCCCCACAGCTCTCTGTGCCAAGGAGCTCCAAAGACTCATGACCCTCTGAGAGAAGATATTCCTCCTCACCTCAGTCTAAATTGGTGTCCCTTCATTCTCAGATGATGCCCTCTGGATCTTAACTTGCCCATGAGGGGAAACATCCTCTCAGTATTTACCCTGTCAAACCCCTTCAGAATCCTATAAGATTCATTGAGATCACCTCTTATTCTTCTAAACTCCAGTAAAGACAGTCCCGGCTGTTTAGGAGATAACAAGGCTTGGGGCTGGATGAACACAGCAGGTCAAGCAGCATCATAGGAGCAGGAAAACTTGACGTTTCGGGCCTAGACCTCTTTGTTCATAAGACAATCCCTCCATATTGAGGATCATTCCAGTGTACATTCCCTGAATTGCTTCCAATGAAATTATATCTTTTCTTAAATAAAGGAACTAAAACACCTCACAATACTCCAGATGTGGTCTCAACAGCACCTTGCACAGTTGCAGTAAGATTTCCCCACTCTTATACTCTAACATAGGCGCCAACATTCCATTAGCCTTCCTGATTATCTGCTGCCCCTGTGTGCTAACTTTCTACATATTGTGCACAAGTACCCCAAAATCCCTTTGTGTTGCAGCTTTCTGCAGTTTTTCTCCTTTTAAATAATATGCTGTTCTTTTGTTTTCCATTGCAAAATGAACAACTTCACATTTTCCCCTGTTACACTCCATGTGCCAACTCATTGCCCACCTACTTAACCTATCAATATCTCTCTGCAAAATGTTTGTATCCTTCTCGCCACCTGCCTTTCTGATTAATTTTTGTGTTATCTGCAAATTTGGCTACAGCACATTCACCTCCTTCCTTGTAAAATTTTGCAGTTCCAGCAGTGATCCTGTGGAAACCCACTGGTCATGGGTCACCAAGCTGAAAATGAACCCGTTATCCCCACTCACTGTTTCCTGCCCATGAGCCAATTCTCTCTCCACGTCAATATACTACCTCCAACACTGTGGGCTTTTGCCTTACAACTTAACCTTTTCTGAAGTACTTTATCAAATGCCTTCTGGAAGTCCAAATAACACATGTCCACTGGTTCCCCTCTATCTTTCTTGTTGAAACTTCCCTGAAAAAAACTCTGGTAAATAAGTCAGACATGACTTGCCTTTCATGAAGTCACGACAAGTCTGCTTGATTAGATGATGATTTTCCAAATGGGGTCACTGTCAACACCCTAAGGAAGTACAAAGCGCGCAGCTTTGGAAAATGTCTCATGGTGCTTCCTTGGAGTGTCATCAAACAAAATTAAACTCTGAGCCACGTAAGGAGATATTACTTATAAGGATTCAGATGGTGAAATGATGAGGTGGCTAGATAGCAGTGAGTACTGGACTGAAGGAAGTAGGGAGGGGAGATGCCCTGGGGGTATTTGGAGACAAGGATACGAATTTTCATATCGAATTGCTGTTGGACCAAGGATCAATGTGTTTCTGCATGTACAGGAGAGATGGGTGAACCTCATGTGTAAACACTCTAATGTCCCAAAGCTCCACTGCTTTTTTTTCACAGTAATTGTCTCCTTCCCTTTCCTTTTCTTGAGGCTGCTATAAGATTTCATATTATCTGACACTTAAGTCAAATTGCTGTTTTTTGGTTCAGCGGATTGTACCATCACCTTGAACTCAGAAGACTGTGGGTTCAAGTTTTGCTCCAGGGACACAAATTGCAGTGCCATGCAGAGAGAAGGCTGCATTGTCAGACACTGTTTGGCTGACCGATAAGTTTTGCGTAAAGGATGATCTTTGGTTTGGAACTGAAAGCTACAATGTTGCAGATCAAGCTTTACTGTTAGATTCTATTGAGATAAAGAAAAGTTTTGCTGTAATCAAGTAATTCAGATCACAAAAGGGACCGGATATGCCACATATTATTTTGTTTCCATTTTTTTGGGAAAGGGAAGTGGGATGGAGTGAAGCCATTATTCACTTGTTATCAGTAAGTTAGTGCATTTCATATCAGACCACGACTTAACTAACTGTGTCATTTCATTTGGGAAAAGTTTAGAGAAGTCTGCGTTGGGTTTATGAGGAGGACAGCAAAACTCTGTTTTGTTTATGAGGTGGGGACACTGTTGATATACCTTTCTCATTTTTTCAGCCTCTCCTTGAATTTAAGGAAGCTGACATTTTCACCTGTAACTATCCAACATGACCAGCTGTGAGAACTAATATGCTCTCTAGCTAAATATTACCAGCGCACTGGAAGGAGCTGTTGCAGACAGTCATTAGTGATATCTCTGAGTCATGACATCTCATTAAAACAGCATTGTAATGTTTCCTGTCTGCCTTTAGGCTTTTATAAATATAAATTTACTTTGATAAAGTACCAGCAGATTAACAGCGGCATAAACAGAGCAATTCCGTGTATCAATCATCTACACTTTTCTTTTTGAATTTAAGATCGTTGATAATATTCCAACATTTTAATTTATTCAGTGAAATCAATTATGCAGTTCAGCTTGTTTTTTATTCCAAACTACATAGTTCAGCGTCATAAATATTTAATTTCCTAGTTATTTCTGTTGTTATCATGCGTGCAATTTATTTATGCTTCATTGGGGAATGGTGATAAAATGATAGGTTACTTTAATAGCACACTATAGGTACATGTTGCTGCTGTCTTCAGAAATAGTATAACTTATTTGCACTGCTAAAATCTCAGCACTGTTGTCTAGCTCAATTTTGATACTATTCGCTCAAGGGTAAACCGGGCTGTACATGTAGCATTAAATCACCCGTGTTAAAGCAGCAAACTCCAGCTAGCTGCATTCTGCCTCTCTGACTGCAGACATGTACAGATCTCACTTCAAATGAAATCTATTTAAAGTTGGGTCCTGGGCCAGTGACCCCTCTGATTTTTTTTTTGTTGTGAGCAGCCTCATTGTTGCACAGTGCAGTCCTTTTAAGAGGTCATAGCTTGAGTACAGACTGATAGTTGCATTGTGCGGTGCATTCTGGATCACTGCATCGCCGCGCACTTCTTGCAGCTTAGAGAGAATGTGGTCCCACACCAATTCCTGCAATGTCAGGTGGAATTCCGCCCTAATCATTAAAAGGATAACATGTCACTGTTTTTGGGATCTTCATGTGAAAAAGACTTGCAGTTATAAAGTGCTTTTCATAACCAGTGGATGTCTCATTGATCCTTGATTCCAAAAAAGGTCATTGTTGAAATCACTGCTGTAGTGCAGAAAATATGACAGCCAATTTGCACACAGTAAGCTCTCATGACTAGCAATGAGATAATGACCAGTTTATTTGCTGTTGATTGAGGAATAAATATTGGACAGCACACTGACTTTTTTATTCACTCATGAGACATGGGTATTGCTGGCTCAGCCAGCAAGCCCATCTATAGTTGGCCTTGAGACTGTACTGTTAGAATGTATTATTTTTATTAAAATGATTTGCGGTGTTAACTTTCATCTATACAATTAATAATGATAAAGTTTCTCTGTGGATTTAACTTGCAGATGACCCCAATATCTGTTGAATAGCAAATCAGATTTTAGGTGCTGAATGGTCTCTTCCTTTTCCTATATATGTATATGAGTGGGTTTATGGCTACAAATCACCATTACTTTCAGCATTGCAACATCAGATTGCACCAGTAGGAATATCCAAATCTCTTCTGTTATTGAAAACAAACGTAGTCATAACTTGTCTGGAATGTTTTTGCTGCAATTTGAATTGCTGTGATTTGTGAAACTATTGGGATGATTATGATTCATTCTGTGGCACTTACAGGGAATTATTTATAACTCTTTACACCGTCGGCCTCATTAACTTCATCAACTATGACTTCATCACTTGTTTTTTGCCTGAATCTTTCCTCTCCTCCTGAACACATGGGAGCAGATTTTCAATTGAAGTCCAGGTATAAAACTGCCAATTGAGAAACTTTCCAATTTCATTTCCATTAAAAACTACCTGTTCCTTTGCAGGAGCACTAACAGTGGTCTCACATCTCCGTTCAGAGAGGACAAATCTGCTGTAGATCCCACTCCTAACCAATGTCCAGGGACACTGGCAGCAATGCTGAAAATCCATGAATGTATGAAATTAGATATCTCTTATGCTCAAAGAGTAGACAGGGAATCCTGATGTATTGAAAGGGGAATGTTACCTGTGGATAACAAGCATGGGGCTGGATGAACACAGCAGGTCAAGCAGCATCATAGGAGCAGGAAAACTTGACGTTTCGGGCCTAAACCCTTCATCAGAAAAATGATTTTTCTGATGAAGGGT
>JAHRHZ010000029.1:28010116-28022911 GCA_024137785.1 Ginglymostoma cirratum
GTTTCGGGCCTAAACCCTTCATCAGAAAAATGATTTTTCTGATGAAGGGTTTAGGCCCGAAACGTCAAGTTTTCCTGCTCCTATGATGCTGCTTGACCTGCTGTGTTCATCCAGCCCCATGCTTGTTATCTCGGATTCTCCAGCATCTGCAGTACCTTTTATCTCTGTTACCTGTGGAACTGTTTCCCCAGCCTGGACTCAGCATCTTAAAAGACAAGGAAGAAGAGAACAAAAACCTGCATTTCTGTAGTGCCCCAAAGCCAATAACAGCTGATTGAGTTTGTTTTAAAGTATGGTTCCTGTTGTAATGTAGGAAATGTGAAGATACAAGCAAAAATAACAGCAGCTTTTTGTTCAAAAAATGTTTACATATTTAAATCAGAATTGTTATTAAATTAAAAGGTAAATTTGCCATAGTCTAACCAAACCATGGGCTGCTCACTCATTAGAGAGACAATGACTGGAGGTGGTTTAACCTGATGGTCACCACGGCTTGAGGTTGAAAAGGAGAGCCCTTCGTGGTAACCTCAGTTGGCGCTGGAATTGAACCCATGCTGAGAGTATCACTCTGCATTGTAGACCAACTGGCCAGACAACTGAGTTAACTGCTTAATAAAAACCGAAAGAACTGCGGATGTTGTTCTGAAGAAGGGGCTAGGCCTGAAATGTCAGCCTTCCTGCTCCTCTGATGCTGCTTGGCCTGCTGTGTTTATCCAGCTCCACACCTTGTTATCTGCGGATGTTGTAAATCAGGAACAAAAACAAAGTTGCTAGCAAAGCTCAGCAAGTCTGGCAGCTTCTGTGAAGGAAAAAACAGAGTTAACGTTTCCGGTCCGGTGACCCTTCCTCAAAACTGAGTTCTGAGGAAGGGTCACTGGACCCAAAACATTAACTGAGTTAACGGATCCTTAAAGGTTAATAAATTATTAGCAAATTAATTAAAACACTCAGCCATCTGAGTTAATTTTGTTGATCATAAATGCCACCACAGACATCTTCCAAATTTTAAAAGCTTAAACACATAAATTTGTTTTGGAACTCAAGTGGGAGTCACTAGAGTCATGGAAGGTCCCAGAGGACTGGAAAATCGCTAATGTGACATTCCTGTTTAAAAAGGGAGTAAGGCAAAAGACTGAAAATTCAGGCTGATTACCCTAACCTGGTCATGGGTAAGATTTTAGAGCCCATTGTGAAGGGCAAGATTTCTGAATACTTGGAAGTGCATGGTAAAACGGGCCAAAGTCAGCATGGTTTCATCAAGGGGAGGTCATACCTGACAAATCTGTCAGAATTCTTTGAGGAAGTAATGAGCAGGCTAGACCAAGGAGTGCCTGGTTATCTACTGTGACTTCAAGAAGGCCTTTGACAAGGTGCTGCACAGGAGGCTGCTAAGTAAAATAAAGGGCCCATAGTGTTAGAGGCAAGGCAGTAGCATGGATGGAAAATTGACTGTCTGGCAGAAATCAGAGAGTGAGGATAAAAGGGTCTTTCTCAGGATGGCAGCCGGCAAGAAGTGGTATTCCGCAAGGGTCAGTGTTGGGACCACAACTTTTCACTTTGTACATTAATGATCTAGATGAAGGAACTGAGGGTATTCTGGCTAAGTTTGCAGATGATGCAATGATAGACAGAAGAATAGGTAGTATTGAGGATGCAGGGAGGTGGCTGAAGGATTGACAGGTTAGGAGAGTGGGCAAAGAAGTGGCAGATGGAGTACAACGTGGCAAAGTGTGAGGTCATGCACTTTGGTAAGAAGAATAAAAGCATGGACTATTTTCTAAATGGGGAGAAAATTCAGAAGTCTGAAGTGCAATGAGACTTGGGTTGAGTCAGTAGTTAGGAAGGCAAATGCAACTTTGGCATTTATTTTGAGAGGACTTGAAAATAAAAGCAGGGATGTACTTCTGAGGCTCTAAAAGGCTCTGGTCAGGCCACATTTGGAGTACTGTGCACAGTTTTGGGCTCCATATCTCAGGAAAGACGTACTGGTCCTGGAGCGGGTTCAGAGGAGGTTCATGAGAATGGTCCCAAGAATGAAAGGCTTAACATATGAGGAACATTTGAGAACTCTGGGTCTATACTCAATGGTGTTTAGAAGGATGAGGGGGGGATCTAATTGAAACTTACAGAACACTGAGTGGCCTGGACAAAATGGATGTTGGGAAGATGCTTCCATTGGTAGGAGAGATTAGGACCCGAGGGAACAGTCTTAGAGTAAAGGGAAGACCTTTTAGAACAGGGATAAGGAGAAACTTCTTCAGCCAGAGAGTGGTGAATCTATGGAATTCACTGCCACAGAAGGCTGTGGAGGCCAGGTCATTGAGTATATTTAAGACGGAGATAGATAGGTTCTTAATTGTCAATGGGATCAAAGGTTACGGGGAGAAAGTAGGAGAATGGGGATGAGAAACTTATCAGCCATGATTGAATGGCAAAGTAGACTCGATGCTGAATGGCCTAATTTCTGTTCCTATGTCTTACGGTCTTATGACTGTGAAAAGAATGCACCATATCTCTGCTGAGTTCTTCATGTCTTCAAAAGCTGTTGTTTGAAAGCACTTACCTTTCACGTTTCACAATGGGCCAGCATGAATGTGAATAATTTAAACAATTTAAAAATTACTGGGTTCTTTCCTTTCTCTCTCTCATCCAGATCTCACAAGCGTACCGGAAGCCACAGAGGCCCAGAGATGACCTGTGAAGCAGGTCGTTGAAAATGTCAGTCACTAGATCTTCACTTGGACAAGAAAAGATTATTTATCATTGCTGCTTGGAGTCCCCCTCTCTGTGTCAGTCAGTGTGGATGGAAAACAGGCACTTTTGTGCAATGGCACAGCTGAGTAAGGAATTCTGTCAGAGTTAATGTCAAATAATTAAGGTTAAAAGGAAAACTGATGATAGGGTGTTAATTGATGAATTAATTGACAGGTTATAGATACTTCCTAGACAATCTGTTCAAAATTGTTGAGGCCTGGGTTCAAATTTCATCTGCTTCTGTACAGGTTGATTAAAAAAATTCCTATTTCTAAACCATGAGACCTCAATTTAAGGCTCTTTAGGTGTGTCATAACATCTCTGAACTGGTTGATTAGAAAATATACATGTTCAAAGATGTTATGACACACCTTAGGAGGGAATGGGACTTAAACTGAGGCCCTCTGATTTAGAAGTAGGGATTTTTGTAATCAACCTGTACAGAAATAATGTTATACACATCATGGGCAGCTGGGACTTTAACATAGATGTTCCCACCCAGAGGTTAGGGACATTAGTGCTGTGTCAGATGAGCCTTTAATTACCTGGTTATATAAAGAGAGAATATGAGAATAGGGTCTTGTGGTCCTATCTCAAAGGTAGGGACACTACAACTGTAGCACAGGGCTCCAGCCTTCCCATTAGGCTAGCTTTTTTATTTGACAAGCACTTTCATCTCCCCACTCCCCCAATACCAAATTCCCATTGACTCCTCTGTTGTGCCAATTTCCTTCTGTGGCAATTGACTAGGAACTATGCATGGTACCTGCGAACTGCCAACACTTGAGAGGGTGCACGGCTGGCCTTTAAATATGGCAGTGGCACCGGAAATCTCAGGAGACCCCAAAAATGGCCAGAGAGAAACTTTCCAAAAGTTACACTTAGCCAATTTTTAGTAAGACTCATCCCTCTGTATGAATCCAAACATGTAGGTGAATTCCAAACAAAACCATAAGGCTTCTCCTGAATGGCTTCCACCTCCCTAGCTGTTCCCTCTTTGTAAAATTTTTAATCAACCTGTTCAGACGTGTTAAGACACATCTCCGTGGCTATCACCATTACGTATCACAGCTAGTATGCAGTGAAGAAATGTGCTCATGATATCATCACTGCATCATAGCACGTGACCCAATGGTACAAAGGTCAAGTTTCTATCTTACTGGTGCCACTTGTAGCATGACATGTTGGAGAAGGTATGTAACTGTTTTTAACTGAATTGTTCAGCACTACTCCAGACCTAGAAATTCTTGCAATTGCAATATGTGCAGGTACTGGGAGCTGTAATAAATACCAATTGAATTTTCCAGCAAACAAATTACAGGAGTTAACATCAGTACTACGCTTTGTGAGGGCCGAATTGATCAGTCACATCCTGGTACTTAAACCAATTCTAGCCCAGAGGCTAGAGTACTGGGTCAAGTCCACTTGCACCAGAGATGAATAATAACTTACCTGACTTGGTTAATTAGAAAATATCTATAACCACCACTGACTGTTGTAAAACCCTAACTGGTTTGTTAATGCGAAAACTGTTATCCATGCCTGATCTGGCCTACATGTGACTCCAATTCCACAGTGACTTGGTAGACTCAGAGTAGGCGACAATGCTCACATCCCGTGAACGAATTAAATCATCTTACAGCAGATCTTAAGTGGTTTTCCAAGATCCCTCATTATTGTCCACATTGTTCAGTGGCTGAGAAGATCTCATCCACAGTGCCCCTTCAGGTCTCCACTGGAAGCAACAGACTAGATTTTTGTACTGAGTCAGTGAATTGGTACTCCAACCTACATCCTTCCAAATCTGTCGGCGAGACCGTCATCCACTAAAACACAGGTGTTTCACGCTCATTCATTGTGTGTGCCCCGCATTATTTGAAAGTATCATTTGTCAGCTTTCCATCACTCCGGTGAATTGTTTGCCTAATAGCATCACTTCTATGCTGTGTTAGGTAACACTCTCCTCCAGCAGTGATCCGCTGCAAAAACCATTGTAAGGTTAATAAAAACATCAATGTCCTCCCTCTACTCCAGCAATGTCCCTGCTGGTTTATTTTAGAGGGTGAACAGTCAAGGTCATAGAATCTCACAGTGTGGAAACAGGCTCTTCAGCCAAACAAGTCCACACTGACCCTCAGAGCATCCCACTCAAACCCATCCCTTTATAACCCACCTAATCTACACATCCCTGAACACGATGGGCAATTTAGATTGGCCAATCACCTAGCCTGCTCGTCTTTGGACTGTGGGAGGAAACTGGGGCACCCGGAGGAAACCCACACAGGCATGGGGAGAATTTGCAAACTCCACACAGACAGTCACCCAAGGGTGGAATCAAACCCAGGTCCCTAGCGCTGTGAGGCAGCAATGCTAACCACTGAGCCACTGCGCCAGGGTAGGTGAGTCCAAAATGAGAGGGCTTGGATTTTAAATGAGAGAGGAAAGATATAAAGGGGACCTGAAGGACAATGTTATCACGCAGAGGGTAGTGTGTGTACAGAATGAACTGCCAGAGGAAGCGGAGGAGTCTGATACAATTACAACATTTAAAAGGCATCTAGATGGGTATATGAATAGGAAGGGCTTAGAGGAATATGGGCCAAGTGCTGGCAAATGGGACTACATTAATTTAGGTAAGCTGGTCGGCATGGATGGGTTAGACCAAAAGGTCTTTTTCCATGCTGTACAACTCTATGACTCTACTAAAAGAAGCTACTAAAGATCATTCTTTACAATGATGACTGTGCAAGTTAAGCTATACAGCACAATCTTATTGTATACAGCAGATGGTCAGTTCCATGAAGCATACTTTTCCACTGCAAGGTATTCATGAACTACAAATAGGAGACACCTCTTTGTTCTCTATAAACACTGTTGCCACAGTTGTTCTGCTTTTGCGATTCAATCAGTTTGCAGTCAAAATTTCCAAAATTGTTAGTATCATCTGTTTAACAAGCTCATTGCTAATAGTGTTTGCTGCTATGTGAGGTCAAACATTTCATTGTTTCAATGCATCCACCGTGATAAGTAATGATAGCTTCTATTTATATTGTGAATTTAACACAGAGCAATGTCACATGGCGCTGAATGGAAGCATAAGGAAAAAACATGAACTAAGTCAGAAAGTTAGGGGGTGGTGGTGGGATACAAAAGCTTAATCTGGGGATCACCGAAATGTAGCTCATTAAAAAACAGTTCCTGACCTTGATCGATTGAACTCATTTCTTCTCATTGCTAGAAAATAGTAATTTAACATGTACTTCTAATTTTAAAACATGTCACATATCTAAAAACCATCCTGAAAATGGGTATTTTGACTTTATTTTTTCATGGGATGTGGGTTTTGCTGGAAAGGTCAACATTTAACATCCATCCCTAAGTGCCCTTGGACTCAGTGGCTTGCTCAATCATTTCAGAGGGCTGTAAAGAGTCAATGAAATGGCTGTGGGTCTGGAGTCATATGTAGACCAGACCTGGTAAGGATGGCAGATTTCCCTCCCTAAAGGGCATTAGTGAACCAGATTTGAACCTGTGTCCCAGGAAATCAAAAAAGCAAAAGAATGGCAGACTCTGGAAATCAGAAAAAAAAACCCAACAGAAATTGCTGAAAAACCTCAGCAGGTCTGGCAGCGTACTTACAGAGAAATCAGAGTTCACACTTTGAGGATCACTGGACCCAAAACGTTCCTGTTTTGTTCACAAGGAATTAAAGAGGGCCTCTGCATTACTTGTCCAGTATGTTTACTGCTACATCATCATATACCCTGATAGATAACCAGTAGCACTTGTGAAATGTTTAATCACATGGAATTTTATCAAAAACTTCCTTGGATCAGAGTCATAATAGTTTGCAGTTGCAATGTTTTGCTGAGCGCAGTGATGTCAAGCCCTTCATGTTAATGGCTGTGTATCACTTCTAGCCAATAATGTGAATCTCTCACAGGCACTAACAATAATTATGGTAAAATGGCTTGTTTAGTTCTTTTTTAGTACTTCTGTTGATATGTAAAGTTGATCTAATCCCAGACGGCCACTCTCTCATTAGAGGACAACCGGTGGTGAGTTTAACCTGAAGGTCACCACGCTTCAGGTGAGGGGTGAGGTACAGAAGTTGAGACCTTCAAGGTAAACCTCAGCTAGTGTGGTATTTGAGCCTATGCTGTTTAGTGTCATTCTGTGTTGCAAACCAGCCATCTGGCCAATTAAGCTTACCGACTGCTGCACTTAAGAGAAAGTACCCTTCAATTTCTCCTGCTTTCTCAAACTTCTCCTGCCCTTTTTCAAACTAATACAATAGAATCATTTGCACACTCCCAAGCAGGTAGATGAGGCCTCAGGTCTCATCCAAAACGCAGTCCTTTGACACTGCAGCACTCTTTCATTGTGGTTTGAAGTATCAGCCTTAAGCTTCACATTCAGGTCTTGGTTGGAATTTGAACTCAATAAGAACACAATGTTGAGCCACAGCTGCTCAGTATTTAGCTGTTTCAGTATTCTTCTGTGCCTGAAGCACTGGATCCTGATGAATGAATTTTATGCAACTGGAAGTAATCTAAAGATAAACGTGCCTGGATTTGCTGTGGTGGGTGGTAATCAAAGTCTTATTGCAATATCAATACAAAAAAGTCTTGCCTCCTTTGGAACTGTCAATGTTTTTCTTGAAAATTAAGATTAATTGAGGCTCTGCATAAGCCTATTAATAAAGTGAATGGCAGCTTCGGGAGTGGATTACAACAGGTGTAAGAGACTTCAGTGTGGGATGTTTGACCAAACATTTCAAAGGCAACTGCAGCCCTTTAATGTGGGACAATTTGGAATGTCTGCAGGATAGTGCATGATGGTACTCTGTATATGGGATGTTGCAGGGCAGCTCCCAACAGACTCTCTACCCACAGACTTAATGTTTTTACAAACATTTCTTTAACATTGTCAATCGACCATTCTCAAATTTGAAAGGGAAGGAAAAAGCACTAGTGAGATTAGTTTCAAGCTTAAAGTTTGGGTTAAACTGATAGGTCGCTACAGCCTCAGCATGGACATTGATAGCTGTGTTCTCGACAGTGATTGTTCTCAACGGTGATTGTTCACTCTGCTCTTTCATATCCAACTAAATAGCATTATCATGTCTTTCTTCTTTCATGGAATTTGGGAATCGTTACCATGGCCAGCATTTGTTGCCTACACTCTATTACCCCTTGAGCTAAGAGCCTCAGTAGGTCAGTTCAGAGGACAGTTTAGACTCCAGCACATTGCTGTGGGTCTGGAGTCAGACGTAGGCCAGACCAGGTAAGGTCAACAGATTTCCATACCTAAGGAGCACTAGTGAATCAGATGGGTTTCTAAAACAATCAGTGTTAGCTTTATGGTACTACTAATGAAACCATCTTTATACTCCCAAGATTATTAACTGGATTTAAATTCCACTAAATTGGCATTTGAACCCATGTCCTCAAAACAATTGCCTGGGCCTTGGGATTATTGGTGCAGTGATATTACCAGTACCTCCCAGTAGAGCAAAATGGAATGTTAAGAAGTTCATATGTTGTTCTTGGGACTGTATTTCAAACTTATTCACTCATCTGTTGTCACTATCATCCTTGTTTTGCTTCTTCTCTGGTTTTCTCAAGCTTCCCTCTAAGCATGTCTCAATGTTATCCAGCCATTCGGATTTACTTCCTCTTCTGTTGGTTTAGCTCAATTTCTCCTTCATTTATTGCCAGAACAAACCTGCTGAGTCTTCATTTCCAATGTTCAACGTGCCTGTGATTCTTTCTCTAAACGTGCCTAACAACCCTTTTTATTCCTGATCTTCTACATTTGATCCAACCTGATTGCTTGTCTTTCTGCCCATCCAGATGATTCTAGTGGTTTTATGCCCACTTCCGTGAGTTTGGGTTCAACACAGACTGGTTGAAGGTCAAGAAGTTGCTTCAAGATTGACCTTCTTTATAACCTGTTTATTACATACTAAAACTAAATACATGGTATTCAGAGATATATCAGACTTGAATCTTACTGTTAAATTATTGAAAGACTATTCTGCAAATTCTACCACCTAATGCTGGTTGATTTACTTCTCTATTTTCTCTCTTTTGTCCTTGTCCACGCTGTACTATTTAAGTCCAGTGAGGAGAAGCTCTTGTGATATCATCGCAAGGTTGATCCAGGGACCTAAAGCTCTTACACAACAGCCTCCACTGCAACAACATTTCAGAAGTTGTTATGCTGGTGATTAATTTTAAAAAATTATGTTAATTGACTTGGAGGGTTCTCCTGAATATGCCACAACAACTTGCATTAAGTGTCACTGATATAGTAGTGATGATCCCATCACAAGTGGGCCAGTGTCAGATTGGCGAGTTGTTTGGAGGCACACATTTTCCCTCCAAACACTCACCTTTCCCTCTGCACATTTCCAATGATGTCTCTTGATGTTTTTGATACCTTCCTGAATAACCCTCTCCATTTTGGTCAATCATTGATCTCTCAGGAGCTGGTATGGAATGTTTGATCTCTTCAGGGATTTGTTGAGGGTATCCGTTAAGCATTTCTGTCATCTTACCCACTTGTGATGGTTCATGCACCATGCATTAGATTTATCAAACATTTCGGATACCACTAAATCAGAATGGAAATAGGTCTTCAATCTTAAGGGACTGCCTAAGAAGATAAAGATGCAATTACATCTAATCCCCTGGTTGCTTCTGAAGAAGGGTCCCGACCTGAAACATCAACTTTCCCGTTCCTCTGATTCTGCCTGGCCTGCTGTGTTCCTCCAGCTCCACGCTGCATTATCTGACTCCATCATCTGCAGTTCTTACTATCTCTAATCTCCTGGTTGTCTTTTTTGAAAAAAAAAATCAGTAGATTTGAACTGTTCTTTTCTTTTTAATGGGGACATTTTAAAATGCATGATAATCCTTTATTCCTTCACCATTCCTGGGCGAAGGTACTGTAGCTCCCTGCCATGCAACATTGTGATAGCACCTTCACCATGAGGTCTGGTCTGAAGTAGTCAAAAAATGTTGAACTGCTAAGAGTCTACTTGCTGTTCCAGATTGAGACCACTAGGTGGTGATGTATCATCTTTTCTCTACAAATTGTGAAAATCACATGCTAAAGCCCTCTGGTGATGCAGTGGTAATGTCTCTACCCTTAGACCAAGAGATGGCGAGGGTCAAGTCCCACCTGATGCAGAAGTGTGCAATAATATCTCCGAACAGGTTGATTAAAAAATACAAAACTGCATTCTGAAAGTGTTTAAACTAGTAATAAATATTTATAACATCTAAAAACAATTTAATGCAAGTTAAAAACACAAATTGCAGAATTACACTATAGGATGAGCCATTAAACGTCCATTAATGCATTTTTAACAACTTAATTGAAGTTTCCTTGCAAAAGTCCCATTATCTTTTATAAGTCTGTGTTGACTTTTTTTTTTAAATTGTCCTTCTGGGAGTCTCCTGCCACGACTGCACAGTTCCTTTGGGTAATTGGTGTCAGGCATACGAACACCACGTTTCACCCAGTGAGACTGGTTTTAAGTGAAAAGTGCCTTAATGCTGGTCTAGTCGGTTTAGAAAAGGATGATACTGTTAGTCAGCCTGCCAATGGGATTTGTTGGATCTGCAAAGGTACTGCTGGTGGTACCTCTCCAGTACTTTGAGAGTACATAGTCCATGTTTGTTAAGAGTATTGGACTGTTGCAATCATTGCTGCACCAGTAAAGCATGACCTTAGTCTCAGCTTTGAAAGATCCTGGTCCTCAAATATTATTCCTCAGTTGGTTGAAGATTGAGCTAGCACATTGGAGGTGGTGAAGAATTTTGTCACCTAGTCTCCCTTCATCAAGGATAAACTCCCAAGATATTGAAAATGGTCCACATTTTCGAGGACCATGTCACTTACGAGTTACATTCGTAAACCTACATCATTTTGATTCAGCGTCCAATTATTTGTATGTTGTGGTATTAGGGTTTAGACCTCAGATTTTGCATCGACAGCACTGGTCATATTATTGCTTGCCATTATTGTGGTGTAAGTTGGACAGCAACATGGTGAGAACATTAAAATCTGGAAAACAGGATGGTGCAGTCCAAGTTGTCATATTCCTTCACAGGCTTTGCTTCACCAAGAAATTCAGTGTTCAAACACATGAAGAGAATGCAGCAGCAACACTTATTAGATACCCGCTGCACTAGGCTTAGCCAGTCAACTGGCACTGAATCTTAAACTGCACTACATCTTGATGACTTCCAAACATCATTTTGGGCAATTAAACAAAATGTTCTTTTACATGTGTCGATTTTCATTCCTTCAGCTTTTAATTATGGGAGATTTAGAAAGTTTTTTTTGTTTTCTTAATTCAATCTTTCTTCCGCTCTTCTTATTTTGCTTCCTTTACATGGTTTTACTTTGAATTAAATATTCTACCCTCACCTTCTTGGCTTAGACTCTGCAGTAAGGATTCCTCAATCAGTATGGTTAACAAGCTTAGAATGGCAAAATACAAATTTAATTCTTAACAATTAAAAAAATCCTAGATTCACCTTATCTGCCAAAATGTTCATCTGTGTTGGTTACCAGTCTATATTAAACAGATTGTGATCAATAATGTGATAATTCCACAATATGATACCAAATAAAACATTCTTGCATGTACACAAGTATATTCATCTTCAAAACCCTGAGCCGAGGCGGAAATACTTTACCATTTTTGGGAATAGTGAAATGTTTTGCTCTCTTTCCACCACCAGAAAACTCTCGTTTACCACAACTCTGCAGATATCAACATGTCATCACATCATTAGACACCTAAGAGATGCTTCCACAAGTTACAAGACAGAGACCAAGCAGTGCCTTTTATTACCTCAACATGCCCCAAAGCCAACTTTTGCAACACAGTAAAATGCAGCAGTGAATCGGCTCTTGGCCCCATAAAGCACGGCACAAAGAGGTGACAGTAGCATGGTGAAATATCACTGGGCTAGTAATCCACCCCAGGCTAATACTCTGGGGTCATGAGTTAAAATCCCACCATGGTAACTAGTGGATTTTAAATTCAGTTAATAGACTTGGAATCAAAAGATAGATCTGGTAATAGTGGCCATGTAACCACTGTTTATTGTCTTAGAAACCCATCAACTTCACTAATGCCCTGTACTGAAATATATCTGCCATCCTTCTCTGGTCTGGACTTTATTTCACACCAAACCTATAATAATGTGGTTGACATTTTATCCTCTGACTTTGCTGAGCAAGTCACACAGTTCAAGGGGGATTAGGGTGGCCTGGTTGTGACACTCTTGTACCATGATAGAATATTTAAAAAAAAAGACAAGGAACCGTTTTCATCTTGTTACTTAAGGGATAGATATTGGCCAGGATATTCGGCAAAACATCCATGCTATTCTTCAAGTGAGGCAATGGAATCAAATGTAGGAAAAAGTGCTGGAGAACCTCAGCAGGTTTGGCAGCATCTGTGGAAAGATAAACAGAGTTGATGTTGAGTACGGCAAGACTCTTCTGAACAAGGCCATGGAATCTATTGCACACGCCAAAGAAGCAGACAGGACCTCATTTTAATCTCTTCATCTCATGTATGAGGGAGAGAGAGTACATTCTTACACCTGTTTTCATAGCTAGGTTTTGCTGGAACAGATCACTTGCCTGTTTCTGCTGGCTTCTTTTGTTTGAATTTTCTAAGCCCAAACATTTGAACTTTTTAGGCCCAAATATTTGAGAAGGGTCGATCTAAGCATTCGGTGTAGCCACATTAGTGAATCAGCCTAATTTAGTACACCAAGGTGGACTAATATCAGCTCATAAATAAAAACCGAAAGAACTGCGGATGCTGTAAATCAGGAACAAAAACAGAAGTTGCTGGAAAAGCTCAGCAGGTCTGGCAGCACCTGTGAGGAAAAAATCATGAGTTAACGTTTCAGGTCTGGTGACCCTTCCTCAGAATGTTCTGAGGAAGGGTCACCAGACCGGAAACATTAACTCTGATGTTTTCTTCACAGGTGTTGCCAGACCTGC